>CM046671.1:81668533-82000469 GCA_025594165.1 Tamias sibiricus
TATGCACGCACACAAAACAGAAAACACATAGATAATCCTTCAGAGAAAATGTTGATATATTGAGCTTTGTAAATCACACTTCAGGAATGAGTATGAAGTCTGGTAGCAATAACAAGGAATATTTGTTGAAACACACATTACATGCAATCATAAACACACATTACATAGCAACCATAAACACTAAACCTCATCAGCTGACTGGTACTCTCTTACAAAAAATTAATTTCAATGTGCAATAAAAGTAGTCTGAATATACAAGATGAATTTTGTACTACCATTTCATAATTCTGAGCTATTAACTTTTAAATTAAATATAATGGAAATAAATAGATCTTAAACTTGGAGACTTTTCCCTCTGTATGTTTATAACCTTCCCAGTATCCACAGCAGTGGAGCCTAAATCACAACAGGTCTGTGTCTCTGCAGATCAGAAACACAACATGAAAGCCCACTGAGCTTCTTTGAAATAATTAAATTGTTTATTTGGTTATTAGAATCCTTGAAATCACTGAAAAGTTTAGTTGTTACCCTGATATAAGAGTAACCACCAGACCAAAAAATGGTAATTTGATAATGTAAATGGATGAAATCTGATTGCAATGAGAATATATTTTTACTGTCATGTTAGAAACATTTGAATTCTAACACTGAGGCTACAGAATTCTTCTTCACATTAAAAAAAAAAAAAATACAATGAGGGCTGGGGTTGTGGCTCAGTGGTAGAGCACTCACCTAGCACGTGTGAGGCACTGGGTTCAATCCTCAGCACCACATAAAGATAAATAAATACATATATTGTGTCCATCTACAACTAAAAAAAATATTTAAAAAAATGAGTGTGGACAATCATGGGCATGGTCTCCAAACTTCACTCTCTGGGTTTACCTTTTAATGTCACCTCTTTCCTATCAATGTATCTGATAACTATGCACCATGCCTGATTTTAATGGGATAAAGAAACTCAAGCTATACTTAAACCCATATCTTTGAAATATTACATAAAAGGAGCAAATACTCAACTCCAAGGCTACATCACCAACATTTACAAGGATGCACTTAGAGGGGGCAGAGTTCATTTTAAGCTGCACTTCCTGAATGAATTAGCTCACTTTCACAGAAAAATCATTCTACCTCTTTAGAAGGTTGTAGAGCACTTAACTTTTAATTATAATTACTGATTTAATCCTCTGAACTACTCTTCATGCAACAGAAAAGGTAATTTACCCAATGACACTGGAGTCTTGTGACGAAGTAAGACATCTCCAAAAAGCAAGCCTGCTGCTTCCTTCACACTGATAATAGGAAGAAAATCCCTATTATCAGCACAGCCTACCCCTGACTTCCTCCCATGTGATGTCCCAGGATGGTGGTCATTGCCCATCAGCAGCCCTGGACATTTCCTATCACACAGACATTGTATGGTGGCCTATTGACTTCCCCTAGTGATGCTGACATTGGCTCATTTACTTATTTATATTTTTGAGTTTTTTATCATCAGCTTTCTTGATGAGTAAACTTCCCATATCCTGTTCTAAAACTAAAAAGAAATCATTTGAATTAATGAGTAGCCCCAATAATTTCCTCCTGATTAATTTCCTTTATGAGCATTTACTGGCAAATAGTAAGCGAGAAAGCTATCAAAACAAAATAGAAATAGATTTATAATTTATTTATAATTTTTAATAAAAAAAGCAAACAGAAGGTAACATGAAAAAATCTAATTTTTAAAAATTCATTAAAATTCAAATATTAAGTTTTGAGCTACAGGAATGGAAAATAACTAAGGATGAAAGCTCTGTCTGTGGAAAGAGCAGAGACAGCAGCTAACTCACCATCTCTCCGATTTAGACTTGCAAACCCAGGACCATGGCTACTGGACAGCTCTGAGGAGCTGCTGAAGGACACCCGGGGCAAGGCAGAGGCCAGCGGAGCATCACAGTTTGTCTGCAAAGAAAACAACACATGCAGGTTAGCACACTGGCAGAAGATATCCTTTCTCTTCTTCCTTCCTTCTCTCCTTTCTTTTATTGTTAAGAGGCTAGAACCTGCACCAGTCTTGGTCATACATGTATTAGGCTATATTTAACAACAAGCTGATAAGGAAAATAAAAGCCCTGGTTTCCAGCCTTTGACATTGTCCATGGTGTTAACTATTCCCAACAAGGCCAATTCAAAGCCCTCAGTGTGGTGTTATTGAACCTGAGGCTAGGAAGGCATGCAGTCACAAGCCACATAGAATTTCTACCATGAACACAGAAGACACGTAAACAGCCTAAGGAACAGTGGTCATAGCAAGATGCTACAAAAAAAGCAGTAAGAGGTGAGTTCTGATAATTGATTACCTGTTTTTTTTTTAATATGATTGGCTTATTTTCACATTTACTAATTTAATTTTAAATAATGACTATATGACTGACTTG
Organism: Tamias sibiricus; assembly: GCA_025594165.1. Taxonomy (NCBI): domain Eukaryota; kingdom Metazoa; phylum Chordata; class Mammalia; order Rodentia; family Sciuridae; genus Tamias; species Tamias sibiricus. The sequence goes on from CM046671.1 coordinate 81,670,954, forward strand.
CAAAACTCATGAAAAGTTAATTGTTGGTTGGCTCTTGCTAACTACTCAAAATTGGTACCAGCACATGACTCAACGGGGACATATTGAAAGGATTTCCTTTAAAATCAGGAAGAAGACTCATAGGCATCTTTGCTTCTGTTATTATTATACTGCAAGTTCTATCAGTAAACAGAAGAAAACTTTTTAAAAAAGAGCATATGAACTGTAAAGAAGAAAAAGCAACTGTAACACTTCCCAACGATGTGACTCCATAGGTAGAAAAAAAAAAAAAAAAAAAAAAGGTTGTTTAGCTATTAGCTCAATATTCAAAAAGTAATGCTATATCTAAACACTAGTCATACTTATAAGAGAGAATATAAAATGGTAACAAAATATACTGATTTCTAAGAATGCATCTTACAAAATGATACAAGTGTTTATGGAGATCATCATAAACACTTTGTTGAAAAATAGGGGGGGGGGAAGCCTACATAAATGCAGTCTACAAGAACCACAAGCAGGAAGACTAAATATTTTTAAGGTATCGTTTTCCCTAACTTGAGCTAAAGATTCATCATAAGCCCAGGAGATTGTTCATAGGACTTGAAGGAGTGCCCCACATGGCTCAGGGTTCTTAACACAGGGCACAGACACCATCTGGTCCACCATTATGTAGCATTGACATCCAATTTTAAATATAAGTTTAACTTTCACACCAGAAGTACCTGCTTATACTTAAAATTGGATGTCACCCCAACATAGTTTAACACTATAAGGGAATCTGATGGCTCTAGCTGGTGGCCAGAGATAACCACTCAGAGGCTAATTTCAAGCTGCTTCCCTTAAAAGGACTATTCAGAGCTTGCCCAGGAGCTGAAGGTAACGCCCTCTCAGTCACTCTCATGTGACTTCCTAGAACTACTGCCTGCTTACTTCAAACAACCAGTGAAAGCTCCCGTGGGGTACCTGTCTGGATCACATCCTCAGCCAATAACTGTGTTGGCTCATATGCGTGTTCCTCTCTGCTGTGCTACTCACCTCAGCGTCTTGCCTCCAGGTATGTTGTGCACTCCCACTGAGGAGTGCAAGTCCCACAAAGACTTCAACTTTCACATTTCAATTTAGTCCTTGAAGCTGTGCCTGGAATCTGAGCCCTGATGGTGAGGCCTTCAGAAGAGCCCCCATGCAATTGGGTTTTCTGTCTGGGCCTGAAGGTTGCTGAGGCCAGCAGAGTTAATAGAGATATTCTGGGAGTTCTTTCAAAACAACAGGGGGAAAATTCACCTCACCAAACCACACATTCATTCATTTATTCATTCCCCAAAAGAAGGCATACAAAGCTTAGTATTAAAAATAAATAAATAAATAAAAGAGGCCAAGCACAGTAGTGCATGCCTATAATACCAACAGTTTGGCAGGTTGAGGCAGGAGGATCATGAGTTCGAAGCCAGCCTCAGCAACTTAGCAAGACTCTGTCTCTAAATAAAAAATTAAAAAAGAGGCTGGGGATGTGGCTCAGTGGTAAAGCATCCCTAGGTTCAATGCCTGGTACTAAAGATGAGGATGAGGATGATGACAATTAAAAAAATAAAAAGAATAAGAAATAACTTTTATAGTATAGCCTTTTCATGGGAAGAACAATTTGATACTTTTTATAACCCTAACTGGGAGGCCTTAGAATCAGCTGCTCCAGTTTTGATTCCTGAAGTCACCTGTGAAATTATGTTGTCAGAACAAGGTGCCCACCTCCCGCTAGGCCCTGGGACAGGAGCATTTCTATACCTGTGCACAGGGACAGAGCACTTCCTACACTCCTGCATCTTCTAGCTAAGTTATATCCATACAAGGTGAGGTCTCAGATACCCCCAGAAATCTCCAATCATCGCTGTTTTCAGTATAAAATGTTCCTGTTTATATTAAGCTTCCTGGAGCAAAAGTTGGCAGGATCAGATGTCATTTTGTTTCTCTGGCATCATTATAACATATGCAGTTTCACTAACTGAATATTATTTTTATCAATAGTCTGAAATAATGTCTTAATAAACAGTTAAATCTTGAAATGCTTCAAAGTTACAAGAATTATTCATAAAGTTTTTTTTTAGAAGGTGAGATGATAAAACAATTGTGAAGAACAACTATCACTTAGGAGGAATAAAAGCTGAGTATAAAGCTTGTAAGAGTGAACATAAGATAGAAGACAATACTGTAGTTGTGCCAAAACAAATTTATTTCTCTGTATAAGAGCCACTCATACACATGAGAATGATTCTACAAAATTAGCTCAACTTTAAAATTTAGTTATTCTTTCATAGGTACAAATATACTCCAGGTTGTGTTTCTAGAGCAGCTGAAGGATTGGGTTGTGGGTATAGGTAAATGGTAGAGCATTTGCCCAGCATGAGCAAAGCACTGGGTTCCAATACAGTCACACACACACACACACACACACACACACACACACACACACTAAACACCTTAGTTGTGATGTTGTTTTATAGAAAAAAACTAAACCAAACACATCACAAATGTCCACAACTGACACTGATTCAGACCAGACTGCTAGCGGTATCCTCCCAGGCATTCTACTGATGCAACAATCATATTGAAGAAACTCTTAAACCATATTGTAAAGCTATTTTAATCAATAGCCTGTTTTTTTTTTTTTTTTTTTTTTTTTTTTTTGGTGCCGGGGATTGAACTCAGGGGCACTCGACCACTGGGCCACTTCCCAGCCCTTTTTTGTATTTTATTAGAGACAGGGTCTCACTGACTTGCTGAGTGCCTCGCCATTGCTGAGGCTGGTTTTGAACTCGTGATCCTCCTGCCTCAGCCTCCCAAGTGCTGGGATTACAGGCGTGCGCCACCGCACCCGGCGCCTGTTTTTTTGTCCTAGCATAAAACCATTTTAGACCGAGGTAATAAAATAATACTTCAGCTTCAAATTTTAAAATTTACACACACACACATTCTTATGGTTTGAATAAGAGATATTTTCCAGAAAGCTCATGTAACAATGAAGGACTTTTCAAAGGTGAAATGATTAGACTATCAAAATCTTAACCAAATCAGATCAATCCATTTGAAGGACTAATAATTTAAATAGATTTTTAGGTGGGGTACCTCTAAAGGAAGCAGATCACTGGGGCAAGCCCTTGGGAATTATATTTTGTCTCTGGCTCCTCACTCTCTGTCTGCTTCTCCTCTAATGTGAGGTGAACAACTTTCAAGGAATGAATTAAAAATATACAGAAAAAAAGGAGCATTCTTATTTTATGTTATAAAATATAGAGTCAGGTGACACTGAAAGCTTTAAAACATCTAATTCATTAAGGAATCTTTTCTGGTTTAATTCATAATCCACTGGGTATAATTATATTAAAGCATTGCTCTTTAAGGTAACATTTACCTAAAATTATTTGTATTTAAATATTAGCAACTCATAAAAAACTTGAGTCTATGTGTAGAAAACTTCCATTAAATAATAATTTTCTTTAATTGTTCATGTTTATTCAAAAGTATAGTCCACTAATGTTCCAATAGTGGATGTACTCATGTTTAAGAAACATATGTTTATGTGTGTGTGTATATACGAAATAAACATTAAATTAGATTAATAGTGAATAATGCAATACATTCTCGGATTTTAGTTCATTAGATACATTTATAAAAATAAATTATCTGTTTTATGTTATCATCACATGGTACAACTGAACATTTCTTAAGAAAATTTACCTAGAAATGGTGTTTGTTGTTTTCTTTTCTGGTACCGGGGTTTGAACTCAGGGGCACTCGACCACTGGGCCACATCCCCCGCCCTTTTTTTTATATTTTATTAGAGACAGGGTCTCACTGAGTTGCTAAGTGCCTTGCCATTGTTGAGGCTGGCTTTGAACTTGCGATCCTCCTGCCTTAGCCTCTCAAATGCTGGAATTACAGGGGTGCGCCACCTGGTGTTTGTTTTTTACCTGTTTCTCAAACATTTGCTCTGCTGTTCTTGAATATTCATGTCAAAAAGTTTGAATGTTTTAAATCAGTAATGAGTAGATTTTTAAAACTCAGGTCTGGTGTATAACTCAGTGGGCAAATTCATGGGATAGGTGCTGGGTTTACCACAACTCTGAAAAAAAAAAAATCCACAGAATATATTTAGTGACCTTGCAGGAGAGTAAAACATCCCACCCCAAACATATTTCTTTGACACTTCAGGCTCTGTGATCACAGGAATGGCTCAGAAAGGTGGTTCTTTTGTAAAAGAAAAGCATCTACCTACATTAGTAAATAGCAGATGTGCACAAAGGTTTTTCCATTTTATGTCCCACATCTCACTTACACCTAGGAGGGCTCTAAACACAGCAAGAGGAGATTGCGGTTCTAACCAATCTGACCCAGATAGTTGGCCACAGGTGGCTGTTGCCTAGAAAACCACATCTGCATCATAGACACCCTTGCTGGCTGTGGGCATCCCACCTTCCATAGAGAAAGTGGTGTATACTTTTGTGATTGATGTTAAGCAGGGGTTCTTCCCACCTCCACCCTGCTATGGTTTTCTCATTTTGCACCTTAATATGTTTGTATGGCTTTTCTCCAATTTTAATCTCTGTCAGCATATACCAGTGAACCTTGAGAGGGCCCAGCAGAAATGGCCCTTTTTCCTAACAACACCATGTAGGGATACTGCCTTTTCTTTTATAAATCCAAACCTAAATCTATACTCTACATGCAATATTAAAGCAAGAAAAATTAAAATTATTGTATAAATATTGACAAATCTGCTGACCTCAAGAGACCTCCAGTTTTGAACAGAAAAATGCATGATATAATCTAGTGTTTCATTCAATTTTTAAAAATATAAGTTCTAACTAAAATATTTTTAAATCGCTCACAGAAAAAAAAAAGGTTTGTTCTATAATTTACCAGCAGTAGTAATTGCTGAAACTTCTTAAATACACTGGTATGACTGTAGAAACATGAATTAAGTACACCCCACAGATCCACCCAGGAGTCACCTAGTCACTACAGGTGAGCCTCCCTGGCTACAGCAGGCCCCATAGAAAGCAGATTATGGGCCAGGCGTGGAGGTACAGGGCTATAATCCCAGCAGCTCTGGGAGGCTGGGCCTCAGCAATTCTGCCTCAAAACTAAAAAACAAAAGTAAAAATAAAATTGGCTGGGGATGTCACTATGTTTACTATGTTTTATTACTTTATTATGTTTTATTATTAAGCACCTCTGGGTTCAATCTGTAGTTGCCCATGCCCAGTTAAAAAATAAAAGAAAAGCCCACATTCTTGAATGATCTCATCCACCCATTACACACCATGAACACAATTTCTAGGTTTAGGGGAAGATATTCCACACCGTGAACACAAAACACAATTTCTAGGTTTAGGGGAAGATATTCTTTTTTTTTTTTTTTTTGGCACCAGGGATTGAACTCAGGGGAACTTGACCACTGGGCCACATCCCCAGCCCTTTTTTGTATTTTATTTAGAGACAGGGTCTCACTGAGTTGCTAAGTGCCTCACCATTGCTGAAGCTGGCTTTGAACTCGCGATCCTCCTGCCTCAGCCTCCCAAAGTGCTGGGATTACAGGCGTGCGCCACCGTGCCCGGCAGGGGAAGATATTCTTATACAGAACAGTGAATGAACACCAACAGTCATTGAAACAAAACATAACTTTTTTCCTAAATAAGAAACAAGTTAAATGATTAACAGCATGCAAAATATCACAATTTATTTTCTACTGAGAATTCTTCTCTTTTTGACACAATACCAAATATCAATTTTTTTAACAAATGTTTATGGTTAAAATCCACTCTGTTCCCAAAGAACATTAGTAAGAACATTCTCCTTCCTTATCTTCCCCACCTGGTGATCCCACTCCCTATTTTTATAACAACTGAGATTTTGAGAAAGCTGTTAAATATCTACTAATTTAGACCTTATCAAATTTTACTGTTTTGTCATTTTGTTTTGCCTAATATTGATTAGAGGTTTTTTCACTTCATATTCTTTGGATTCATTCTCTCTTCTTTGTGAAGTACAGCCTCCCTTTTCTTTTCCACTAAGTTTATGGGTAGTGAGTAGGTAGTATGTTGTTGCCGCCTAAAGCGATGGCCGCTTGGAGCAACGAAGCCGCGGGAAGAAGTTCAGAGGCGAACTGGAAACAAACAGCTTTTTATTCTCATAACTTTTCTCTCTGGCTCTAACAACGACTAACACATGCCACACACACCACCAAAATGGCGCTGACCCGATCAGCAATCTCGGCTGAAGTCACTCAAGATCCCGGGCCAAGTCCCGCGAGACTACAGAAGGCGATAATGCCCAAATCTCCATGGCCCATAGTCAACCGCAATTTAAGCCATCTCTCCAAACAGGGCTCCTGCAGTATGTATTTCTGAATAATGTCTTATTGAGATGTTTTTAAGTAAATTTAGGATATAGACAACCATACTTCTTTCCTCCTGAGCTCAAAACAAAGTCATTATAGGGACACAGAAGGAGCCAGGAAGTCTAGGCCCAGTCGAAGTTTAAAGAAAAATATATTAGGGCAATTTAGCTTAAACCTTACGAGTAAACATGCCTAGAGTTGAGGAATCTTTGGTATAGGTTTAGATAAATACAAGTTTTAGAATGTTTTCTTCTGCCTATAGATAAGATTAATCAGTAGTATGTACTTAGGATAAATATTTTGTTTTCCCCTGATTATATGACCCTGGAATTCCTTGAAATTCTTTAATGTAACCTTCAAGAGCTGTAATGTGAATTGCTGTGTTTGCTGGAATATATAAAAACCATGCTGAAAAAAGTAAAGACTCTCGTGTCTGTTTGCTGATTTTCCGCCGCCGACTCTTTTCACCAGCACCATTGAGAAACCCTTCCCTTTTGCTGAAGCCGGTCTTCAGCACTAAGGATTCCTGGAAATTCACTCACTTATGAAAAGTGCCTTTTAGAATAGATTAAGCAAAAGGAGATTCAATAGTTTAAGAAATTCATACATTTCAAATATTTTATATTGATCAGATAGAAGAGAAAATATCAATGTAAAGATCCTGAGACAGCTACTCCTCCCATAGCTTCCCATGCCACCCCACACAAAGTTTCTTAGACAAGAGCCTGAGTCCCCAAAAGGTGTATCTCACTCCCTTGATATCTGCATTCTTCCTGAATATGGATTCCTTGCTTCCCTGAATAAATCTCTGCTTTTCCCTCTCTTTGATATGTTTTGAAATTCTTTTCTGCAAAGTTTGTCAAGGACCCAGTCATCCTCAGTTAAGGTTCCCCTTTTCAGGATCTCCTCAGACTCCCTTCAGTGACATTATGGTTTTTTTGATTCTGGTTTTCATTACTGTGGTGCTGGGGATCAAACCCAGGGCTTTATGCATGTCAGGAAAGTGATCTGCCACTGAGCCTTTGACCCAGTCCATGGAGTCTTAATAAATTACGAAGATATCTTCCCTTACTATTTACTGTTTCTGCATTTCTTTTTGCTTCTGGTATCAATGCTCTGCTTAAGGCAAACTAGTTTTCATTCCTTCATAGAAAACAGGTTTATATCACTATCTTTTGTGGTTTAAAATGTGACCTTGATGTTTCTAGGTGTGTTTGGTTGTTGTTGTTGTTGTTTTTCTTTTTTTCATTCACCTATTACAGCATAACGAGAGTTTTATAATCAGAATACATTATCTTTTATTAGTTTCAGAAAGTTTTTCTATGATTTTAATGTTATTAATTCTCTGAAATTTATGGAACTGACTTTATGGACAGTATAGATGTAAATATTTCATAAGTAATTGAGGCTCCATAATATTTATCAATTGTTATATACAAACTATAAAAAATCAAACTTGGAAATAGTTTATTAAAATCTCCTGTATCCTTATCCTTTTCTTTTAATTGTTTCCGTTCTGGTTCTGTCCATTTTAACCAGTTATTTACTTTCCTTTTTTTTTTTTTTTTTTTTTTTTTTTTTTGGTACTGGGGATTAAACCTGGTGGTACTTAACCACTGGGCCACATCCCCAGTCCTTTTTGTATTTTATTTAGAGACAGGTCTCACTGAGTTGCTTAGGGCCTAACTAAGGTGCTGAGGCTGGCTTTGAACTATTGATCCTCAGGCCTCAAGCCTCCTGAGCTGCTGGGATTACAGGCATGTACTACCTCACCCAGCTTAACCAGTTATTTTCTTTCTGCTCTATTTCTTCTTCTTTTTGAATAGACTAAAATCACCTCTCTCTCTCTCTCTCTCTCTCTCCATATATATATATATATATATATATATATATATATATATATATATATGTGTGTGTGTGTATATTTTTATACTTCTATTCAGTGATCCTCCTTGAAATTTTACACTGATTCTGCCTAACAATTAAAGCATAAAAATAAACAAATTTCAACTCCCTTCACCAATAATATAAGAACCATGAATGCTTTAATTCTGACTGCCTTTCCACATTTATTTCCAATTGTTCACTTAGATTTGTCTTGTCTTCTTCCTTTAATTCCACCAACTGCACACAGATGTTGTACATACACCTTTACTATTGCTTCGAATTTGCAATTAGATTTTTCAGAAGCATCATTTGTGTAACTGCTGCTGGATTCTAACTACTCACCCCTGCCCCTATAATTGCTTCCTTTCCAGCTCTCCCCACCATCCATTAACACTTCCTTAGTGATGGGTTGGTGGTCTTGCATCCTATGTAGTCTTAAAAATTTTACTTTTCTGTGAATGACTATTTTCCCACTACTCTTAAAAGCTAAATCTATAATCCTTGTTGTTTATTCCCTCTCAGAACTCATGGGAGCGTTCATGGGACTCAGTGTTTCACTGTTTGTTATTCCTACAACAGGCTGCACTGTACAGCTTCTCTGTACTTCTGGTGTTGGACCATTGCCATATGGTGGTGTTGGTGGTGTGCACTGTTTTTTGTTTGTTTGTTTTATTCCTAGGTATTTCAGAGTCTTCCTGACTCACAAGATTATAAGTCAGGAATTATGAGAATTCCCATAGATCATCTGTTAAGTCTTCCTCATCCCCCAGAACCCAGATCAGATACATGGATCTTGTGGCTCTCCACCCTGCCCCTTAACCCATCTTTCATATTTTCCGTTGTCTCTCTGGGTTATATGCTGGCTATTTATTTCAGATCTGTCCTCCAATCAGCTGAGTCTTTCTCCACCTATGCCTAATCTGCTGTTTCAGAATCCACTGAATTCCTTATTTCAATAATTCACTTTTTCATGTCTAGATACTGTCCTTTTTAAATTCTGCTTGATCATTTTCATACGAAGAATGTTTCTTTATATGAAGGAAGCTCTATGTGAAGGAAATATTTCTTATTCTTTTCTTTATTCCTATCTTATATTTCTTTAGGCATATAAAACATTTTGGAATTCTAAATCTATTTCTAATATTTACATCCCTTTTTATTTCATCCTATAGTTTATTATTTCCACTTATCCTCCTGTGAAGTAGTATGTTTCTTTATGCATTTAATGATTTTGTTTCTATTGTGAGCATGGGGTGGCCAGACACCTTATGTTCTTTTGAAGACTTTAGAAATACCTGTAGGATAACAAGAAGCCCCTGTGTCCAGGGCCTGTCATCTCACACAGATACCTGGATGACAGCCTGGAGAGTCTCTTTCAGCTCTGTAGCTCAGTTTTTGTTTGTTTGCTTGTTTGTTTTATTCCTAGGTATGTGTTGAAAGAAGATTTAAGCTGTTAATGGCAAGTTGATCCAAACAGCTAAAATCTGAATGATTACATATATTAATTTAACCTTCTTGGTACTTCTGTGAGGGAGGTTACTACTACTATCTGTATTTTTAGAAATGAGGAACAGACACAAAAAGGAAAAGCATGTTACCTGAGATTACACAGTTGGCATAAACTATGAAACCAGAATTCCAACCAAAGGAACTCTGCTTGTAATGACACCACTCTACTGCCTTTATAAGCAAGTGTGGTACATTGTTTATGTTAGCACATTTCCAAAGAATACTGATAGAATCGTCATTTCTACAACCTCCGCTGTTCCTTTTCTATTCAATTCTGAAAATAAAATTAGAGACATTGGAAAACAAAGATATTCTCAAAGCAATAGCATTGGCATGTTATCATGCCAGTGATTGTATTGTGGACAATGACCAGCCAAGAAGAAACTCAGAATTCCCCAGCTCATACCACCAGGGTCAAGTTTGCAGCACAGTGGGAGCTACCTCATGCTGTGACAGGCTACTAGAAACAAAGTCCACAGCTCCCATGCCCAGAGGTGGTCATGACTCAAGTGAACTTAGCCTTCTGGGTACCAAGGACAGTACTGGAAACCATCTCCACGCTGAACCCTCTGTCCACCTGCACATCCCCTGTCCTGAGGTGCATTTTCCTTTCCAGTACCAGCCCCAGCCTGGTTCTTCTCAGGCTTTCCCTTCTTGAATTAGATGCTGCTTTGAGTACCAACAAGACAAGCAGGCTTCTGGGGAACTCTTGTTACACAGCGCTCCCAGGAGGCCTTGTCAGAGTATGCAGAGTATGCAACCTGGCTCACATCACTCTCAGTCCCCCTGAATAACCCCTGCCCCAAAAGACTTTTTCTTCCTTGTCTTTTGGTCTGGGATGGTTTGACAGACACAGTCCTGTTTCAGTTTTACCATAGGAAGTCTCTTAGGCCAGAAACCATGTCATGCCTTTCACTACCAGAAGTAAATAAGACCTTCAGAATCAGTCCATGACATTTCCGTGGGAAATTGGTCAGCAGTTAGAGCTGTGGGACACTCATATGAAATTTTATTGTTAGTAAACAATCTACAAATGTTTATAATATACACAAGGAGACTCTCTGTCTCCCATATAATTTCAAATGAGCTTATTTAAGGATCTGTCATGCATAACTTGATGACAGGGACACATTTTGAGAGATGTTAGGTGATTTCAACATTGTGTGAACATCTCAGGTGCATTAACATAAACCTAGATTGCCTCGCCTATGGCACACCTAAGTCATATGCTACATACAGCTCACTGCTTCCAGGATGCACACCTATACGGCATGTTACTGTACTGAAATCTATAGTCAATTTTAACACAATAATTGTTTGTGTACCTAAACACAGAAAAAGTACAGTAAAATAGTGCACAATGGCAATATTTCAGTTCAAATAAAATCTTTTGGGACCAGCCTATATGCTCATCGCCAACCAAAACATCATTATGGGCACATGACTATACTAATTTCTTCAGGTACTTGGTAAGAAGTGCTATCAGCATACCACCACAAAAAGAAATATAGTTACATTTTCAAAAAGTTTACATTTAACATGAGGGGAAGACATCTGTCATATGAACCAAGAACCAAATATTTTTAATAATAGATGCTTAACTAACTAGATAAAGAATTGGTGCATTTTGATTTATTGGCAAGGTGATTCAAGTGAGCACCTGGTCAAGGTTCAAATTACAAATCATCAGTTTCTGGCTCCACTCTGAGCAGTTAAAAGCCCAAACCCTCTAGTCACAATCATGGGGTAAAAACACACAACACAGCTCAGACAAGGAAAGCCAGATCTTAGAATTTTGCTAGATATTTTAGGAGAGAGAATCAGTCACATTTTTACTTCCTCATCGAATATATACTGAGAACTAACAATCTTCCTGAACCCAACAAGATTCTACCTGATGGGCTGGAGTTGTGGCTCATTGTAGAGCACTTGCCCCACAAGTGTGAGGCACTGGGTTCGATCCTAGTGCCACATAAAAACAAATAAAAGCATTAAGTCCATAAACAACCAAAAAAAAAAAAAAAAAAAAAAAAAAGATTCCACCTGATCTCCCTGTACTGACTGCAGTGATTCCCTCCACAGGATTCTCCACCCATCACCTCCTCAGGACACACAGACAGATGCACTAGTGCACAGACACACAGGTGCAGAGGCACACAGCAGAATCTCCAAACAGGATCCCACTACCTAATTGAACATGAACCCAGAACCCAGCCTGAAAGCCATTTGCTGACTGTGAGGTGGCACACTGGAGCTGCACATTCCTGAAAGGGCCACAGCTAAATGTGGTGGCCTTCACCTCGACACTGTGTCACTGCCCCAGATGCCAAAATGAATGGTTCCAAAAGTTCTCAGTTTTTCACTGTTTTATTTTTGCTGCTTGGACTATCCAATGAGCTGTGAGCCTCCCCTTTTATCTTGAATTCTCCTCTTGTGAATTTCTGTTGACAGCAGTGATAATTTCACCGCTTTGCCATCAGTTCATCACTCCTAGAAATACTTTATTCAACTTAACGTTAACAAGTTCTCAGGCTGTCAATGATTTAGATGTTAACATAACAAATGACTTACAGAGTCTGAGTCCAGAAGACAGCACCTGCTCTAAGTCTTCAGGCAGCAGGTTACCACTGCTCACTCACACATTAGAGGAATTTTCTTGTGTCTTGAATGCACCAAGTAATGGGACATTACAAAGAAGATTTAAGCCTCAGCCAGAGTTCCAGGGACCACATAGGGCTATGGAAACGGAGATAGAGTCCAATGTCAACCAGCCTCAAGAATTACATGGCATTACAAATTTCTCTTCCAGAAAATATAACTACTATGTCAGGGATGGAAACACAAGCAACACATCTGGGGGAAAAAAAAAAAAAAAAAAAAGCTACATCCTAAAACAATTAAGCAAGTTTCATAAAATTATCTACATTCATAATAGTCTCCCAAAAGAAATACAAAAATGTTGTTTATTAGTCAAAAACGAAACTTTATCCAAGTTTCTTTCTTTCTTTCTTTTCTTTTCTTTTCTTTTTTTTTTTTTTTTTTTTTTGTGGTACCAGGGATTGAACTCAGGGGCACTTGACCACTGGGCCACATCCCCAGCCCTTTTTTGTGTTTTTTATTAGAGACAGGGTCTCACTGAGTTGCTAAGTGCCTCGCCATTGCTGAGGCTGGCTTTGAACTCACGATCCTCCTGCCTCGGCCCCCCAAAGTGCTGGGATTACAGGCGTGCGCCACCGTGCCCAACATTATCCAAGTTTCTAGTCATGAGTTAGATATAACTGATGCTGCTTCCATGCACATCTTATCTGCACAAGTATATTTTATCCTAAAGGGTAAACAAGAAAAAAATTTAATGAAAGCTACAGCACAGATAAGAGATAGTACACGTTTTTTTTTCTCTACTTTGTGATTTACAATCTTGGATTAAATTTTTTATTGCTGTGCTATTAATGAGCATACAATACACATGTAGTTTCTAATTTTAAGCTAATTTAAATGTTTTTGTGAATTGCACTGCTATAATCATTGGTATTCATTCACATAACACTACAGTACACTGATTCAGTTCAAGTTGCAAAATCAGCCCAAGGGCTCATCAACAGATGAATGAATATTGAATACAGTGTGGTATACATACACAATGCAGTTTTACTCAGCCATAAATAAGAATGAAATTATGTTATTTATTACTTAATGGATGGAACTGGAGAACACTGTGCTAAATTAAATAAGCCAAACTAAGAAAGTCAAGGGCAAAATGTTCTCTCGCATATGTGGAAGCTAGAGAGGGAGTAAAAAAGGAATAAAAATGTGATCTCAAGAAAACAGAAGGAAGACCAATAGGGTAGAGGAAAGAGTAGGAGAGGGAGAGAGCAAAAGAGGGCATGGGGAAGTCCCAGAGAAGATAGTCTACCAAATTAGTTATGGCCCTCTGTGAACAAATCACCACGAATCTCACTTATATGTACAATTATAATGCACTAATAAAAAATAACAACAACAAAGAGGGATCAGTAGAATACAGTAAGTGGTTGGGGGAGGGAAGAAAGGAGGAGAAGGTATTGAGAATGATACTGATCAAATTATGATATGTGCATATATGAATATGGCATAATGAATTCCACTATTATAATACACCAATACAAATAGTAACAATTTTTAAAAGTCAAATGTTTTATGCTTCTATTAGCGTTCATTCTAATATGTTGAAAATACCCATTATTTGGAACCTAACAATATTTTTACCTCTTTTCCAAGCCAGCTCCCTATTCCATTATTGAAATTAAAGATTCTAATGGAAAAGAAAGATATACGGTATAAAAGGGACAACTTAACTAAGCACCATGAGAAGAATCACATAATGATAACGTGCAACTCATGCATCAGCACCACTTTCAAAGAGGTAAAAACACTTAAGCAAAGTGTTTGACTCTTAAGCAAACACAAAAAAGGTTTGTAAGCTCATTAAGAAATGATTTAGGGAAGAACATTTTGAGAAATGGAAATTTACGGGCATTTTTGAGAGAATGTAAGAAGGAGATTGGTAGATTATATAAAAACTAATTAATGTCTTACAGGGCAATAATATCTTTATAGTTATCTTTCATACCTGAAAAAAAATGCACTCATCAATTTAGCAGGTAACATCTCAGTGTCTCAATTATAATCAAGTAGTAAATGAGTATGGTAGCCGCGGGAACATTCTTCTAGATAATTAAGCAATCATAGACACCTATTAAACAATGCCCTTGTAGAAGACTGAGAGGTCACTCTATCACACACTCTCTGACAGTGTTTACAAGTGGTACAGAATTTTTTTAACACATAATTTTTTTAAAAAGTTAAAGCATATGCTTTTGAATTCAAACTAGGAAAAATGCATATCTATACTTAGGAGAAATATATTATATTTGGTTTTATGCCTTTCAGAAGTATGCAGAAATGTATAATGCAGCTTTTAAGAAGTTATTCAATGCAAATAGTAGAAGCCTAAGGCAATTGGCATATCAGTGGGTCCCAGAGGCAGGTAGAAATAGGTAAAAATTAGAAGACACACTAAAGAACTTTGTGTGTGTTGAAATAACCCTTCAAGACTTCTAAAACAAATGAGTGAGTGATAGATATGTTACCCTCCCCCGCCCTCAGAGTTTTCCACACCCTAAGAGAAGCAACCTTGTTTCAAGATGTTCCAGACAGGATGTTCCTTCCCCAGGCAGAATGCTTCTTTTCCCCAGGCAAGAGCCAATAGGCTTAAAGGGCATCCTGTTCTAGCCAATGGTGTTGGGGTTGCTCTAGTGCACCCCCCCACCAGAAATCCCTATATAAGGCCCTGTTTGAGAGACTCAGACAGCCAGACAGCCAGACAGAGAGAGACACACGGACACAACATCGGATCGTCGCTGCTGAGAGGAGGAAGACAGATACATCGGCTCGTCGCTGCAGAGAGGAGGAAGCCACTGCAACAGCTCCAGACCCATCGCCTCCAGCCTACGGCAGCTGCCCCAGCCGGCAGCTCCAGACCCATCGCCTCCAGCTCGATGGCAGCTGCCCCAGCCAGCAGCTCCAGACCCATCGCCTCCAGCCGATGGCAGCTGCCCCAGCCGGCAGCTCCAGACCCATCGCCTCCAGCCGACGGCAGCTGCTCCAGCTGACAGCTCCAGACCGACCACCTTCAGCCCGACGGCCGCTCCCAGCTGACAGCTCCAGCCTCCAGCCAGACAGCAGCTGCTTTAGCCGACAGCTCCAGAGATCCCAGCCGGTGCAACCAAGCACCCACTTTCTGTCCAGAGCTTGCACACTCCCCTCTCCCTGACTCCCTTCTCCCACCAGAGCTAGCACACTCCCTTCTCCCTGACTCCCCTCTCCCACCTCTTCGACCTTCGACCAGAGCACCTCTTCTCCGGTTTTCGCTACTGGCTACGAAGGCTGTTAAATAAATCTTTTGGCTGCATGGCTGTCCCCGGTGTGATGCTTTGCCCTTCAGTGAGGGGAATATCCTAAAGTTCATTTTATCTTTGTTATTTAGAAACCTGAGGCTACAGCTAAACCCTAGATCAATTACTTCCAAATTGTTTAAGCCAATTTACACTTTTATATTCAAACTCTGTTTTTGATTTAAAGGGGAAAACTCACCATAACATTTACTCATTTAAGGAGAGTTTTCTGTCCTTTATAAGGTACTTTGGAGTGATTTGCTCTCCCTCTTCCCAAACAACCCACACAGAGAAGCAGATTTTCCTTGAAGCCCATGAAGCTTGAGTTCTCCTCCTTACACCCTCCAGGCCTGGTAGAGGCACTGGGAATGTGTGCTTTTGGTCATTTTATTTGCTTTTGCTTAAAGAGTCTCCTACAATTCCACAAGCTTCAGACCCACCAAACCTGGCTCTCTCTTCACCTGATGCTCTGGGCTAAGCAATCACATGGACTTTTATTAGAGAAAATGCTTTTGTTTTCTCTAAGTATGCAAATACATCCCAGCCCCTACATTTCTGGGAAATACATTCACATACTATGAGTAAGGATCTTCTTACTAGTTTGTCGAAAGTTCTACTTTAAAAACTCCAAATTCAAATGCCCATTAAAACACTGATCCCTGTGTCCAAGGCCATTTGCCCAAAGCCTGCATCAATGTAGGGAGCCTTCCTACATACACCAGGTTGATGCACAGGACAGATGAGACTCACTCTAGGCAAACATTAAGCATGCTACAGGGGCAAGAGCCTGACTCAGTTAAAACATCAGCAGGAGTTTCGTCCCTATTTGACAAGGCAATGATTTTATATTTTTTTAATTTCTTTATAGTCTATGTTGATTCTCTTAGCACCCATGGCGTTACTTGAGATTGAACATGTTCCTTTGGCAATAAAGACTGCTGACAGCATTTATCAAATAAGAATAAACAATTCCATGTCCACTAAATGAGATAAATTCTGAAAGTACACTCTTACAGAAGAGACATATGACAAAGACACTATTGGATATTTATGTAAATAAATGCTCATGACATTATAATCCTTGTAATGGGAGACTCTTGATTGCCTCCATTCTGCATGCCCATGGTTTACACCAAGTATTTAAGGTTGATCATGTTCTCAGGTAAGAATAAAAGAATAACTTACACACTACAGTTGTCTCACTATTATGTGACACTGTGGATATTTATACTTGAAACTGGTAATATTGTGCAAGAACTTATCAGATTAATACACTATCACCAAAGATGATATAAAGTAATGGTTTCCACATAAGATACCCAAGACTTCAAGGAAGAAAGCAAGAAAGTGTACAAATCTTCAAATCAAGGTATCAATATGGTCATTCCTCAGGTCAAGCAATAAGTACTACTTGAACATCATTTATTTTCTTCCCATGTTGGCCAACAGAACAGACTTGGTCTGCACCCCCAGTCATGGGCAGGGACATTTCCATGAGCAGTTTTCTGGACTTAAAGGAGAGGAAGGAAAACATCAATGGATGAAAACAAACATTATCACTCTTAGAAAAGGGATTCAAAGTCTATGTCCTAACTGTAGTGAGCCAGAAATTATTTTTTTCTTGGAATATGAAGGAGGCTTTTGACTGGGGAAGAAAACAAAAGGAAGCTTCTGGAGAAAAATTACAGGTGTGGAGATTCCAAGTCAGACCTACCCACTGTATTGACTCCCTGTATCTGTAAGTGTGATCACTCCTCAATTATCACCATTAAAGAACAAAATTGCTAACATGCACTTCAATCCTCCTTGGGTAGTGGGGGCACAGCAGCTGTCAGAGCTTGTACTTTACCTACATGGAGCCAATGATCCAGCTGTGAATTAGCTTCCAACTGTGTAGTTGCTACATGGAGGAAGGGTGAACCCTATTCTTCCGAGTGACAATCCATGAGACAGATTTAAAGCACTGGACAAAAAATCAAAATGTGGACATTTTATTATCCTCCCTTTTCTTCCTCCAAAATGCCCCAAAATTAATTTTTTTTAAAAATGGTTGATTCACAGGGAAAATGGTAAAACAGAAAGCTACTTTCTTCCTCCACTTGTGCCTCCCAGTAGGAAGTAAAGGAAATGACAACTGCTTATACAGAAAACATAACTCTAACTCAGAATCTGTGTTCAAATTTCCCCTGGAGTTCCCTTCAAGAGAACAGTTTCGCATAAAACACTCTCATCTTGACTAAAAGAAATTTAGGCAGCCGAGGCAGTTGAGGCAGTTGCACGTGTTTTTAAAATATCAGATCCTATGTCATTGACTATAGGTTGCAGTCCACACAACTTTGTTTATCCTCAGGGATAGAGAGAATATAGAGAAAAAGAAAAGAGAGAGAAAAGGGGGGGGGAGTTAAAAGGGGAAGGAAAAAGTAAAGCACAAGCTAATGGTACAGGTTATCCAGAAACATTTTACCCTCTGTACACAATTCTCCTGACTCAAAATCTCCTGCTTATTAAATAGATAACAAGGTCAAAATGTGCATGTCTGAGAGAGCTGTTCTCGTGACAAAATCTCATGCAAGCTGACCCATAAAGAAGAATGGTTTTCTCCTGAGAATAAGCTATGAATGGAGGAAAAATGGCATTCGGTCTGTGTGGGAAAATCTATGCATTTTTTTTAGATTTATGTGCACTTCTCATTACTTTCATGTTGGTGCTTAAGAACATTTCAGTTTAGTCAAAAAGTCTACAAGAAATGATTATTTAAGTTTTTTAAACACTTCTTAGGAAAATGAAGGTTAGCCAGCAAAAGCATTGAGCAACACTGAGGTCCGTGGCTTTGTATTGGAACCTGAAATCTCACACTGCTGACAAACTCCTCTTTAAAATTTCTCACACACAGGAATCTGAGGCAAGAGGATTTCAAGTTTGAGGCTAGCCTCTGCAAATTAGCAAGGTACTAATCAACTTAGGGAGACCCCATCTCAAAACAAAAAATGTAAAAAGGGCTGGGGATGTAGCTCAGTAGTAAAGTGCCTGGTGTTCAATCCCAGTACCGCAGAATTGATTATTAATTAATTAATTAACTAATTGAATTTAATTTTGACAGGATAGCACAGACATGAGAATAAACTATCATGACTTGGTAATAACAGATTTCAAATACATGTTTCAAGTGTGTTACTTATACACACACACACACACACACACACACACACACAAAATACTTCCCAAATACTCAGAAAACAAAGAAATATTAGCTTATCTAATTAGCTTACCTAATAAGATTAATACCATTTATTCACCATTATTTCTACTCCCACAAGTAATACAAGCAGAATGGGAGCCCTAAAAAATTATCAAATGGACTTTCTCTAGTCTCTGTGAGCCTTTAAAGCCACTATTCATTTAAATATAATCTTGACATTTGAAGAACCATTAACAGCCATCTCTTCCCTGTGCAGATTGACCTTATTATCTAAAATGTTCGTGGCAATGTAAATTTATTTTTTAACATTAATTTGAGTACTAAATATAACAAAAATAAAAAGAGGGTGATACATGAAAGCTAGCATTGATATTTACAGAATCAGCCAGAGAGCCACAGGGAGCTGAGCTTAGAAACACATTCACTGCAGGCAGGTGTGCTGCCCTCCCCACAGAGAACCTGGGCAGGTGACTCCTTAGCAAGAATGTTCAGTGTCAGAGGAGCACCCTCTTGGGCTCCAGGAAATGCAATACCAATGAAAAACAGAGTAAAACAGCTAACAACATCAATATCATGCAATTAAAACTAAGGAAACAGGAAAGCCCCCTGCTCCTCTCATGGCAAAGGTTTCTGAAGCCACATTTCCTCCAAGTAATAGTGACCTCCAGTGACTTACTTCTTAATTGTACTTCAGTGACTGTGTGTGGAATTATCTGACAACTAATTTCTACAAGCAAATTAATTAGTCTGGTTCTTTCTAAATATCTTAGCAACATGACACATGCTTTCTTGCAGGACTCATGATGGGGTTTTATGTCGATGCCCCATTTTAATTAACTCACGGAGGTGGTTACACAAAGCTAAGTTAAAATTGTGTCTGAGATGCAGGTCGACATTTGCATGTTCATTAGTTGCAGGGACTCGCATACACTATGGTCTTAAATGAATGAAATGAAATCATTAAACCATTTGGCACAGAGGGATGAATGGTGGAAGGGTAGCTTTGCAATGCTTTTCCCTTCAGGCTAAACTTTCCCATATGACAAAGCTAAATCTGAATACTTGGATGCAAGGTCAATTCTGAACCTGCCTACCAGCACTTTCTTGAAAGTCACATTAATTTGTCCTCCGGGCCACAACTCGATTTAAAAAATAAATTAAAAAAAAAAAAAAATGGGAGGGATGATGGGAGGGAGTGAAGGACATGAGGGACTTTTTAAAAAATCCCTCAAGTAAAGAAAATCCCTGTGATGGAGATTGTTAAACTTTTTAAACTTTGTTTTTAAATTATCAGATTAAAATACCTTGGGGTCTGCTGAATCCATTTGGCTAGCATATTGAACCCCCCCCCCCACCACCAAAATCAGAAGCAGAACAAATCAGAAAATACAAGCATTTGCACGTTTAAAACAACGTGAATGCCAAAACGTTTTTTCACTAAGCAAAAGCCTTCTCTTGAGAGGAGCTGGAAGTCTCCCAGAACGTGCCAGGAAAATCCAGGTACCCTGCTGCTGTGCCTACCAGTGCAGCACCAGAGTTCTCTTGTCCGCCCCACGCCACACAGCGCCAACTGCAAGGACCTGCGCTATGCAGGACTGAGCCAGTTCAGCAGTTGTTTCTTTTTCTCACACAGTTCTTATAAAGGCACTTAGAATGAAAGGACAAAGCGATGGCACTTGCAAGCTCCTCTCAAGTTGGCTCGCCTCATCTCATCTCTCAGTATTCTCATGCTAATTTTAGGTTTTACAAGAACGTACCCTTACTCAAAGAATATGCCAAAAAGCAGCTTAGGTCTGGGGACACCAAAGTCAAAACATGCTTCGTATATTTTAGATGCGACAATAGGAAAAACAATTTTAAACCATCCTATCTTGCCGGCGGGACTTGGCGATATCTTTAAAGCTTCGTTTTCAGAAACAAGCCAGTAATTACATTTGTAAATATTTGTTAATGATAACAACACAATTTCTAAGTTTTCAATATAGGCTTTAAAAGAGCTGCTGTACTCACAAGTATTCCCCGCCACCACTGTGCTGTAGGTGTGCGCAGACAAAAGAGCGAGCATCTTGAGCAAGGCTCCAGCCACAGGGTCCATGGCCACACTCTCTGGGGCTGCCTAACAACACACACTCAACATCCCGCTCGTTCCGTGCCAAGGTCCCCCGGCCACGCCTTCCTCTCCTCTCTTTGGCCAGCCCATGCAGACGGAAGCGGCGTGGAGGTGGAACCTGCAGCAGCACCCACCCATCGGCCGCCAGGCGCTCCTCGCCCCGGCGCCTGCGGAGCCGCGCAGTCCAGACTGCTCTAGGCCGGTGCTCCCAGCGTACCGCTGGCACTCCTAGTGGTGACTCAGGGAAGTGCAGACAGGGACCGCAAATCAAACCTGGCTGGACGCTGGTGATGCAGGGGAGGGGTCTCTACAGACCTGCTCCCCTGGCTACTTTGTCCTAAGTTTCCCACACTATGTGTCCCCAGTAATGTGAACAATTCAATATACTTCAATTTAAAGAAGCCAAATAGGAATGGTATTTACTCATTAGCATTGTGTCCCACATAGTATTGAGCATGGATGGTAGTAAGTCTGTAAATATTTGAGTTGAAAAGATGTTGGAACAGAAATATCTAAAAGAGGTTTGAAGCAAATGATTACATATGATAAAACTTGCAAAGAAGAATATTTTTGTCTTCTCAGTTCGTTTCATAAACCAGATTTTTAAAAAATCCAGCTGTAGTGTAAGAATTTTATTGTACATGCTCCTACTTGTAAACTTGAGAGTGATGGTCAGTATGTATCTTTAAAAAATTATAAATTGTTATCCTAGGAGGAAGAATTTTAGTAAAAATTCCACAACAGAAGCAGTGACCTTACACTAAATAAGGGGACCTGACAGATTTAATTAATGAATGAAGTTTGGTCAGTTTGTAGTGTTGTGTTCCACTCAGCTTCCTTAAAGTAATTCCTCTAAGGGACAGTATGAAGAACAATAGAATTTGAAGAAAAAGAACTGGGAGAAAAATATGCTTCAGACTCTAAACCATCCAGAATCAAGTATCCAGACTCATGGAAAGAAAGGATCAGGGGTTTCAAGACTCATGACCTTGAAATAAGTTAGCAGTCTAGAGGCCTCTTCTTCTTCCTGAACAGACTGTAAACAGAAGTAAATGAAAGAGCATGAACTATGCAGACCAAGGACCACTACTGCTCCTAAAACTGGGGCCAAATACAAAATTAGTAAGCTCAGCCTATGAGAAGGTGTTTTAATCAGCTTTAGCACCACTATGACCAAAAGACCTGACAAAAACAAGAAAAGTTTGTTTTGACTCACAGTTTTAGAGGTCTCAGTCCATAGACTTAGAGGTCTCAGTTCTATAGCTCTGGGCCCAGAGTAAGGCAGAATATCATGACAGAAGGGCTTGGAAGAGGAAAGCAGCTCAGGACCTAAGGAAACACAGAGAGCTCAGATGACCAGGGACAAAATATAAACCCCAAAGGAAAGCACCCAGTGGCCTACCTCCCCCAGCCACACCCAACCTGCCCACAGTCACAGCCCAGTAAATCCATATATGTGAATTAATCTACTGATAAGGTTAAGTGTTTTAGTCAGTTTTTTTTTCTGCTGTTACTAAAAGGACTGAATCAGAACAACTGTAGAGGAGAAAAAGTTTATTTGAGGGTTCATGGTTTCACAGCTCTTAGTCCATAGGAAGCTGGCTCCATTCCTTGGAGCTCAAGGTGAGGCAGAACATCATAGCAGAAAAGTGTGGCAGATGGAATCAGCTCACCTGATGATGAGGAAGCAGAGAGAAACTCCACTCACCAGATACAAATATATACCCCAAAGCCACGCCCCCAAAGCCCCACCTCTTCCAGTTACCACTCAGTTAATACCCATTAATAACAATAATATTTAATTATTTAATATTTAATTAATTATTTAATTATTTAATATTTAATTATATTTAATATCTAATTAATAATTAATAATACCCATTAATACCCATCAGGGTATTAATTCACTGATTGGGTTAAGGTTATCACAATCTAATCATTTCTTCTCTGCACTTTTGTGCATTGTCTCTTTTGTGCTTTTAGGGAACATCTCATATCCAAACCATAACATTAAGGCTCTCAGAACCCAATCATTTCATCTCTGAAAATGTTTTGCATCATTTCACACATGAGTTTTTGGAGGACACCTCATAGATATGTATACATTCTCACTGCATACACAGTGACCAGAATATGAAACTCTTGGGCATCTATTTGCATGACTTGGTGTGTCGCTGCAAACCCAAGCATGCTAAGAACATGAACAACTGGATGCCATTGCCAGGGAGTCCGACCTGCTTTATAAAGCCAGGAACATTGATAGCATTGATGAATACCCATACCACCACAGATATGGAGGGCCATGCTGCACAGTATGCTCCCAGTAAAGACATCAAAAAAGAACCCACCACCACCACCCTGTTTGTGGAAATAGTAAACTTGCAGACCAAAAAGACAGGTTAAAGGAAGTATTTTCCCACTATGGTGATATCTGGCCACTCCAGGTGGTGAGGGACTTGGTCATGAGTTTCTCCAAGGGCTACACTGAGTACAAGGAAGAGCTTGAGATGCTGAAAGCCTACCTGGATGCCAATGGCCTGGTGATCCACACTCACAAGATATTAGTGGACTACAAATTGGAGCAGACTCTCCAAGGGTGGATCCCTCCATGTCTTGGGTGGGAACTAGGAGGGAAGAATGAATCTGGGCAGTGGAGATTTGTGGAAATCAATTGTACTTTTTGAAAATATGAATTTGCTGGCTTTTAAGTACCACCTCTATAGAGAAGGGTAACAGGTAAAGGAGGTAGTGATCCCAATACCAAAAGAGACACTAGGACTCCTGGACAAGGGATCCAGACCAGGACAGGGTCAGTAGGAGATGGCAAGAAAGACAGCCAGCCAGGGTGTGACATAAAAATGACTCGCAAAAATGAAGACACGAATGGTGTGAAAATAATTTGTGTACAATCTGTGACTTGAAAAATTCCGTTCTATATGTGTAATATCAAATGAATTGCATTCAGCTGTCATGTATAACAAATAAGAATTTTATTAAATAAATAATTTAATAAAAAAAAATGACTGACAAAAAGAGCAGGATCTTAGAGAGGATAGTGTAGGAAGTAAGTAGAGGCCCAGCAATAGCAGACCTGAAAAGGAAGGGACAATAAAGTTAGAATGGCAGGGTGTTTGTCTTTATGCATTAGACATACAAATCTGCACAGTTGGATAAGAATTACTGATAATGGGTGGGGGTAAATTTTTAAAGATTTCAAACCTTTACCAGGATTACACTTGCCTGAGAACAAATCAGAAAAGGTGTTTTTATTATTGCTATTTTACAGCCAAATAATTACAATAATAAGAACAACACAGGACTGGAGAATTTAATAACCTGCCAAGGCCACAGTGTTAACACTAGGTGTGCTGAGAGCTTAGTCAAAACATGTCGCTTCAAATTCCAACTTTCCATCTGCCTTTACTCCTACTCAGAGCTTCAGAGAGCAGCCCTGAAGTCAGGAAAGTTCCCCACACCAGAGATGAGCAGTCATGGGGAAAACACTGACAAGAATATCCCTGGGAAGATGTAGGAGGTAAAGTTACATTCATTTATTAATCATATGCTTCTGTTGTATCTGCTGTGTCCCAGCACCTGAATATTTTATTTTTAACTTTTTACAGCAAACATAAATTAATGATTGGCACTTAAAGTCTAACTTTTTAAAAACCTATATACCAAGCTCTGTGTGTGTGTGTGTGTGTGTGTGTGTGTGTGTGTGTGTGTGTGTATGCATGCTATGCATGCACACACATGATCAGCCAGGTATTCAGGAGAGGGACACAGAACCTACTTCAACCACAGCATGAAGACTATCACTGACATGACCATGGAGGATTCCAGGGAAAAGATTCTCGTGTATGAAAGACATAAAAGGTGACTCTGATTTTTTTTTTCACTCCTTCGGGAGTAGGGATAAGAAAACAGAGTTGTGTGTATCCTTAAAAGTACTTATTTTTTTCATTTGAAATGAAATTAAAATATAGCAGGGCACAATGGCATATGCCTGTAACCCCAGCAACTTGGGAGATGGAGGCAGGAGGATCGCAAGTTCAAAGCCAGCCTCAACAAAAGCGAGGCACTAAGAAACTCAGTGAGACCTTATCTCTAGGTAAAATACAAAGTAGAGCTGGGTGATGTGGTTCAGTGGTTGGATGCCCCTGAATTCAATCCCCAGTACCCCTCAAATAATAAAAAGTAAAAGAAGTTTAAAAATGAAGTTAAGATCTAATCTTGACATAAAGAGAATATTGAGTCATCTTGAAGAGGAAAGGTTTCTAAATTTAATTTTATAGATGAAGAATGTAAGTGGTAAGTCTTTCAATATAGAGAAAGTTTAATAAACACCACTAAATAAGTTTGGATTGAAGATCTTATTTTCCAAATGGAGAAATTAGTTCAAAAATAGAATGTCAGTCTATTCACTGCACCAGTCACACTAGTTGGAATAGAAACTGAAAGGGAGTTTAAAATGTTGAATCTATCTGTTGAAATCTTCAGGCTTAGTGGTGGAAAGCTAAAACTTTTTTTTTTTTTTTCCAGAAGTATATATTCAATTTTTATTAGCCTTTTTTCAAACAACTTAAAAAATGGGGTGTGGAGGGCTGGGATTGTGGCTCAGTGGTAGAACACTTGCTAGCATGTGTGAGGCACTGTGTTTGATTCTCAGCACCACATAGATAAATAAACAAATAAAAGGTGGTGTGGAGGGCTGTGGCTGTGGCTCAGTGGTAGCACACTTGTCTGGCATGTGTGAGGCACTGGGTTTGATTCTCAGCACCACATATAAATAAATAAAATAAAGGTCTATCAACAACTAAAAAAATTTTGAAAAAAAAATGTGGTGTGGAGTCTATGTTTTATTACTGTATGAGACTAGTAATAATATCATCTTCAGTATTCCTCTAGATACACATCATATTTTTAAAATTTGGTTGAGAAAAAAAAAAGAATTGAGTTTAGAATGAATGTGAAATCTACCTGGAAGAAACTATATGGTTCAAATATACTGAATATACACAATATTTGATAGGCTACAATTACTACTTAGCAAAGCATTTATTCTTCAGATAGGCTAAAAGCAAGAAAATGGTTGCTGGGGTTTATTTCACCTCCTTTTAAGTTACTATTTGGATATTATTGTGGGTTGAGAATTTATATATTCCCAAATGCATGTGTTGGAATCCTAGCCCCAGTGTGATGGTCTTAACAAGGTGGGTCCTCTGCAAGTTGAGTTTGTCTGTTGGTACCACTCTTATGAACAAAATCAAGTGCCACATGAGGGTACAGCTAAAAGACACCAACTATGAGCCAGGAAGCAGGCCCTCACCAGACCCTGAATCTGCCAATCCCTGATCTTGAACTCCCCAGCCTCCAGAACTGAGAGCAATACCTTTCTATTATGTATGATCTACCCAACAAACAGTTATTGATAAATAACTGTTTTTAACATTATATTTACATTAGTAAATTAATAATAATCAACTGATTTTAACATTATATTTACATTAGTTTATTTTCCTGGTTTAGTTAAAGTGTTTTATGTAAGATAAAATGGTGCTTATTAATAAAAATGTAATTACTCTTGGATAACTGTTGTCATTGTTATAAATCATATTGGAAACTCACTTTGACAGTAGTGCATGCTCCAATTGCATATAATTGGGTATAATTAAAAAAACTGAAGCTTACCACAATGAGATCATGCCTACTAGGATGGCTATGATGAGAGAGAAAGAGAGAGAGAGAATAACAAATGTTGGTAAAGATGTGAAGAAAATGGAACCCTTAACCCTCAACTATTGCTGGTAGGAATGAAATTGTGAAGTCAATTGGGGTCAAAGTCTGGCAGCTACTCAAATGGCTAACTATAGGATTACTATATAATCCATTAACTTTATTCTTAGGAACATAGAAGAACACAATCTGGGTTTCCTTCCTGTCACACTCACCACTCAACATCCAACATTCCTAGAACCAAAGTGTGAAGGGACTTCTTCCCACCAGTGACCCATTCTTTGGTGAACACAGTTGAGTATTCCACAACCAAACTGACTCTCGACACCATCTCCTTTGAATTGTTATGGACCCCCAAGTTGAGGGCTCAGTCCCAAAAGACAGCCCCTGCTTCAGAAAATAATTCTAAACCTCAGATTTTGAGCTGTGCTTCTTGCCAACCAGCCATCTAGGTAAGGTTCCCATAACCCTCTCCTTGTGTTTAATTATTTGCTAGAATGGTTCACAGAACCTACAGAAATACTTAGGATTACTGATATTAAAGGATATGGTACTGGATACAGATAAATAACCAGATGAAAAGACACATACAGAGAAGTCAAGAAGGGTCCTAAGTGCAGAAGTTTCTGTCCCTGTGGCACTAGGGTATGTCACCCTCCTGGCACATAGATGGATGTGTTCACCAACTGGAAAGCTCTCTGATAACCACTGAGCCACATCCCCAGCCCTATTTTTGTATTTTATTTAGAGACAGGGTCACACTGAGTTGCTTAGCGCCTCAACTGTTACTGAGGATGGATTTGAACTCACAATCATCCTGTTTCAGTGTCCCAAGCCACTGGGATTGCAGGCGTATACCACTGAGCCCAGCTAGGGATTTTTATTTAACGTTAATTAATTAATTGGTACTGAGGATCGAACCCAGGAGCACGCTCTCCTCTCAATTTTTTTTTTTTTTTTTTTTCAAAACAAGCTCTTGCTGAGTTGTTGAGGCTGTCCTTAAACTTGACATCTTTCTGCATCAGGCCCCCTAACTGCTGAAGTGTGTGCCACTAATCCTGGTTTCTTCAGAGGTTTTTATGGATACTTCATCATGTGGACATAATGGATTCTTAATTCCATTTCTGGCTCCTTCTCCCTCTCCAAAGCATGGAGAGGGAGCTGAAAATTCCAAGCTCAGTGTTTCTGGTGACCAGCCCCTATCCAAGAGCCCTTCAACAATCTCATTTTTTTTTTTTTTTTTTTTTTTTTAAGAAAACCTTCCTATCAATCAGAAATTTCCAAGGAATTTAGAAGTTCTCTGTTGGGAAGTGGGGTCAAAGACAAAAGATTCTCCTGAAATTTTTACCTATGCAGGTATTAGATTTTAGAAGCTCTGTGTCAAAAACCAGGGCAGAGAACAACTTTTAAGTATTTCTCATTATTTCATCGATTAAAAAAAATGAAAATACATGTCCACACAGAAACTTATGTAATACTGCTCACAGAAGCATTACTCACAATTACCAGTAGGTGGATCCAACCCAAAACGTCTACCATCAACATCTTGAGTGGGTAAACATCTTGAGTGGTCTGTTCGTGCATGAAATACGTGATGAGTCTTAAAAAGGAAGGGGATTCTGACAATTGCCACAAGAAACATAACATGAATCAACCTTGAAAATTTTATGCTGAGTGAAATAAGCCAGACCCAAAAAGAAAAAAATTGTATGATTGTACTTACAGAAGTTATACAGAAAAGTCAAATTCATAGAGGCAGAAAGTGGAACTATAGGGGTTACTGAGACTTGGGAGTAAAAAAAAAACAGGGGTTATTGTGGGGCACAGAGGGCATAAATGGGATGATAAAAAAGTTATAGAAAGATATAGTGGAGAAAGTTTTACAATGTTGTGAATGTGCTTAATGCTAATAAATTTCTATTTAGGAGGGATTACAATGATACATTTTATGTTAATGTATAAATTACGATCAAAAAAAGTTTTATAATAGTCTCTTAGGTACAAAGCTATAAGTTTGGATTTATAAATCTTAATTAAAATTAATTTTAATTGTTAAAATGTCAATGGTAAAGTGCTTGCTTCGAATGTGTGAGGCACTGAGTTTGATCCTCAGCACCACATGTAAATAAATAAAGATACTGTGTGTTCATCTACAGCTAAAAATATATTTTAAAAAAATGTCAGTGGGGGAACTAATGTAGTACTAAGATAAATTCCATCATGAATAAGCCTGGCAAACATGTGAATGTAGCCAGTAATAAAGGACTAGATATTGCATGAATCTATTTACACAAACTTTCCAGAGAAGATAAATTGGCAGTCAGGAAGTTGATAAGTAATTATCTGGATTAAAGAGGATGGCAGAGTTGGGAGATCAGAGCTAAGGAGAGTGAGGTTTCTTTTTGGAATAATGAAAGTGTTCCAAAATGGATGGTGTTGATAAATGCACAACTCTGTGAGTACATAGAAAACCAATGAATTGTACACTTTAAATAGGTGAACTGTAAGCTAGGTGAATTATATCTTAAGTCTTTAAAAAAAAGAATACAGAAACTCTAAAAATATCTTAACATTTAATACCAAAATTATTCCAAAATAGAAATTTTGCTGACAAACAATGATTTAAAACTATGGGCAGCTACATCCACCAGTTCTGCACTGCCACAGTGATGCTTTGAAACAATCACAAACTCCTAAGTAGCACAAAACAATGAACTAGTGCACAGGTCTGCAGACCCCACTCTTGGTTCAGCCAGGGTTGCTCAGTCTTCCCATCCTCTGTCTCATCCTGGGATATCCGGTTGTTAATTGGCTAATGATGGCCCCATCCGGGATGATAGAGCTGGTGCCTCCCCACCCAGTAGGCAAGCCTGAACATGCCTTCCTGAGAGTGGCACAGAAAAACCCAAGGCCACATAAAGCCTCTTCCTCTGTCACACTCATTGGCATAAAATTGACCAAGACAAACCACATGGCCCTACTCAGAGTAAGTCATGAAGACACACTGCCTCTTCAGTGGAGGAATGGAAGATCCTCCTGAAAAAAGGACAAACTGGGGAGGGGAAGGGAGTGAGGTCCATTAATGCTTCAGTCTCCTGTGTGCAACTTAGGGACTACAGCCTGTGAGTATTGGTTATATTAATTAAATAATAAGTGTCCTCCTCCTTTTGACATTCTGATATATTTAAAAGAAAATATTATTATACAATCACAATCTTTGTTATGTAATTGCTGTGGTCTATTTTTCAAGAAATTATTTAAAAGTGGTGGCTTGAAATTAGTTGTCCCCACCTCCCTTTGTTCTCTTGTGGTGGGAAAGTCCCTTTGGATTGGGTGGCTTTTGGCACATAAACAATATATCTTTTGGTTAGGTGAGTATAAGAGCCCTAATAAGGAGATAGCTAAGATGGCGGCTAGCTGAGAGCCATAAGAGGCATTTCAGTATTTTCACCTGATATTCATGCATTTATCTAAGAATCTTTCTATGCCCGTGAACACTATGTGATGCACCTGTAAGTTTGAGCTGTTGACACGTGTATACTTGTTAAGGCAAAAAGTATTTAACTGGGTGAGGTTGGCTAGAGAGGGTGGTTGGAGTTGGAGAGGTTGTTGGAGCCGGAGAGAGAAGTTAGAAGAAGCAAGAATAAAGAGCCTATTCATTTTCCAGTCTGCTTCCGAATTCTTTCCCGCAGTATCGTTGCTGCAGGCGGCAACAGGTGAGGGGGCATGAAGGAAGGGGTGCTACCTTCTCACCTCCTGTTTGTCCGGTGGCTGTGAATTTTTATTCTCAGGTATGTTAAAACTGCCTGTAACTTTTCATTCTGCTCTCCCATCCAGCTGCCTTTCTTAGATTCCAAGTCATTTTAAAGCTAAAAAACATATTTTGAAAAAAGATCACCTGGACTTTCTATTTCTCACAGTATCTAACCACTAAAGAAGTTATCTTGTACAATGTAGATTCTAATATGCCAGACAGTCCTTTTTTTTGACCTCTCTTTTGCCAAGTAATCATATTTGATATACCTGGAGCCACAACTTGAATTCCACTTAACCTTACACAAGGTAAGTTTTTACACAAGGGACTAGAAAATGGACTCCTGACTCTACCAAATGTCTCTTGGACAAGCAAATATGTGCTGCTATTTAGCATAAGACAAAGTACCTTGCAATTTTCCCCTAATTGTTGTATCTAAAATGCAAATAAGGCACTTGTAAGAAAGTAATAGTATCATGAGTTTTCCTTGTCAGAGGCTCATGAATTTCAGACATGTTCTAAAGAAGATTTTATCTGGGAAAGACCTGAGCCCTGAATCGAGGTGGAGGTAAAGAAAAGTTCCTATGCACAAAGATATCAGATAAAGTACAGAGTGCCCAGCTATATTTGAATATATATATATTCAAATATATATATTTGACAATTATATGTAATTTGGGAGATGTGCACTAAACAAATGCAAATCTGTATCAAACAATTCCACCTTGGGGTGAAGAGTAGAGATAATAGTGCATAAGAAAAGGAACAGATAAGAAAATTAAGACTTCTCAGTCATCTCATCATAACTGTGGAGGATTGGATACTCCCTGCAGGCACCAACACCCAATCCTGCTCAAACCTTTACAAAAAATGACATGATATTTGCATGTAACCTACACACATCTTCCAGTGTACTTTAAATCAACTTTAGATTATCTATAATAGTCAATACAATGTAAAGGCTATATAAGTAGTTGTTGTACTGTACTATTAGGGAACAATGTCAAGAAAAAACTGTACATATTCAGTACAGTTGCAATTTTGTTTTTCAATTTTGATTTATTTGCTTTAGTTGTACAAAATGCCTTTAGTTTTACGTCGTGCTGAGGATCGAACCCGGGCCGCGCACGTGCTAGGTGAGCGCTCTACCGCTGAGCCACAACCCCAACCCTCAAATATTTTTGATTTGAAGTTGGTTGGACCCACAAATGTGGAACCCAGAAGAAAGACTCTCTATACAAGCTCTTCTTCATCTCTGATGAAATGCTTCTTTCCACATACATTACTGTTACTATAAATCCAGAAATATGTGATATTTTACTCAATCAATTTCAACACAAAGCCATAATTCTACTTTTAAAATGTAAAAGAAGCTTTAGAAAATTTTTGCACATGTCAACATTTGTTTCAGAACTCCAGGTAACTCCAAGGCAAACTTTTATTTCTCAGTACCATGAAGCAGATAATATTATGAAAGATTCAGGAAATTACATATACCCAACAATAAAGTCTTCCAATTATCAGCCCAATATTTGCTACAAGAAGTGCTTCGAAGTTTCTTAAGGAAGTAATTGTGCAACTTCCATGTGGATAACTATGATTCTTGGAGAATAAGTAAGTTCTAGAATTAATCTCCAACTAGAAAGAAGCAAAGCTGGGTTTGTAAACTGCAATGTGCAAACTGGTAGCTGGAAGTAAGCACTCAGCTAGAAGATAGGGTTTTATTCGAGGGTAACCAACACAGCCTGGAGCCCTGGGCTGACCCTGCTTTGTGGCTGGATTTCATGGTGGTGGTGGGATGTCAACCTACACAGCTGATGTGAGGCAGCTGGCAAAGACAAGACAAAGTACACACAGCAACACAAGTTTTCAGACCCTAGTCTGCAAGTAACCAGTAAAGAGAGGCATTTTTACTTACAATTTACTTGTAAGAAGTGTTCATTTTATTTTCAGTTTAGAAAAAAATAGAGCAAGAAATGCTTGATGCTGTCATGACCGCATTCCACTTCCAGAACTCTACAGATAAGCTCTTGATGATTAGTAGTGTGGAGATGATTCTAGAATATTCCAATTGTTAGAAATACTTAGGTGCCACAAAAAAAAAAAAAAAAAGAAAGGAAGGAAGGGAGGGAGGGAAAGGAGGGAAAGGAGGGGAGGAAGGAAAGAAGGGAAAAGAAGAGGAGAGGGGAGAAGGAAGGGAAGTGGACGGGAGGGGAGGGAAGGGGATGGGAGAAATGGAAGGGAAGGGAAGAAAGAAATACCAAGCACAGGCTCCAAAGTAGGTGGGTGGGCCAGCAAGGAAGAACCTGGCTAGCAAGTTCACCTGGGCCAGCAGTCCCCTTGCTTATATCTCTAACCTAGCTGAACTGCTGTCCTCCACTCTGGTTGGAGGAGTTCAGTTTTACAGTCTACATGATTAACTGATTTTATAATCAGGCGGGCAAAGAGCAGGGCTACAATTAAAATGGTTATAATTGAATCCAATTAAGGATATATTCTGAAAATGGATCACTGAGCTTTCTATTTATCACACTACCAAAGCCACTGATAAAATCAATGCTAGAAATCAAAACAAAAAAATATGGAGAGACTTCCTAATATCATGTGGTAAATAAACCAGCATAAAAATTGTCCCTGCCAAAACTCAAAGAAGCTGCATAGGGTATGAGACAAAAGAAGAAACAAAGACAAAACAAACTGATTAAAGAGAGAACCAAACCAATTCCAATGAAAACTCAATGTTCCTATAGGCCTGTGGAAGAAGACGTTTTGTGGAGGCCAGCAAACTAGGAGACAACAAGGTGTAAAGCTGACTAATAGTGTTTTTTTCCGAAGCTAACATCAGATCTTTTTCACAATTGTAAATTTTGAGCCTTGCTAGAAATATTCCTTGTGAAAATCACAACAGCAATCAAGACTAATTAAACACAGCACTTCCTATCTAAACAGATCCTAAAAAAAGCGATTTGACTTTGGAATAAGGAAATTGCCCAATAGGACTGGAAGTGGCAGATTGGTAGTCTCCCAATGAAGTGCAGTGAAGTTAAAGAACCTTCAGCAGAAAGCTGCCGTTTTGAATCTTGAAAATGTGCAGAGGCAGGTTTCCTGGGAGGATACTTATGTGGATTGGATCTGAACTCCATTGGCATAAGAGGGATTTTTCCAAATGGCATATGAAAGCATTTCCGTAAAGCTCATGACCTCTTAGTATTAGTTTGGGTTTTGTAGAGGCAAAACCCTTAAAACCTGTCTTGAAAATAGCTGTCTTGAAAACTGCTGTTAATGAGTGAGCCATTTGCTGGGTGCATTAAGCCATTACCCTGAGACAACAACTGCTTTCCCAGAGGAGCAAACTTTTTGTGGGCAACTGTAAAGGTTTGCCATAATTATGTACATTTATGGACTATCATGTGATTTTTTTTCTTATATGTTTATACAATGTGGAATGATTAAAAGCAAATAAAGCTAAGATTAACATACTTAGTCTTTCAGTTACCTGTCATTTTTTTAGTGAAACATTTGAAACTTACTCTCAGTTACTTTGAAATATTTAATACTACTCCTCATAACTACTGTCACCCTGCTGTGAAATAGATCTCAAAACATATTCTCCCTGTCTATCTAAAACTTCGTGCCTTATTTTAAATTAGTGCATAATAGCTATTTGTAAGAGTGGGCTAATTTTGACATAATCACACATACATGTAATATAATTTGTCCATTTAAATAGCCAGTACTTTGTCCTTCCTTACACTCCTCTCCCCCACCCATAAACCCTCTTCTACTATCCCAGCCTTCTTCACCTATTTATTGTTTTTATAAATTAGTACTTTATAGGAGTACATAAAGGTGGAATTCACCAGGGTACATTCACACTTACATATAGCAAAGTTTGGTCAACTTCATTCTGCTGTTCCTCCCCTTTCCAGTCCCCTCCTCCAACCCCCTTCTCCATTCCTCTGATTTTCCTTCCATTTTCATGCTGTACCCTGTTCCCTTTTTATCATTTGTACAGCAACTGCCAATTTCCTCCCATCCTTTCTCTCAGCCTGTGGTAACAATCCTTCTGTATTTTTTTAAATATGCAATTTCAATGTTTTAAAATTTTTTTGTGGATACATTATACAAAATAGTGTGAGTCACTGTGATATATTCACACACATATTCATGATTTGTTGGATTTCATTTCCCACCCTCCCCTTTCCCTCATCTCCTCTCTCCCCCTGATCTCCATCCTCTAATATACTGTTCTTTCTTCTATTTTGTGAGATTGCTTCCCCCTTGTTTTCTCTCAACACATATGATCCTTGGCTTGGCTTTCTGAATCGGGCTTATTTCACTTAATGTGATATTCTCCAGTTCCAATCATTTTCTTGCAAATGACATAGTTCTCTCTTAATTGCTGAGTAAAATTCCATTATGTATATATACCACATTTTCTTTAACAATTTTTCTGCTGATAGACACCTAAGCTGTTTATAACTTGGTTATTGAGAATTATGCTGCTATATACTTAGGTATACATGTGTCACTATAGTATGCTGACTTTAATTTTTTGGATGAGGGGGATAACTCCATTCCTAGCCTTTTGAGGAACTTCCATATTGATTTCAATACAGGCTGCATTTATTACTGCTTATATTCTTGATGGCTGCCATTCTAACTGAAGTGAGATGCAATCTCACTGCAGTCTTGATTTTTGTATTTCCATGATTGCAAAAGACACTTATATTTTTTCATGTATATGTTGGCTATTTGTATTTAATTTTTTGAAAATGTCTGTTTAATTCATTTGCTCATTTACTGATTGGGTTGTTTGGGTTTTCGTGTTAAGATTTTTGAGTTCTTAAGGAACTCAAAATTGAATATTCATTCTCTGTCAGAAGAGTAGCTAGTAAAGATTTTGTGCAACTCTATAGGTTCTCTTTTTATGTTCTTAATTGTTTTCTGTGCAGAAAATTTTAATTTCATGTCATCCTATTTATCAATTTTTTTTGTATTATTTTCTGAGTTTTAGGCATTCTATAGAGGAAGTTGTTACCTGTGCCTGTATGTTGGAGTGTTGACATATACTTTCTTCTAGCACTTCTAAAATTTCTTCTTTAAATCTTAGATCTTTGATTCACTTTCAGTTGACTTTTGTGTAGGGTGAGACATAGAGATCTAGTTTCATTCTTTTACATATGGATCTCCAATTTTCTAGCACATTGTGTTAAAAAGGCTATTTTTTGTTTTAATGCTTTTGTTAAGGGTCAGATGATTGTACCTGTGTGTGTTTGTCTTCATGTCTTCTCTTTATTTTCATTGATATACGTACTTATTTTTTCCATTTAACTGGTAATAATTATTTTACTCACTGTTTCTGTGATTTCAACTTGGTAGGCAAAAACTTAAAGCATGTAACTATAAAGCTTTAAAAAAACAGGATAACCGGATAAGGTATCTAGGTAACTCTGGGTTTTACAGTGTTTTTAAAGATACAAAACCAAACTACAATTTAAGAAAGAAAATATTTGTTAAGCTGGGACTTTATGAAAATCAAAAATTATTAAGCACTCAGGAGACAAAGGTGGGGATCATGTGAGTGAAGGAGTTTAAGACCAGCCTGGGCAATATAGCAAAATCCTATCCAAAAAAAAAAAAAAAAAAAGAAAAAAAAATAAAGTAAATATATAAATAAATAAATAACTACTACTGTTCTGAAGAAAAAAATGTTAAGAGAATGAAAACACAAATTACAGACAGAAGAAAACTTTGGAAAACACATATCTCATTAAGGATTTGGATGCACAGCAATAAGAAAAAATCCATTAATAAATGGATTAAAAAATAAGAAAAAGCACCTTACCAAATGCAATCTATACATGGAAAAAAAGCTTGTTAAAAGATATATGACATCACATGTTATTAGGCAATTTTAACAAGATACCACTATGCACCAATTTAAATGGCTATTTTTTTCAAAAAGTGATTTTATCAAATAATTTTGAGATGTGATGTTAAATGTACACTTACTCATTTTGTGTTGGTGTGCAAAATTGTGCATTCATTTTGGAAGACAGTTCTAACATTTCTTGTGAAGATAAAAATAGTTTTACTTTATAATCCAGCAATTTAATGCCTAGGCATTTGTCCTAATGAGTGAAAAACTTACATTTGCACAAAAGCCTGCACATGAATATTTACAGAAACTTTGTCCATAATCACCAAAAATTAGAACAGCCTAAATGTCTTTCAACAGGCTAATGGATGAACACATTGTACTATATCCATACAACAGAATATTATTCAGCAATAAAAAGAAATGAGCTACCCAGCCACAAAAAAGCATGGATGGATTATAAATAAATATTAGTAAATAATAGATGGTAATCTGAAAATGATATATGCTTTACGGTTCTGGCTATATGACATTTTTGGAAAAGTAAATCTATAGAGACAAATTTTTTAAAAAGTCAGTGGTTGCCAGGGATTTAGGATGAGAAGAGGATGGGATGAATGGGTGAAGCACAGAGGATTTTAGGGTGCTGAAACTATTCTATGTAAAACTAATGGTGGATCCATGTCATTTGTTAAAAAACATAACTCAGAGAGTGAAACTTATTAAAACTGATGGAGTACAATTAATAATATGGTGTCAAATATTTGAAACTTATTAAAACTTATGGAGTACAATTAATAATATGGTGTCAATATTTGGTCTTTAATTGAAGCAAATATATCACATTAATACAAGACAGAAATCACAGGGAAATTATGTGAGGTAGTAGAGGGGTGTGTAAGGAGTGGATAAAGGTAACTTCTTGTATTATTTGTCCAATTAGTTTGTATTTCTAAAATTATAATAAAAGAAGTCTGCTAATTATTTTTCAATAAGTAACAGATAACTAGAAAATATACAAATATTTGGAAGTAAATAACAGATATTCATATAGTCTATGAGTCAAAAGAAATTAATAAGGAAATTAGAAAGCATTTTCAAATCGTGAAAAAGAAAACACATCATGTCAAAAATTGTGAGGTGCCACAAATGTAGTATTTAGTGGAAGTTTATATGACCATGTGCACCTGTCAGCAAAGAAGTCCTACTTTAACACAGCGAAAATAAAACAAACAAGATATGAATTAATTTACAGAAAAAAATAAATATCATCATAAAATCAATTAACTACTTCTAAAATTGGGGGAAAATTATAAAAACAAAAGCCAGCTCTTGAAAAAATACAATAATTGACAAATATCTAGAAGAACGACAAGAGAAAATTAATAAACACAAATTATCAATGAGAGACACGATATCATTACACATTCTACAGATATTAAAAGAAAAATCAGAAAATATTATGAATCATTTTATGCCAATGAATTTGAAAACTGATAAAGTGAATAAATTCTTTGAAAGATACATACAACCAAAGCTCTCAATCTGTCTCAAGAAGAGACAGAGTCAATAGCCAGGTATCTATAAAATAAATTGAAATTGTAGTTAAAAAACTTTCTACTAATAAAAATCCAATCTCTAGTGGCATCAATATTGAATTCCAATTTTGAATTCCAATTTAAATTAAAAGGTAATGCATTTCCACACAAAATCTTCAAAAAAGATGAAGCGGAGGGAGTACTTATCAACTCATTTAATGAGTTCAGTATTAGTCTCATTAAAAAAAAAAAAAAAAAAAAAAAGAAAAAAAGAGCATTGCAGGAGAATAGGACAAACTAAGATCCCTAATGATTTTTGATGCTAAAATCTTAAACACAATTTGGTGAATTAAATTTATATAAAAATGGATAATGTATGATTAAAAAGTTTTACATAGAAATGCAAAAATCGTCAGCCGGGCGCCGTGGCGCACGCCTGTAATCCCAGCACTTTGGGAGGCTGAGGCAGGAGAATCGCGAGTTCAAAAGCCAGCCTCAGCAATGGCGAGGCACTTAGCAACTCAGTGAGACCCTGTCTCTAATAAAAACACAAAAAAGGGCTGGGGGTGTGGCCCAGTGGTCGAGTGCCCCTGAGTTCAATCCCCGGTACCACAAAAAAAAAAAAAAAAAAAAAAAAAAAAAAAAAAAAATCGTCAATAAAATTTTAGTAATAATATTACTATTACTAAATAATTATTTAATATTATTATTTAATAATAATTTTAAGTAATAATCTAAAATTATGTATGTAATATACATTAACATAGAGATATATGCATATATGTGCATGTTCATAAAATCACCTCAATAGATGTAGAAAAACATTTCCCAATTATCTAACATTCATTTCTTTTAAAGAGTTCTGGCAAACCAGGAATGGAAGGGAAATTCCTCAACCTGATTTAGGGCATCTATTAAATATTTACCAGTAGCATAATACTTAGAGGCAAATGTGTGGTCCTAAATTCCTTAGCCCCAACCTCAAGAAGGATACTAGGTACACAGGAAGAACTGTAGGTACAACCATTTCTACTCAGTTTGCTACTGAAGCTTCTGGTAAGTGCACTAAGTGAAGGAAAACAAAAATAAGACCAAGCCAAACTAAAAAGCATCTAAATGGGAAAGAAAAAAAATAAAACTAAGCTTATTTACAGAAGACACAATCATTTATAAAAAAAATCACATTGAATCTATTAAAACGTCTAGAAATAATAAGTGAGTTTAGCAAAGTTGAAGGATTCAAGATCAAAATACAACAAAATCAATTTGTTTATGATAGCAGTGAACACTCAGAGAAATAAAAAAAATTTTATCCAAAATAGCATCAATAATATGAAATGCTTAGGGATAAATATTATAAAACTTATAACATCTGTGCAATGAAAACAGCAAAACATTAGTAGAGGGAAATTGAAAATCTAAATAAATAGAAACATAAACCATGATTTTCAAAAGACTCCATATTAAGATGTCAGTTGTCCCCCAGTTTTTCCATAAATTTAATCAGTCCCAATCAAAGCACAGCAGACTATTTTATAGAATTTGACAAACTGATTTATAATTCATTTAGAAATGCAGAAGACTAGAATACTCAAAGCAACTATAGAAAAAGAACTCTATTAAGGGACTACACTAATTGATTTTGAAGCTTATAATAAGGTATAAATGCATTTCAGTAAAATGCATTCAGAGAAAGAACAGTCCTTTCAACAATTAATGCTGGAAGAATGCAATTCACATTTTCAAAAAATCAACCAACAACCAAACAAACAAAAAAAAAAAATAAAACTTTGATTCATACCACAAAGTTTCTACAAAAATTGGCTTAATATGGATCACGGGTCTAAATCTTAAAGCTAAAACTCTATTATTTCTAGAAGAAACATGGAGAAAATCTTTCTCCTCTTGAGTTAGACCCATATTTTTTACACGGGACTCCAAAACCACAATACATAAAAGAAAGGAAATCAATAAGGTGGACTTCATAATGATAAAAGAGAAAGAAAGAAAAAGAAAAAAGCTCTGGTTTTCAACAGAAGCACATATGGTTAATAGAGTGAAACCAGTAACCACAGACTAAAGAAAGTACTTGCCAACAACAAAAGTATCTATGAAGAATTCAGAATGCAATAATAAAAATCCAACAACCCAACTTTTAAAAAGTTGCCAAACGATTGGAATGAAACATCTGACCAAAGAAGATAAATAAACATTGAAAAGATGCTTGGCATCTCATAGTCACCAGGAAAATGCAAACAAAATTCACAATGAAATTCCACTAAACACTTACTACTAGAATGACTGAACTTTAAAGGACTAATGATTAAAAGTGTTTATTTGTAATAACCCTGAACTGGAAATAAGCAAAAGTATAAACAAAATGTAAACTATCTGTACAGTGGATTCAAGTAACTTTCCAATAAAAAGGCAGAATTTTAGAATAAAATTCAAGCACATGGATAAATCACAAAATAATCATGCAAGATGAAGAAAACCACTCCGAAATAATAATGCATACTGTATGATTCCAAAACAGAGCCTTTAAAATTAATAGCAACTTTCCAGGTTCAGTGGTGCACGCCTGCAATCCTAGCCACTCAGGAGACTGAGGCAGGAGGATTGCGAGTTCAAAGCCAGCCTCAGAAAAAGCAAGGCACTAAGCAACTCAGTGAAACCCTGTCTCTAAATAAAATACAAAATAGGGCTGGGTATGTGGTTCAGTAGTCAAGTGCCCCTGAGTTCAATCCCTGGTACTGCCGGCCCCCCCAAAAAAAATATTAATAGCAATCTCCTGAAAACTGATTTTTTCTGCATCTCACATTTATTTATGTTAAGAATGAAAGTATAAAAACTATCTAATTCCTGTGCTGGCCAGGTACCAAGGAAGCTAAAACTGGCATACTCTCTGGCAAAGCACAGCCCAGCTTAGTCTACACATGTATATCACCTGGCTTTGATCTAACTGCACAGAATTCAACTTTCCTTTCTATCATTGTTTGCTTATTTCTTATGTGATCAGGAGGGCTGAATGCAGCCAGCAGGGATCAAGGCAGTTTCCCTTGTTCACTGCCATACATTTCTATTTATTGAAACTCTAAATGCAATGAAAACTAATCTATCATAATAAAAAGTTGATCAGTGATGGTGACTTTAGGGTGAGGCTAAAGAAGAATCAAAGGAAAAGATTATATGTTGTACTTAAAAACTTTTCAAATTATACATGATTTTTATTGTACTTCAATAAAGCATTAGAAAAGAAATGCATCTTACAAAAAATGTAGGGTTGTGTGTGGCTCGGTGGTAGATAGCCCTCCTAGCATGCAGGAGGCCTTGATTAGATCCTCAGCACAATGGGAAAAAATAAAAATATCAGTAAATGAGCACTAGTGTTTTAACTGAGTTTGAATTCCCAAAGGAATCTTCTTAGAGGGCATTTTACAGTGAAATATTCTCAGTTGTCTTCTATGCTGTAAAAACAAAACTGCAAATTCCTGAGCCACGTTTAAATGGATCAGTTAACTCATTCTGCTCATTCTTTGTGTCACAGGAACAGTTGAAAGCAGGCCCCACTAGGAAGAGTGAAGAGCAGTTTACTGCGGTAATCCCTTCAAGCACTGTGAATTTCCTTCAAGCCTTAAGGAATGACACAGCCTCTCTCAGCCCCAGCTTTCCTGATGGTGATGCTATTGTGCAAAAGCAAGTCCAAAAGCCAGAAAAAAAACACCTGGTCTTCTAAAGACAAAGGTTACAGAATCATAGTAGTGAGGGGAGACCAGGAGGCTCACTGTATTAGCCAAACACCTGGGGAAGAAAATCAACACAGCATTAAGAAAACTCTCTTCTTTGTATACATGGAGGTGATGTCATGAAATAGTCCACTTTAACTCCACTAAGAAACAAAATGTGGTTCTCTTATCAATGAGTTAAATCAATGGCATGTACTCATTTTATATTTGCATAAAGGTCATGAGTTTAATTTTAGAAAATTATACCTTGAAAAGGAGAAGATGTGAGGCACTACCAATGGCACTGTCAATAAACTGCAGGGGCAGGAAGTAAGGGCCACCTAA
This sequence comes from Tamias sibiricus, assembly GCA_025594165.1. NCBI lineage: Eukaryota > Metazoa > Chordata > Mammalia > Rodentia > Sciuridae > Tamias > Tamias sibiricus. Next base: position 81,712,944 of record CM046671.1, read on the forward strand.
ATGAACACAGGCATGCCAGAAAACTGGTGCCTTTTTCCAGTCAGCATAGCTTCTGTATTTTCCCTAGCCTTATTGCATTTCATAATAGCTAATATTTTGCAAATTTTGGTTTCTATATTGAGATTTTGTGTTAAAAAATATAGAAGTTCGTGTTTGTTTCATAACATCACACTTTTGGCATATGACCTTCCACAGGTGAGTTCAAAACCAGCATGCTCTAGGATTCTCTCTGATAATAGACACCCAGCTGAAATGAAGAAGGACTGTCCTGGAAAGTCAGAACCTATGTATTGGCATTTTGTGAATGCTGAACCACGCACCCCCTCCTTGCCCTGGCTGTTCCCACTGTCTGCTGTGGGTAGAATGACCATCACTGTCCACTCCTCCCCTAAGAGGCTGCCTGTGCAGGGCTGCCACAGTCCTGTCATTGCTTCTCCTACTCCCCTTTCACAGTCCCTTTTTCACCTTCTCCTTTGAAGGGGCTGTTTCCCTTGCAATCAGTTTGTATTGCAGTGGCTCTGATTGCTGGATTTTGGCATCCTTTCACTATTGAAAAGAACTAATCAAACACTTGACCTGGTGTCAAGGATCTACTCCACTATTATGAGTGAAGGATAGTACATTTATGAAATGTACTCGTGAAATGTTCACACATAGAGTTTTGTGTATCTAACTCATCTAGTAATTGTAAGCTCATGAAGCTAAATTTTAGATTATCAAAAATATAGCATAGAATAGTAGGGGATGTGGTGGAGATAGTATTATCTCATACAATCACTTTTTCCAGTAAGCCTGTTCTGTACCAGGAATTCCATGGGTTTTATGTTAACTACATTCTTGGCATGTTATACCTTAAAAAATGTATAAAAACTGTGTGTGAACTCAATAAACTTGTCAGCATTCTACACTGGCCTTTGAGTCTGTGTGGTTGCTGTCCATCCATCGCCGACGCTGTTTACCTCGTCACATCCCCTGGACCAGGAAGACCCCCGACCCTGCTAGGGCTGGACCCCGACATTCACACATAGAGTTTTGTGTATCTAACTCATCTAGTAATTGTAAGCTCATGAAGCTGAATTTTAGATTATCAAAAATATAGCATAGATATATATTCTACATAATGTTTTATCCTAGAGCACACATGTGTCAGGTCCAAATATAAATAAAACAACTCAACAATCCTGAATGTCAGTCCAGTGGAGGCAACTGACATAAACATGTATGTTTCATGAGTATTCTAGATACAAACCAGGTAACATGGGAATACATTTTGGGAGAAATGCATGATGACATAAAGGTCTAGTAAAACTTTCATGGGTGTAAAAATTTGAACTGGGCTTTTAGTTACCTACTTGAATTTGTTAAGTCAAAATCTGAGCAGGGGAAAAGGACCCCCAGGTGGGTAACCAGCCAGCTCTAGAGCTTTGTACCTGTTTCTCTTCCATGTTCAGAAACCATCATTACTTAGAGGTGATCTCGTTCAAGAGATGTATTTTTATAGATTAACTATTTTTAAGAATAGATGGAGGCTGTATCTAAATCAGATTCCCTCAAAAAGAGCATCAGTTTTGATTAAAATAAGCATTTTCACCTGTGTGCCTAAACATGTAACATAAAATGATTACTATCTTGATGTAAAACCATCTTTATCTCCCTTCCTAGCTCTATTCTAGTCCTGAGTGACCTTTTGCCTCCTTCCTCACCTGCACAGCTACATGAGAAATGTGGCCCCAGAAGCAGGCTGGGTTCTGAGCAGAAGCAGCAGGTGCACAATGGAGGCAGAATAGATTTGTCATGGCTCACTGGCCTTTCAGGGACATGTGCAGGGCATGGGGCATTTCCTTACAACTTCCAGGTTGCTTCCAAAATCACTGATGTTTTATAACTGATGAAAATTCTAAGGGTCATGGATTCTCCAAAAGTTAAATACTGAAAGAAGTGCCTTGGAATGCAGTTTTGACAATTGCCTGATAGGTAGATGACCCACAGGTGCATATATGATTCTGTAGCTCTAGGCAAGGGCTGGGGCTATGGAAGTATCAGGCCCTGGCTGCAATTACAGGATTATGGGGCACAAAGTTATTAAAGTCTACTGAAAGCTATGGGGTTGTTGGGGTTGCTGGAGATCAAGTAAATGCATTCAGAGGCAAAAGAAGGAAGCACGAGACCCAAGACACACCATAAGATATTTTAGCATTCAGAGAAAGAAGGGCCAGGTAGACACTTGGCAGAGCAGCTGATGAAGAAAACCAGAGGAATGGAGAATCCTGGAAACATTGGAAGAATGAATACACAGGCAGACAATGACCAGACCATGTATCAAAACAATTTTCATCCACAGCCTGCAGCCACCTGCCCAGTCAACAGCCCCCTTTCAAGATACCCAACTCTAGGAAGCAGCCTGCTGTAGGTCAGACTTGTAGAAGTCAGACTTCCAACTCTAGAAACAACTGAAGGTGGCAAGTAATCACTTCTGCTACACTTGGCTTCAAATGGCCAGGAAGTCAATTTCCCTACATTTTGCCCCAAAATTCCAAAGTAGGAACAAATAGAGACCGCCAAATATGTACCTCTAACCAAACAGAGAATATTCTGGTTAACCATCTGCAGCTTCCTGTAGCCAACAGCCTCCATCAAGATCTAGCAAAGAGACTCAGCCAGTTCTGCCCACACCAACCTGCATGGGACTCAGGCCCAGGGTAGGTCCAGAGTCCACACCCCATCCCCACCTGGGAGCAAAAGCCTAACCCACTTCCATCTTAAGACGAACATAGTCATAACATTCCCCATGCAGTAGCCCTACCTTTTGACAACAGACAGGATCCAAAAGCAGATGCATCTCAGAGCAGGCATCCCAAAGACAGTGTAAGACCCACCCTTTCAGCCCCATCTCTGGAAGGCATTGCATCCATCTTAGGGCACCTTCACTGTTATCTTCAGTTACCTCCACTATTGCCGCCACCACATTTAGTTTCAGTAGCATACATGGAGGGACACATTAAGGTGAGGTAACAGACAACCTGCATGGATATTACAAGAATATAAGGTATTATAATATCTCAGATCCACACTACAAGACAGGAAGACAAATAGACAACATAAAAAAAACAAAGGAGGAAAGTGCCCCAAACAAACCAGGATACTACAATAACAGAACTCATGGACAGTGAAGTTGATGAAATGTCAGAGACGGAGTTCAAAAGGTTCATAATTTTAAAAATCTGTGAATTAAAGAATGACCTAAATGACCTAAATGAGCATGAATACAGGCATAAATTTATCACTACAACGAAGAGATAAGACAGAAAACACAGGTAGCAGAAGGTTACATCAAAAAAGAGATAAACACTGAAAAAAAAAATCTAAAATCCTTGAAATGAAGGAAAAAATAAACAAAATAAAAAACATAATAGAAACATCACCAACAGACTAGACTAGATCAATTGGAAGAAAAAAAGTCAGATAATGAATACAAAGTATACAATCTGTAAGATAAAGTTGACCACACAGTGCAGATATTGAGAAACCATGAACAGAACATACAAAAATTATGGGACAGCATTAAAAGACCAAATCTGACAGTAATTAGGATAGAGGAAGACACCAAGTTTCAAACCAAAGAAATGCACAATCTCTTCAATGTGATATCATAAAATTTCCCAAGCATGAAGAATAAATTGGAAAACCAAATACAAGAGGCTTATAGGACACCAAATGTACAAATTTACAACAAATCTACATCAATGCACATTATAATGAAAATTCCTATACAGAAATAAGGATACAATCTTAAAGGCTACAAGAGAGAGGAATCAGATCACATATAAGGGGAGACCAATTTTTATCATGGCAGATTTTTCAACCCAGACACTCAAAGCCAGGAGATCATAGAGCAACATATACCAAGCTCTGAAAGAAAATTGATGCCAACTAAGAATTTTATATACAGAAAAATTAGCTTTAAATCTCATGATGAAATAAAACCCTTCCACGATAAACAAAAGTTAAAAGAATTTACAACTAGAAAGCCAGCACTACAGAACATCCTTAACAAAATATTCCACAAAGAGGAAATGAAAAACAATGACAAAAATCAGCAGAGGGAGGTATTACACTAAAGCAAAAAATTAATCAGAGGAGAAACCATGTCAAGTTAAATACCAAAAATAAATAAAAATGGCTGGGAATACAAATCATGTCTCAATAATAACCCTGAATGTTAATGGCCTAACCTCACCAATCAAAAAACATAGTCTAGCAGATTGGATTAAAAAAAGAAAAAGACCCAACAATGTGCTGCCTCCAAGAGACTCATCTCATAGGAAAAGACATCCACAGGCTGAAGGCGAAAGATTGGGAGAAATCATACCACTCACATGGACTGCAAAAGCAAGCAGAGGTTTCCATCCTTATATGAAATAAAGTAGACTTCAAGCTAAAGGCAATCAAAAGGGATAAAGAAGGACACTATATACTACTCAAGGGAACCATACACCAACAAGACTTAACAATTATAAATATATATGTCCCAAACAATGGAGCATCCATGTTCATCAAACAAACTCTTCTTAAGTTCAAGAGTCCAATAGTCTAATAGCATAAAAAAAATACTTGGGGAATCAACTTAATGAAAGATGTGAAAGACCTTTGTAATGAAAACTACAGAAAACTAAAGAAAGAAATTAAAGTATACATTAGAAGATGGAAAGATCTACCTTGTTCTTGGATAGGCAGAATTAAAATTGTTAAAATAACCATACTACCAAAAGCACTATGTAGGTTTAATGCAATTCCAATCAAAATCCCAATGACATTCCTCATACAAATAGAAAAAGCAGTCATGAAATTTATCTGGAAAAATAAGAGACCCAGAATAGCTAAAGCAATCCTTAGCAAGAAGAGTGAAGCAGGTGGCATCATTATACCAGACCTTAAATTATACTACAGAGCAATAGTAACAAAACCAGCATGGTATTGGAACCAAAATAGACTTGTAGACCAATGGTACAGAATAGAGAACACAGAGACTAACCCACATAATTACAGTTATCTTATATTAGACAAAGGCGCCAAAAACATACATTGGAGAAAAGATAGCCTCTTCAACAAATGATGCTGGGAAAACTGGTAAATCCATATGCAACAAAATGAAATTAAACCCCTATCTCTTGCCATGCACAAAACTCAACTCAGTGTGGATCAAGGATCTAGGAATTAGACAAGCGATGCTGTGTCCTATTAGAAGAAAAAGTAGGCCCTAATCTCCATCATGTTGGATTAGGCCCCAACTTCCTTAATGACTCCTATAGCACAAGAATTAAAATCTAGAATTAATGAATGGGATGGATTCAAAATAAAAAGCTTCTTCTCAGCAAAAGAAACAATCAGTGAGGTGAACAGAGAACCTACTAATTGGGAACAAATCTTTACTACACGCACGTCAGATAGAGCACTGATCTCTAGAATATATAAATAACTTAAAAATCTTAACACACACACAAAAAAAAACCCACAAATAACCCAATCAATAAATGGGCTGAGGAACTGTACAGGTACTTCTCAGAAGGTGATATAAATCAACAAAAATACATGAAAAAATGTTTGTCATCACTGGCAATTAGAGAAATGCAAATCAAAACTACTCTAAGTTTCATTTCACTCTAGTCAGAATGGCAGCTATTAAGAACACAAACAACAGTAAATGTTGGAGAGGATGTGGGGGAAAAGGCACACTCTTACATTGCTGGTGGGACTGCAAAAGGGTGCAGACAATCTGGAAAGTACTACGAATATTCCTTGGAAAACTGGGAATGGAACCACCTTATGACCCAGATATCCCACTCCTCAGTCTATACCCAAAGGACCTAAAAACAGCATACTACAAGGACACAGCCACATCAATGTTTATAGCTGCACAATTCACAATAGCTAGACTGTGGAACCAGCCTAGATGCCCTTCAGTAGATGAATGGATAAAGAAAATGCGGTATATATACACAATGGAATATTACTCTGCAATAAAAAGGAATAAAATCATGGCATTTGCAGGTAAATGGATGAAGTTGAAGAATATAATGGTAAGTAAAGTTAGCCAATCCCCAAAATCCAAATGCCAAATGCTTTCTCTGATATAAGGAGGCTGATTCACAGTGAGATTGGGACAGAGAGCACTGGAGGATTAGAGGAACACTATAAAGGCCAATGGGGAGGCAAGAGGCAAGAGGGTTAAAAAAAAAAAGATGGTAGGAATGAGATAGATATCATTACCCTAGGCGCATGTATGAAGACACAAATGGTGTGAATATTCTTTGTATACAACCAGAGATATGTAAAATGTGTTCTACATGTGTAAAATGAATTGTAATGCGTCCTGCTGTCATTTATAAGAACTTAGAATTAAAAAAAAAAAAAAAAAAAAAGTTTCAGCAGAGCCTGCGCTTCACTCCACAATGAAGCTCTTTCATACATCTTGCTGCCCTCTAGTGTCCATCAAATGCAAATGCTGGTAACTGACTCCCTTGCTGTATCAGGCTCCAAATGTGTTTCACCAGGTTGGCCTTTATCTCTACATAACCACAGGTAGATGAATATCAAGGTAGGAGTTTCTAACTGGTTGGACACTGTTGATGGGTTAAGAAGAGGTAGAAAATGTGTCCGTCCCTTGTTCTTGGCATTAGGCAGGTCATTGGTGACTTTGCCTTTCATGGACATGCTGGGACATAAAATGAGTATCAGTATATGTGAGGCCTCACATTATGGAACTAGTATGTGTAGAGCCATGTGTAATCGTCATTATGTTTGGAGCATATGTGAGTGTGTTGGTCTGATTTCTGTCACTGTTCCAAAATACCTCAGGCAAATAATTTTAAAAGTAGGAAGGTTCATTTTGGTTCATGTTCTAAAAGGTTTCAGTACATAGTTGTTTGAGCCTATTGCTTTGGGACAGTGGCCACACAGTCTATCACAGCAAGAGTGTGTGGCAGAGGAGGACAGTCCACCTCATGGCAGCTGGGAAGCAAGGGGAGGGAAAGAAATGGTTCAAGAGCAAGTCCCCAGTGACCTAACATCCTCCAACTAGGTCCCACTTCTTAAAGGTTTCAGTACCTACCAGTAGTGACACAGGATGGTGACTGAGCCTTCACACATGGGCTTTGGGAGAACTCCCACCTCCTCCATATTTCCTTGCCATTGTAATATGTGTTATGTCTTCTCCTCTATCTCTATCTCTCAGAGTTCTCTATCCCAATGGAGGCAACCTTGAAGTGGAAATTGTGCCATAGGCAAGACCATTCTCAATAAACAAAGAGTCATTAAAAATATGTAGGTAGATCTGGTTGTTGAGTGTCAGCTGCCTGGTACCGAAAACCGGGAGGAAAACTCTCGGAGGCAGAGTTAAGCTTTTACTACTTTTACTTCTACTTTCTTAGAGAGAGCTTAGAATCTTAGAGAGAAAGAAAGATAGAACTTAGAACTTAGCTTAAAGAAAGATTTTTAGAGAGAAAGATTAAAGCGAGCTTTTCTTCTTGTCTTCTTAGCTTAGAGTTAGAGTTAGAAAGATAGAGCTTCTTAGCTTAGAGTTAGAGTTAGAAAGATAGAGCTTAGCTTAGAGTTAGACTAGAGCTTCTTTCTTCTCTCTTCTTCCTTCTTCTGTCTTCTGTCTTCTGTCTTCCTCGGGAGCCTCGGCCTTACTCTGACCAGTCCTCTGGAGCCTCGGCCTAACTCTGGCCAGTCATTACTTCTTCTATCTGGTTTCTCTTCTGTAACCGCTCTGCCTACGTTCTGGCCGCTCTGATTCTTCTGACCGACCGAGTGACTGCCCGGCTAACTGAATTCTCCGTTCTCCTAACTCGGACCGCTTTCACCCGGTTATATACCTTCAGGTTTGCGGGTGCCTACAGGTGCGTCACATACATATCAGGTGGAACCCATGGCTTCCAGCTAGCTACAACAGCCCTTCCTAATTAGGGCTCCTTCAGTTGAGCAGAGAGCATCTATGGCTAAAATGTCTGAAACTTGTCCAACTTTATTGACCTATATCAGGGACACTTTGATTAAGGAATGAAAACCAGCAGTTGTCCACTGAGCTCCACCACATACAACAGTGGTGAGGCTGTCTGTGAAGAATGCAAATTCCAGCTGCTGCTCATTCTTTTCATCTCAAGGGAGGAACTCTTCATGTATCTAACAAGTCTGGGAGGGGGTGACCCTTCCAGAGGAGTATTATTTCTCATTTAATTTTGTGTATTTAATCTTTACATAAACTGTCTATTTCCTTACCATTGTAATATGTGTTATGTCTTCTCCTAGCATCTGCTAGATGATCACTTTCATTAATATGTCCTAATGAACAGAAATGCTCAATTCTGTTGAGTTTATCATTTTATATTGTGTACAGCAGTATTTTTTTATTTTTATTATTAATTTTTTGTATTGGAGATTGAACCTAGCTAGGTGTACTTTACCAGTGAAAGTAAAAAAGTCCATTTTTAAGTTTTTATTTTGAGGCAGGGTCTCACTAAGTTGCTCAGAGCCTTGCTAAATGGCTGAGGCTGGCCTCAAACTTGTGATTCTCCTGCCTTAGCCACCCGAGTTGCTGGGATTATAGGCATGTCCCACCACATCCAGCTATTTTTTTAAAATTGGTGCATTATAGTTACATATACTTGTGGGGTTAATTTTAGTAAATTCTTAAAACATAATTTGCTTCACTTCAATCCTCACTACTATCCCCTTTCCTCCTCTCCCTTCTCTTACCCCATTCCTCTACTCTATTGGTCTTTCTTCTATTAATTTATTTTTCTAATTGGTTCATTATATAGGCAACAACTTTTTGTACTGTACTTAACAAGTATTTTCTAATTTCAGGGGTAGAAAGTCTATTGCCTATATTTGCTTCTAATAGTTTTTTTTTCTTTTTCTTTTTTTTAATTTTATTTTTATAATTTTTAATATGAATTATTTTAAACAGGGGCTGAAGCTGGGGGGCTTAGCAGTAGAGCGCTCATCTTGCATGTGTGAGGTCCTGGGTTCGATCCTCAGCACCACATAAATAAAATAACAGTATTGTGTCCACCTACAATTAAAAAAAAATTTAAATTATTTTAAACTATCAAATCTGCCTTTCAGTTTTTTTTTTTTTTTTTTTTAAATATGATGTGAATTAGAGAATTTCACCTGTTTTCCTATTTATAGCTCACTCAGTTTTTAGTTCAACATATCAAACATTTCCCTTTTCCCCACTCTTCTACCAAGACTTTTGCTATAACAGTATATATGTGTTTTATCTGTCTCTAAACTTTTCTTTGTGCCTTTGGTCGCTGTCTTTTCTCTGTCGATACTCAATCGCAATCTCTTTGTAGGTTTTGTGTGTATTAGGGAATCACTCTACTCACTCTTATTTTTTCTTCAGAACTTTCTTAAGTACTGTGTTCTCTTCATTTTCAAACATTTATTTTCTTAAATTTATTTGTTAATTTATTTTTGTGGTGTTGATGATTGAACCAAGGGTCTTGTCCCTACTAGGTAAGCACTCTTGTCACTGAATTCCATCTCCAGACCTCATATACATTTTACCATCCTGGAAAAACCTATGTAATTTTTTTATTGATGTTGGCTCACATTTGCTGATGAATTTGGAGTTGACATCTTAAAAATATTAAGTCTTCATATCCATGAATGTGGGCTAAATCTTCCTTATTAAGAGTTTTTGTAGTTTTTGTACACAATTGAGGATGGGATGATTTTTCTAGATTTATTCCAAGTTGCATTCTAGTTTTCGTTATAAATGGCATGTAATTTAAAATGAAGCATTCTTACTGTTGATGCTGTATAAGAATGCTATGACGATTGTATGTTAATCACTTACTCTGCCATTTTAATTGTCTGTTTTTTGATCTTAGAATTTTCAACTGTAAAACACCAATTTCACCTGGTTGTTATGAAGTTAAGATGAAAGAAACCACGTAAAATACCTAACTTTATAAGTGTCCTTTTCAAAATTTTTATTAACAGTAGAATTTATTTTGACACATTGTACACAAATGGAGCACAACTTCTCCTTCCTCTGGCTATACATGGTGACGTTACACAGGTAGTATAATCATACATGTATATAGGGCAATAAATAAAAATACTTCAGATATTCACTCCATCCAATTAATTGGAGTTCCAGTATCATAAGCAACATTTGAAGGTTTGTATTGCAGCAACTAAAGTGGTGAACAGAGAAGACATCAAAGATGGGACCAGTTAAATCCCAGCAGCCCCAAGTTCCACCCACAAATCTTCCACATAAAGTATTTTGGGTCCATGGAAAAGGCATAGGTCACTGAGGATGGAATTTCAGGGTCATGTATTACTAATATTGATGCAAAAAAATAATACAACTGCTTTGCCAATATTTCAATTTAGAATGTATGGAGAAGTCACTGGGACATTATTTAAATTTTTGAATCTCTCTGATGTCCTTAAGTTTCTTAAGGCATTTATCAAACTACACAGGAACAAAACTCTTATTTGTTGTACATCATTGTCTGACTCAACTTCTACTCTAGGTTTCAATTTCAATTTCTTTTCATTTTTTTTTTTCTTAAATTTATTTTAACTTTTCATTTTGGCATTAGTGGTCCTGGGGATTGAAACCAGAGGTGCTTTATCACTGAGAGACACAGTCTTTTTCTTTTTAAAATACCACTAAAATATAAAAACATGTATACCCCTGTTGACCAAAAGCACAAACCTAAATTATCTGCCATCAGCCCCAATCCTTGGATTACTGGGCATTGTCTAGTTCTCCTCTGAGTTGGTCATGGGCACATCCCCTTTGCCTGAAATCAACAGACTCAATTGCAAATGTGGAATTAGGATGCCATATTAAATACTGACCTTCCTAGGAACATAAACTGAGACTTGCAACCACACCATACACATCACACAGTGCCTGGCATGTAGGAAATCTAGAGATATTTTTTACTTAGTGAACAGCCCCTATACTTATCAATATATTTAGCCTCCTTTCAACAATGAGCATATTACAGGCAGAGATAGAATTTTAAATTTCCATCCCCTACCTTCATTTCATGCTAGCTTAAAGATCAGACTTTGAGAACATCTAAATAAGAGATATTCTGGAGATCTAGATCATGTTGAAAAAGCAGAAGTGTTGCAGGCTTTTCCTTTTCTTTCTTTTTTTGTATATGGATACAGCTCCAGCCAGCAGGTTAGGGACACAGTGCTGCTCAGGAAAACACTCTAATACCCACTGGCAGGCGCCCCCACAGACCTTTCTCCTTTACTTTTTAAGCTACTTTATGAGTTTGATTTTATTTTTGACTAAACATAGGTGGGATGAATTATAGAATATATAAGTTTTGGAGCCCTGGAGACACTCTGGAATGGCTGACAGCAGTGACAGCACTCAAAAAGACCCAGCCTTCCCACCTGCCCCAGAAGGCCTGCCAGACACAGCGCCCCCATGTGGTCTCAGCGTGCACACCAGCAGAACATCCCTGGCTTGGTCAATCTCTTGTTCAACTTCACACAGGAATATCACGTTTCACTCTATTGCACTTGACATTGGTGCAGAATATGTGATCATGTTATTTTACAACTGTGTCACCACCATCATAAATCAATGTACAAATATGCCCCGTAGCCCCAAAGATATTTTCTCCTCCTGCCCCTTTATAGAAACACACAATTTCTTTCCCACCCCAGGCTTCATCCTCCATCTCTAAAACACAGAAATCACTTATCTCTTTTTTCTGCTATTTTGTTACTTCAAGAATATGATACAGCTGGGCATGGTGGCACATGCCTGTAATCCCAGCAGCTCAGGAAGCTGAGGCAAGAGGATCTTGAGTTCAAAGCCAACCTTAGCAAAAGCAAGGTGCTAAGAAAGCAACTTTGTTTCTAAATAAAGTAAAAAATAAGGTTTGGGATGTGGCTCAGTGGCCAAGGGCCCCTGATTTAAATCCCCAGTACAAAAAAAAAAAAAAAAAAGTAATACATAAAATGAGAGAGAACCTATTTTTCCTCACTGACAAATGTAATAGAGCTGTTTCTTTTTTTTCTTTCTTTCTTTTTTTTTTTTTTTTTTTTTTTTTTTTTGGTTGCCAGGTTGAACCCAAGGGTGCTTAACTATCGAGTCACATCCCAGCACTTTTATTTTATATTTGTCCTGAAACTTGCCAGCTTCCTGCATGAGCCTCTTGCACTGCTGGGATTACAGGTGCATGACACCAAGCTCAGCACACATAATGGTGTTTTTTAAAATGCTGTCTTGACCCAGTTTTCAGGTACTGGCCAGAAGGTCCATTTCCTTTCCCAAGTACACAATTTAGTCCATAACCAACCTCTACCATTTGTGGCCTCTAACTCTCTGAGCTACTATTTTCCTCATTACTCTAGGGCCAGGTACCAGACAAAATGGGACAGCCCTTGTGCCCCAGAGCCCACTGACGTTATTCAAACTTGTCCAAATCAGCTTCCTCCACTTCATTTGTTCCCTTTCATAGAAGCCACATAAAGGAGCTTGGCTAGTTCCCTTTTCTTCCCCTGCATGAACACCTCACCCTAGGGGACTCCTGAGTGGTCACAAGTCTGTGAGTAAAACAAGTATCCCTCAATGGCAGTCTTCTCCTGAACCATTGGCCCTCCCACACTTCAGCAGTCATAAGACCTGTTAAAACACAGACAAATCTTTACAAAGAGACCCACTGAAACCTGGCACCGATACAACTGAACAGTCCAAAGAGCTCACTTAACCCAGGTTAAGAGAGCTCAGAAATGCAACATTGAGATTGATGAATTAAAATATGGATTCTGGCATATGAACAGTGAGGCATTTAGAATGCAAACACAAAAGAAGATATATTTATAGAAAGAATTAATGAATGAGACCTGGTTCCTAGTCTGTCTTATGGGAATTCAAATAAATGCTCACTTATTGCATATTAATTATACATGAAAAGGTTTATAAACACTGTCTTATTTAATCCTCACCAGAAGCACACATGTTTAGAGGCATTTTTTCCTTAGTATAGGTTTCAAAATTGAGGATCAGGAGATTTAAGTAATGGCATAAACTGAAATAAGTATTAATACATATCCAAATTTTCAACTGAAGACTATCTGATCCTTGCCATTTTTATAATGCAAACTAATTCTTCTAGACTTCCACATTTTTTAAAAGTATCCAAGAGTTTATGAATTGAGGACATTTCACAGTAACTAGTTGGATATGAAAATATTCCTAAAAAGATTCAGAAATTAAGTTTGCTAGGGAGAAGAAAAATTACAAAATGTGCTGGGTTTCACACAGATAAAGTCATCTGATCCTTAAAAAAATGCCAAAAACACACATTAAAGCAAAGACATCCTTTTTAACACATGATGTTGAGAAAACTGGTTATTTATAGGTAGAAGAATGAGAGTAGACCCTTATCTCACCCTGCACAAAAATAAATTACAAATGGATCAAAGACCATGGAATTAGACCAGAAACTATGTCCTAAAAGAAAATGTAGGGTGAACATTCCAGTATATAGGCATAGGCAACAACTTTCTCAATAGGACCACTAAAGCTTGGGAAATAATGCCAAAAAAGTTAATAAATGGGACGGTATCACATTAAAAAGATTCTGCACAGAAAAGGAAACATTTAAGAATATGAAGAGACCCTACAGACTGGAAAAAAATCTTTGCTAGCTACTCTTTTGAAAGAAGATTACTATTCAGAATATATTAAAAACTCAATAAATTTAATACCAAATAACCTCCACACATAACCCAATTAGTAAATGGGCAAATGAACTAAACAAGCATTTTTTTCCTATTTATCTATTTATTTATTTATTAGTTCTAATTAGTTATACATGACAGTAGAAAGCTCTTCAATTCATTGTACACAAATGGAGCAGAATTTTTCACTTCTCTGGTTGTGCATGAAGTAGAGTCACACCATTCATTCAGTCATACATGTACCTACAGTAATGATGTACATCTCATTCCACCATCTTTTCTACTCCTTCGCCATGATCCCCCCTCCCCTTTACCCCATCAAAGTTCCTCCACTTATCCCATGCCCCCACCAATATGGATTAGCATCCACTTATCAGAGAAAACATTCAGCCCCTGGTTTTTTTTTCAGATTGGCTTATTTTGCTTAGCATGATAAACTCCATCCATTTACCTGCAAATGCCATAATTTTATTCTTTTATAAAGCTGATTAATATTCCATTGTGTGTATATACAATAGTTTCTTTATCTATTCATCCATTGAAGCGCATCTAGGTTGCTTCCACAGTTTAGCAATTGTGAATTGTGCTGCTATACACATTGAAGTGGCTGCATGACTGTATATGATGTTTTTAAGTTTTTAGGGTATAGACCAAGGAGAGAGATAGCTGGGTCAAATGGTGATTCCACCCAAGTTTTCTAAAGAATCTCCTTACTGCTTTCTATAATGGTTGCACCAATTTGCAGTCCCAACAGCAATGTATGAGTGTGCCTTTTCCCCCACATCCTCATCAACACTTATTGTTGCTTGTATTCTTGATAACTGCCATTATGAATGGAGTGAGATGAAATCTTAGCTGTGATTTGCATTTCTCTAATTACTAGAGATGTTGAACATTTTTTCATATATTTGTTGACCGATTGTATTTCTTCTTCTGAGAAGTGTCTGTTCAGCTCCATAGCCCATTTATTGATAAGATTGTTTAAACAAGCATTTCTTAAAAGAAGAAATACAAATGACCAACAAATACATGAAAAAAAGTTCAATATGACAAGGAGTTATGGAAATGCAAATCAAAACTACATTGAGATTCCATCTTACCTAGTTAGAATGGCAGTTATCAAGAATACAAATAATAAATGCTGGTGAGGATGTGGGGGAAAAGGAACTAACTTTACATTTTTGGTAGTATTTAAATTTGTACAACCTCTATGACCCTGCTATGCCACTCTTCAGTATATATTTCAAAGTAATACAATCATCATACCATAGTGACACATGTATAACATGTTTATAGAAGCCCAATTCATAGTAGTCAAACTATGGAGCCAGCCTATGTGTTCATCAGTAGATGAACTGATAAAGAAATGCGGTATACATAGCCAAAGGAGTTTTACTCAGCCAGAAAGAAGTATCAAATTATGTCATTTTCTGGTAAATGAATGGAACTTGAGAACTCTGTGCTAACCAAAAAAGCCAAATTCAGAAAGTCAAGGGTTTTATGTTTTCTCTCATATGTGGAAGCTAGAGAAGAAAAAGGAAAAGAAAGTTTGGGGAAATCTCACAAAAACCAAAGGGACATAGGCTGAGTAGAGGAAAGAGTCCATGGGGAGGGAGGAGGCAAAAGAAAAGGGAAATACTGGGGAATGATATTGGTCAAATTATATTGTTATATTGTGTGCATTGTCAAATATATAGCAACAAATCAAACCTTTGTGTACAACTATAATATGTCAATAAAAATATGAAAAAATTGCTTGGCCTGGGATTGTGGCTCAGTGGTAGAGTGCTTGCCTCGCATGCATGGAACACTGGGTTCAATCCTCAGCACCACATCAACAAATAAAATAAAGGTATTATGTTCAACTACAACTAAAAAAAAAAAAAAAAGAAAAACAATTGATTTTTTTAAGGAAATAAAAGATCTCCATATCTTAAAAGACATGTAAATGACTTAAAAATTCTTGTGTCCAGTACCTTAGAAACTTTACAGATTTTTATCAAGGATAGATGAAGGCTCTCAAGTACCAGGGGAAGGTAGGAAACCTCTTCTCCATGGAGTTATTTTTTTGAAAATGCCAGGTGTTTATTCGAAGTGTGAAAAATATTTAGAATACTGTAATCTTGAGTGATAAATCACTGTAATAAAATATTTTTAAAATAGTCATCTGTCTGACAATCTGAAAAAGTATTTGAATAGTATAGACATTTTACTAAAAATCTACCTAAAGAACTTTTAGATCCCATACTAAACAGTTTTTAATAAAACAGCATTTTAAACTATTTTCCATGTGCACCTATTCAGAAAAATAGTGCCTCAAGTCAAATTTCAAAATCAATCAAAATCCACTGCTTGAATTTGACATTTATGAGTTCTGGTTAGAGTTCAGGGACTCTGCACAAAGTAAGCAATATTTTGAATATTTTCAGTAACTCTAACATATAGTGTCATAAATAAGGAACAAGTTGTCTTTACAGAGCTACTTAGGAGTTTGGAATGTGAAAAACATGGCACTTTGGCACTCAAAAGCAATTCTCAAATGAACACTTGCATTAAATGCTTATATAAAAGAAAAACAGAATGGTGGATTAAGAAATGTGGTACTTTACAAAACAATAGATGAATGGATCAATAAAATGTGATATATATTCACAATGGTGTTTTATTCTGCCATAAAAAATGAAATTATATAAGCCGGGCGCGGTGGCGCACACCTGTAATCCCAGCACTTTGGGAGGCTGAGACAGGAGGATCGCGAGTTCAAAGCCAGCCTCAGCAATGGCGAGGCACTTAGCAACTCAGTGAGACCCTGTCTCTAAATAAAAAATACAAAAAAGGGCTGGGGATGTGGCCCAGTGGTCGAGTGCCCCTGAGTTCAATCCCCGGTACCACAAAAAAAAAAAAAAAAAAAAAAAAAAAAAAAAAAAGAAATTATATAATTTTCAGGAAAATGGATGGAAATAGAGAACATTTTGTTAAGCAAAATAAATCTTGGACGCAAAATAAAACTTGGAAGGTCAAGGGTCATGTGTTTTCTCTCATATGGAAGCTAGAGAGGAAAGGGGAAAAAAAGAAAGATGTTGCAGTGGGGATCTTATGAAAATTAAAGAGAGATCAGTAAAGAGATTAGCAGATAGGAGGAGGTGAGGAAAAGAAAAGGGCTGGGGAGTAATTGGGTCAATTTATATTGTTATATGCATGTATGAATATATAACAACAAATCCTACCATTATGTATAAATATAATGCACCAATAAAAATATGGGAAAAAGTTTTGAGCATCAGGGTTATCAACTGAGGAAAAGATTTAAGTACGTTCACTGAGCTTCTGACACATATCCACATCACCTGCACATATATGTACAAAAGGTACATCACATAGGTTGGGGCTGAAGCTCAGTGGTAGAGCACCTGCCTCACACATGTGAAACACTGGGTTTGATCCTCAGCACTACATAAAAATAAATAAATAAAGATATTGTGTCCATCTACAACTGAAAAATAAAAAAAGTCACATCACAGCATGAGAATTTTTTAGCCTCCTCTACTCTGTTGGATGCTTTAAGGGCACAAATTATTTTTATTTTTAAAAATAGACTTTTAATTTCGGGAAAATTTTAGACTTACAAAAAAGTAATAAAAATCAACTTAGCATATATTTCTTACCTCAATTTCTTATGACACCTCTCCCAGGGTGCCTTTGTCAAAATTAAGAAAGAAACATTAGTATATTACCATCAATTTAATTGTAGGCTTGATTTGGATTTAAATAGTTTACCAGCTATCTAATTGTTTTTTGTCTGTATCATGATCTAATCCAGAATATCATTGCATTTAGTGTTTCACAATTTTTTTTTTTTTTTTTTTTTTTTTTTTTGGGGATTGAACTCAGGGGCCCTTGACCACTGGGCCACATCCCCAGCCCTTTTTTGTTTTTAATTAGAGACAGGGTCTCACTGAGTTGCTAAGTGCCTCGCCATTGCTGAGGCTGGCTTTGAACTCGCAATCCTCCTGCCTCAGCCTCCCAAGTGCTGGGATTTTTTTTCGTGCGCCACCGCGCCCGGCTAGTGTTTCACAATTTTTAAAAAAGATTTATGTTCATGGAATCTTGATCTGTGTTTTATTCCTGCCAGTTTCAACCAATTCATGTTTGAACTTGCCAACTGTACCCTTAAAATATTATGGTGAGGACAACATGACTCATAACAGTAATGGTAGATTATTTTTAGCAAATCATTTTTCCTGAAACATTTTTAATGCAGCTGATAATTTTTTTTTTTAAACGTGGATGCCAAATTTTTAGAAGAGTGGAAGATAATGAGGCATCTCAGTGCCACTGAGGCTAGGTAATGTGCAGAGAAGATAAGCCAATGAATTTCGAAGGGTTTACATTTTCATAATTCCAAATTTAAAGCTAGCATGTCACATCCTTTCTTGCCATGTAGAACCCTTTTCTTTGAAGGTGCATTCATATCTATAAATAACTCAATTAACAAATAAATATTTTTCCAGTGAAAATTTAAAATATTTAAGTTATAGTGGTGCATTGCACAATAAATCAAAGAAATGCAATACTCTATAAAGTTCCATCTCTCCAGTTCCTCTGCCTCCACCTCTGACTGTGCATCACGTTTCTTTCTCTGCTAACCAATTTCCTTTGGATGTTCATATTTATTATCTGTCCTCTGGCAGCCTCTTTGCCTTAAACTTACTTTCTTTATCTAAGAAATCACTTTTGTGTCACAGATCCTGCCTTTAAGTCCATATTTATAAGAGTAAAACAAGCTCACAAATGTAACAGACATCTTACTCATTAGGAAAATGTCTTTTAAAAGTATCTACCTCTAACTTTCTAATGGAATATTGAGAATTTTTAATGTGGAAGTTCCTTTTGTCATTTTATTTTTAAATGGCCTGATCAAACAATGAGGAATGCAAGAAATATTTCAACAATATAATTTCAATTCTTTGAATACAGGTTCTGATTTATTCTTTCTTAGAAAAAAAATTTGAGCATTTCCTGCATGTCTCTTGTGATTTTGTTTATTTTCCTCTATGCTTATTTGTCTTTATGATTCATTTTAGATATTTTCCACTAATCTGCCTTGTTTTTTTAATAATCTGATAAAATCTTTTAAATTCACTTATTATTGTAATTTCAGATATTAGACTTTTCAATTCAAAAATAACCATTTGATTTTTATAAATTCCACTTATCTTACAAAATCCCTCCTACCCCCTTTTTTTTCTGTTTCTTGAATACATTGATTAGTTGTGCTTAAAGTTCTTGTCTACACAGTCCATAGCTGGGCCAACTTGTGACTGTTTCTCATAGATTTTCTTCATCAATTATATTTTCTCTCCTTTTTTACATGTTTTCATTTTGAACATTTTAACTTTCAACAACATTTACATAATTGTCACAGAGGCAGAGAGAGCACTTATAATGTGAAGTTTTCTAAACAGGACTCTACAACAGAATGCTCTTTCTCTTATGGTACTAGGAAGATATTTACATCTAATTTTTTTTTTTTTTTTTTGATAGATACTCAGTTACTTCCAGAAAAATTGCATTTGATCAGGGTTGGTTTGCAGTTTTAGCAGGTTTTACTGAGGTTCATTCCACTTGCTGGTTACCTCAGCTCCTCAGGTTCAGTTCCATCTGGGAAGGTCTTCCCTAAATAGTGATGGAAAACCCACTTCTTTTTTTCTTTTTTTTTTCCCCCCCAATTCACTCTTGATATAATCAGCCAACAGCTTCAAAATCCAAAACACCTACCTCCATAGAAAAAAATCCCACCCCTACCTCCTTAGAAGGCCAGATATGTATTTCAAGGTCTTCAAGTCCACCATTCTTATCTCCCTTCCAGGCAGATATCTCCCAACACTCCCTCATCCATAGGCCTTCTTCCATATGGAGCAGGTATCCCAGGCCCAAAGTAAGGAGAGATCCTCAGTATCATGTCACACCTCCCTTCAGGGCTCTTATCTCAGGCACATGCCACTGCAGGTCATCACTTTTTAAAACCCCAAGACTCCTGAGGTCTTATTCTGCCTTTGAGCAGTTTTTCCACAGGTATTTTACTTTCTGTTCATAATTTACCAAATTCTTCTGAGAAAAAAACCAGTATTAAAGAAAAATATATTCATGACACCTGTTGAAATGGTGAAGAAGAGTTTATTTAGGATCACTGTGATAGGTGCCAAGACTATTACTTGAGGGAAGAGAGCTGGAGCTCAACTCCAAGTACAACAAAGACAGCTGGGGCTATAGAGCCAACAGGCAGAGTAAGGGAGCCCATGGATAAGAAATTACCAAGAGCAGATTCCAAGGACAGTCAAGTTCTTGCTAATCTGAGTTATTAGGATTCTTACTAAAGGCAGACCAGGGTGATCAGTATCGAGCAGAGGGATTCTTGGTAAGTTGACCTGCAAGATTCTTGGTAAAACTGGGCTAATCAAGTTGAAGACAGATTGGCACAGAGGCCAAGGGCTAGTCCAGAGGAGGACTTAGAGAAGCTTGATTGAAGTCTGGTTGAAGAGAGAGTCTTGCACAGTCAGCAGCTGTGTGTTTAAGTTCCTGAAGATGCCAGTCATCTGACTCTAGCGCCATGCTGAGAGCTTTGTAAGTTTTCTGTTCCTTACTAGTTTTCCTTGTCTTGGCCTTGGCTCCTCAGTCATTGACCAGAACTCTAAAACAATCATTGGAAAAAAAAAGAGCTGGCCCTCAGCATCTCTGGAATGACTGCCCTCACTGAGATTGTACTTCTCCTGATCTTTCTGTCCTCTATAGCTGATGAATGCATTTAGCAATAGATTCCCTGCACTGTCTATCTCTACTACTTGTTGCAGCTTCTGTCAAGGTACCAATGCTGTGCTGGGATGTATACTAAAGAGCAGGAGAGTCCACTCAGATTTTTCAATAGAGTTTCAAGTTTAATCCCCCAATGTTGAACTTGCCTTCTTTTCTTTTCATGAAATGCAGTGATCCATATTTCAGTAATCATTAGTGAATTTTTTTAAAAAAAGCAAAAACAAATTTCTTCCCATTTTTTCAAAGTGTCTTTGTGTCTTTAAATTAGGTAGTTTCTGTCTAGTTTCATTTCCATCTTGGGCATAGGAACATCATTTTGCAGGTCTCTGTGACATTGTACCCCTCATGGATTTTCAGATTGAGATTTTATTGGATTTATACATAAGTTATTTATAGATTCCTCATGAGATGTGAGCAAACAATATTTCTTTTTTTGCTTAGCAAAACAGAGGAATTCTGTAACTTGGAAGATCATACCTGAATTTACCTGAATTGTTATGCTTGTGTTATTATTTGCTGTTAATATAGTACATGGTAAAAATGACATAGAAAATTTAGCATTTAATTAACAAGCTTAGCCAACTAAACAGATTAAATGAAAAATACACTGTCAGACCCCCCCCCCAAAAAAAAAAAAAAAAAAAAAAAAACACACACACACACACACACACTGAAGGATAAAAGAAAAATTCAATGTATCTTTGATAATCAGAAATCACTTTAGGTAGGATACCAAATCAATATACAAAAATCAATAGCCTTCCTACATACCAATGATTGCTAATGAAGAAGTCAGTAAAGGAATTCCATTCATAATAGCCTGAAAATATTGCCTAGTAATAAATGTATCCAAGGAAGAGAAAGACCTCAACAATTAAAATTATTGAACACTGAAGAAATTGAAAAGACTCCATAAGATGGAAAGATCTTCCATGTTCATGGGTAGGCAGAATTAATATTGTTAAAATGGCCATTACCAAAAGGCAATATACAGATTCCATGCAATCTCCATCAAAAGATCAATGGCATTCTTCACAGAACCAAAACAACAACAAAAAGAGTCCTAAAATCCATTTGGAAGAATAAAAGACCCAAAATAGCAAAAGCAATTCTAAGCCAGAAAAGAAATACTGGAGGCATAATACCTGACTTCAAATTCTACTATAAAGCTGTATTAACAAAAATTGTATGGTACTGGCATAAAAACAAATCTGTATGCCAATGGAATAGAATAAAAGATACAGAGACAAACTCACACAGATACACAGTCATTGGATCCTTGACAAAAGTTCCCAAAACAAACATTAGAGAAAAGACAGTGTTTTAACAAATGGTTCTGGGAACACTGGCTATTTCTATGTAGAATCACCTTATCCAAGTGGGAGAAAGCAGAATGTTAATAGAAAAGTATGAGATTCAGAATTCCAACTATCTCTACTAAAGGGCTGTCAGACAAAGAAAGAGCTAATCTGCTTTGTGTATCAAAGCCTCTGATTAATAAACAACTCCTTGGTTGAAAGCAGATAGCATAAATAACAGAGATCTGGATCAATAATACCAATAGCTTGCCATCTACTCTTCAGGGACACATTTTGATGTTCTCAAGTGTGAAAAAGCTAGGTATCTTGTATTTTTAAAAGCCATCAAATTTTCATAAATGGGAAGAAAAAACCATGTTGTGTTCATTATTATAACTGGAGCAGGTGGGAGTCCACCCAACAGTTCACTGGTTAGGACAAGTCTAGTGAGCAGTGGGGCACTAGTTTTTTTTTCAGCCACAGCAAAGAGAATGAGCTGTAGGGGAGCAAGGTGAACTGTGACTCACCAAGCTGCAATAAATATAGAGTTATTTCCTTACACCTTTATCCTCTCCACACACTCCCAGCATCACTTGACTTTCAGTTTTTCTGGCTCAATAATGTCTCTGGTCATACAAACTTGTATGTATTTGATGGTGATAAAGTCTATCACCGACCACAGATTATTCAGCCTGTTTCTACAGATGAATGAGCATATTTGAGTTAGAACATAAGCATTGACAGGAAAATTTGCAAAACTGTGCCCTTCGAATGGGACTGGGAGACAGAACATCTGCACTCTCAGTTTCAAGCTCAATGCTATTCTTGGGATCCTGGACCACATATATTGGAAACTGCTGATAGTGAAATACTTCAAGCAGCAGAATACACATTTAATGTAGCCCTGGGTGGGGACTGTCACATGGGGGTAAGCTGCTAGTTTTCAATTTGCTGGAAGGTCAGAGGATGAACAAACCCTCCCACTGTGTGTCTATGTACACAGAAGGAGCTGAGCAAGAGGAGGAGCTGAAATTCACTGCTAGGGCAGCACCATCACTCACATCACTGACTCTCTTGAATAAAAGCATTTCCCTTAGAAATTCAACAAAATAAACAAGGATTCTCTCCATGAAAGACTTAATTGGAAATGGACAGAAATGAGGCTCTCTGACCCATGAGACAGGTGCTAGACCCATAAGGGAAGAAGAGGCTGTCCCTGTGCAGGGTTCTCACAAGCAAGCCCAAGGTAGCATGTGAGGTCAAGGGGGTATTCTGGCAGTAATCGCAGGGAGCACTAATGGGAACTTTAAGGAAGAGTGGGGGTAGAAGTTAGCCAGCACAGCAGATACGATTAACAGGTTATTGCTGTGGAAATCTGGGTCATTTTCCAGGGGCTGCTGAAAGAACAGTCCACGTCTTAATGTTCTACCTAAGGGACAAGGAAGCTGGGGTGCATAACCATGAGCTCTGTCATTGTGTGGAGTGAGAAAACATTTGGGGGCATTTATCCCCTGGCACTTCTGCTCTTGGTATACACTGGACATGCTCTTTGGCTAAAGAAAGCCTGGGGCATATTCCTGGGCATGCCTAATAAGGGAGCCCTTAGTGTAGGGAAGCATGCACACCAGCAGTGTCTTCCACACACAGGTAAGAGGAGCAACAGAACCCAAACCTGAGAACCAGGGTGAGCTCACAACACCCTGGTTGGGAGACATAAGAATACCAGAAATTAGGAGTGTGCAGTGTTCCTGATTTGATCTACAACAGGTATAATGTATCCTGATCTATGTTTATATTTACTTCATGTAATTCAGTGTTTCTCATTCCACACCCTGAGCCACCTTAGAAAATCCTCTAGTCAGCACTTGCTGGCGCCAGCAGGCTGATGCTTATGGTTTCTGGCAGCTGGACCAATTATGTGTGGTATTTGATTTTTTTCCTCAGGAACCAAGTACAGACAAAAACAGAAGTGTGAAATATTTGCCTTAAGAGTTTTATGGACTTCAGAAAAACTATTTACATATTTAACTATATTTTCTCTATTAGAGTATATTTTTATATAATACATGTTTCCTTTAAACAGTGGGCTTTATTGGTGAAGGATAACATTTGCACTCATCAGGAAATCTGAAGCAGCTGAAAGAAATGAACAAAGTACAGAGTTTTGAAGCAAGCCAACAAATGTTGCTTTCAAATTTCTGCTTTCAGAAAAATTTAAATTGAGTTCAAATGCTATTTATTTTTATTTTCCAAAGAGTTTTTTTTTTAACACCATTGATAATATCTAATCTTGGCCTGCCACTGGTAAAAGAAATTTTAAGGAGATAAATATACTCGTGCCTGTTTCCTCCCACTGTTATTGTAGCAGAAATCAGATGGTCTTTGGGGCCCAATTGTATACAAGCATTATTGGACTGTGCACACCAGTGCTTAAGGATTGTCTTCTTTTTTACAGAAACATAGAGTTTCCCCAAAATTGAACTGAGATAAATATAAGATTCTCAGTAGCCTTATTCTTCTGTAATTATTGATTATGTGCACAGAATCCAGAAAAAAATATATCCTAAATAATCACCCTTAATGTAGCTGTGATAAGAAGCTGATTTATTCTGAAATAAATATACAAGATTTACAAAAAATAAACTTTTATTCAATTCAGGAGGAGGCTTAAACACATGGTTTTTGGATAAGCAGCCTTGTCATAATAAAGATAGCAGTTCTTAGGTTTAATGGGTTCCCATTGAAATACCAAGAGCCTTATTTTTATTTTGCTTTTGGTAGCAAAAGAATAGGATTAAGAAAGCTCATGTAACATCCACTTGGACAAAAGAACAATAATTTCAAAAACTTTATAAAATAGCCATGAAGGTGGGCTCTTGCTACCAGAAAGCAATGTGGTAATCAAATTGTAGAACAGGACTGGGATTGTGGCTCAGTTGTAGAGCGCTTGCCTAGTATGCGTGAGGCACTGGTTTGATCCTCAGCACCACATAAAAATAAAATAAATATATTGTGTCCACCTAAAACTAAAAAATAAATATTTTTAAAAATTATGGTAGAACAGATTTCAAAGAAAGATGAATAACACAAAATTAATAGAGTGTGGTAAAACCCCCAAGGGCATGGTGCTCAGTGAACTCTAAGTTTCTGGTAATTGTCTAATGCTAACGCTCAGTGGTTGATGTGGCTTTGTGGTGTGAGTTATAGCTCAAAGGCTATTATGTGAAGCCACTCAGATTTGGAGATTTTATGTTATTACAGTTTGCCCAACTTGACAGATACAATGCATCATGATAATGACCTAGCATAGCTGTAATCCAGAATTTGTCAAGGAAATTAAGACTGAAAAAGCTGAAAGTAAGTTAAGACTGAAAAAGCTGAAAGGAAATTTAACTCCTCAAGTTCTTTACCACGAATCTCTGATGGACAAAAGACCTGCTTTTGATTGACCTGCCTGTAGCTGATATTTATATTGATTGAGTTCACACACTAAAAAATACAGGAAAGTTTACAGAAAGATTTTAGAATTCAGAAGTGTTTCCATGTGACTATTACTTGGTAGCTTTAATTGGTTTTTATTAATATGAACTATTTCACCTGTCACCAAAGAAAACATATGAAAATAAAGATTTGTTTTACTCTGAAGATGTCAAAGATACCACAAAGAAACTTTTAGAAAGAAAATGTCTGGAGAAAAGTGGATCCATTAGATGATCATCAGGTGGTAGCTTCACTTTGAGTCAGAGTTTCCAATTTTTTATGTTTCTTGGGGGACATTTTAAAGCATTACTCCAATCTTGCCTTACAAACGTTACATAACGTTAGGCAAAACAAATGAATTCATATGTAAACATTACCATATGTAATTTATTAGCAATAAATATGCTTATTTTATATGAATAAAATGTACTGAAAATATTATTTTCATTTGATGTGGTATATAGTACAATTTTACAATCTATTAACTGCCTAGTAAAAATAATTTGTATGATTTTACATACTCTATTTTCCTTACTATGTTTCAGGGTAAATAGAATGGAGTTACCATTAAGTAAATCTAGAAAATAACCTCCAGAAATGACTGTAATATGCAATTCTGCCATCATGGAAAGTTCCTGTGGCAGTGTGTGCAACATTGTGGCTTCTAGCTAGCTACCTGTGGCTATTGAGAGTTTGAAGTGTGGATGGCAAAACTCAACTAAAGAACTGAGATTTTTTTTTTATCTTATCTTTTATATTAGATAAGTTAAATTTAAATTTAAACAGCCACAGGTGGTCAGTGAGTAGCAAAGATGTAGAGTGACTCTACTAGTTAGCAGTATTTGAAGTGACATTTTACTCTTACTTACTTATCAGCAATTCTACAGAGTTCAAATTCAAAGGTGCTTATTCAATTAGGTAAATTTTCTTAAAATGGAGAAACTTCAATTCAAAGCAATGAATACAACAATTGATTAATGTTTTGATGAATTAAAAAAGTATGTTTTGTTAGTATACTATAATTAAACATAATAGTGGGGTTCATTTTGACATATTCATACATGTGTAAAATATAATTTGCTTCACTTCAGTCCCTAATACTACCTCTTTCTATCCCCTTTTCTCTCTACCTGTTCCTCTTCCTCTACTGGTCTTCTTTCTATTTATTTATTTAATTTTTTAAAAAAGATATATAATTAATCTACTATTTGGAAAAAGTATTAAAAATTTTTACAAGAATCTTTTTATGTTTCTGTGTTGTTACATTTAACATTGTGTTTTCTTCTTTCAAACAGAGTTCTTGTTATTCTGGTGATGAAGAAACCACATTTATTGAGGAGAACCAGCAATGTCAATATGTGCATAGTTAACATGCAGATGTGCAATATTTAGAAGGGGCCTTTAGGGTGTAACCAGGATTAGTGAAGTTCTTGAGCGGGGTTCCCACAAAGGGTTAGTGTCCTTATAAGAAGAGACAGCAGAGAATTTGTTCTGTGTCACATGAGGACACAGACAGAAGGGAGTCATCTGTTAGCCAGGAAGAGAGCACTCACCAGAACCTAACCATGCTGTACATCTGAAACTGTGAGAAAACCAATCTCTGTTTGCTTAAGCCACCCAGCCTGTGTTACTTGCTATGGCAATACATGCTGATTATTACAGCATAGGCCATTTTTATAATTTATATAAACCTCTTCCAATCTGATTTCCATAGCCAAGGCCTAAAAGAAGTGCCTCCCAACTTGGATATCTTAACTCGTTGGGGAGGAAAACAAGAGTGGAAGGCAAAGGACATTGCAAGAACTGTGGCCTGATATTCTTTTATGTCAACATTAAGGATAATGATAGGACTTGGGGGTTTCTCAGTGGAAAGCCCTTGCCTAGCATGTGGAAAACCCTGGGTTTAATCCTCAGCACTGCTAATAGAAAAAAAAAATACAATTATCAGAGGTCTAGACATGCAACCTAGGACCTGTCATCATAAATCCTCTCTCATAAGAGGGATTTACACAGCTGAGCAGTTTCCACAGCCACTACCCACATACAATTTGTGGGTTGTAGGATATGGGTTGGTTGGTTGGTTTGATGCAAAATCATAGGCAAACATATGTGCTCAAACTTGTGATTCTAGAGTTAACTCAGAGAATCAAGACCTCACCTTATTTTTTATCCTTCAACACTTCTCTAAAAATGCATTTTAAAATGAAATACAACAGTGCACAAGTTTGCTGTTAAATTCATGTTCTGTAGCCCTTTATACTATTTTCCTGGCTTTGAAAATGGAAAGGTCATCAGGCTAAGTAAGGAATGTCAGTGGCCTAAGAAAAGAAAAAGACAAAGCAAGGAGTTTTCTCCCAGAATCTCCAGAATAAGGCAAAGAAATTTGCCACCTTTTATGTCTCTGAGGAGGGGCTTTTGATTTGTTAGAACCACAATCAGAATCTAATATTAGGATTTGCTTCTAATAGAAAAACTAATGTCTAATTAATTTTTTTTTTTTTTTTTGGCACCAAGAATTGAACCCAGGGGCACTTAATCATTGTGCCACATTCCCAGCCCTTTTTATTCTTATAATTTGAGCCAGAATCTCACTAAGTTGCTTATGGCCTTACTAAGTTGCTGAGACTTGCTTTGAACTTGACATCCTCCTGCCTCAGCCTCCAAAGCTGCTAAGATTATAAGTATGTACCACCTCACCTGGCTTCTAATTGAATTTTGAGTATCAGTATTCTACTTTAAATGTAGACATCATTCACTCATTTCTGTACTTGCCTCCATCCCAGAGCAATTCTTCACTTTGCTTAATGTATTTGTGAAAAATCACCACATAATTAGTTTGTACTCTCCATGATAAATATAAAGGCACATCATTTTAAATAAAAGTACTATGCCAAATAAAGCAATAGTATAGAGATAATTTAGTAACAAACTTTAATTTTCGTTTAAATAGCCACATGATTTCAGGTATTATGTATTTTTCTGTATTGTAGCAATAAAGCAAGATCATTTGAGTAAAAGTACAAGATATAAAAGCTACATAAATGTGCATGTGTCAGCATAGGTAATGTTTTGCTGTGGTGACAAAGTAAGATTTTTTTCTTGGTTCCTGCATGGCAAAGATAGGCTTCAGGAAGATGGGGGGTTGTCCTAGGCCCTCAGGGACTCAGGCTAACAGAGACTCTGCCTTACCATGTGTTCCAAGACCACAGAGGCTAAGGAAAGATAAACATGGAGAACTACATGTTTCTTAGAAGAAACACTCATCTGGGCATGGCCACATTGAGCACAGCAAAGATGGAAAATCTCCCTGAGGGAAAGGCACACAATTGTGGTAAACAGTCCAGTTCCACCACATATGAGTCAAGATACCCTCCCTATAAACTCCAGCCTTCTGAACCATGTTGTTCAATGTGTGAGATTTTTGACACAATAGTTAGTAGTAACATATAGTTGATAAGAACCAGATGATTCACTTTACTTTTCCTCTTTAAGGCAAATCTTCACTTACCATAAATAATTAAGGTTTTATTTCCAGTAGAGATGTGTTAGGCATAGTATTGCTTTCAAGTAAGTCACCTTTTTTGACTTTAGGTAATGGTTCTAAATTACTTGTCAAACAAACCCAGATATGAAAAGCAAAAGGAATACCCAGGATCATTTTCCTGCGTAAGACTTCATTCTACCCATGGGAGAAGAATCAATGGCTGAGGACTTGCATGTTGCCTGCCATGGGGGAGGGTGGCATTGGGGTGAATATCACCAAATTCTGAGAGCTTCACCTCTTGTTTTTGAAGATGTATAAATACTCAATAGCAGAAAATGTGTTTGCATCCATAGAAGCAAGCCTGCATGTTGAGGTGGGGGAAGTCATACATAGTTTAACGTAAACACATCCATTCTGATAAGCAGAGTATGACTCAATGGTCAATTAAGTCAAGGCCCTGCAGCTAAAATTTGGCCATTAGAGATGTGGCAAACAATAGTCTTCTCTGGGAGAGTTGTGGGAACTCATGTGAACTTGATAGGCAAAAAGGACACTCTTCTCCCTCTGCCTTGCTCATCAGGAGCATTTCATCCCTTTCCTTTATGGTTCCACTTCCTTGCTCCTTGCAGGCATGTGGCCTGTTGCTTTTGCCTTGCATCCATTCAGAAGTGCAGGCAGACTGAGGTGGAACATTTAAGTCCTTTTCTAAATTCTTGGGGAAGGATTATGATTGTCCCAGTCCAGATTAGAGTTTATTCCCAGGGTCACTTAACTGAGCCAGTGGTTGAGATCAAGTGCGTATGCCTGGAACATTGTCTTTTCGTAGAAATCATGTGGATGAAAGAGATGGGAGAAGGTGTGTGGCAAGTTTTCAGATGAGTAGGGAAAAGAGCCTCCCCTGAAAGAAATCACTATGCAGATATAAATACAGATGTTTGTAACAAAGAAGGAGATTTGTCCCATGATGGAGAAGCACATAGGTGAAGTCTCATTACTCAGTCAAGCAGCAGGATAGTGCTTGGAAGTAGGGCTGCCATGAATGTTAAGAGAAAGAGGAGGAGTTCACAAACTTACTACCAAGAATTCCAAGGATCCCATGCATTTTTGTTCTGTCTTAGACACATGAACTGAACTTGTTACGTTGGGCTCAGCCTCTACCTCCCTTCTATGTTCCCATCTAAGTTCATTTTTTTTGGAACTCTATAGCATTACCTCCCATGAAAGCATGTATTTTCTTGATTTTAAAACTCCAGACAATCCAGGAGTTATTACATGACACCAAAACAAAATTTTCAGCAATGAAGAATTCTCTTATTTGCATCTTAAACACCACCACAATCTATTCAGCTAATTTAGCAATATAAATATTGTATTTTAGATTAAATTACATTAATTAAGTCTAAAGAAACCACAATTCTACCCACAAACCTATTTCAAATTCATTTGTTTCCCTTAGCAATTAGCAGTGTAGTTTCTTTAAATTCTTTTCACTCAGTGAGGTTTACACTCCTGTTCTCCAGGATTAGCTATGCCATACTTCATCACTTTTATCACATGAAGGTTTTGATCACTGTGTGGGAAACATTCCCACTCCTCCACATTCTACATTTCATAGTCGCAATATCCACATACTTAGAGCCAAAATTACTGGGGTTTTAAATTCCAAGATAAAATGTGCTTTAGTATTACTGAGGAATATCTTGAGTAGACAAGTGTGAAAAGATGTCACATTCAGGAGGTTCATTCCATTAAAAGCCAATACACAGCCGGGTGTGGTGGTGCATGCCTGTAATCTCAGCACTTGGGAGGCTGAGGCAGGAGGATCGCGAGTTCAAAGCCAGCCTCAGCAATGGCGAGGCACTTAGCAACTCAGTGAGACCCTGTCTCTAAATAAAATACAAAAAAGGGGTGGGGATGTGGCCTAGTGGTGGAGTGCCCCTGAGTTCAATCCCTGGTAAAAAAAAAAAAAAAAAGCCAATACAGGAAAAGTAATAGGGGACTGTGATGAAAGGGGGAAAAAATCTAGGAAATTCACATTATCTGTGCTACTCCCTTGTCCTAAGATGGGTTGGAGCCATGTCTTCAGGATTTCTATCTCAGACAAAGGCCAAGCCACATTTCAAAGTGGATTCTCTCTAGAGAAGACATGTTCTTAAGTGAAACATATTTTGTATGCTCTTTCCCCAGCCTTAATATTGACATAATTTCAGGATGAACTTGGTCACTAATATACCAACTATAGTACAGTATTTGTTCTCAGTTCCTTTTGTCTTTAGTCTTAGAATATCCAGACAAAATTGTTCTTTAAAGTGACTTGGCTTAATTTCTTTTCTCCCCCACCTTTCAGTGTGGTTTTGTGGCCCCTCAGTAACAGAATTAGGTTCATTGGTGATTGTTTACATGCCTTTTTGATCATCCCTGCATCCCATTGATCTTCATTTAGAATTAACACAGATTCTTTAAGGGTTAACATGGATCAGCTGTGCACTTCATATTTCACAGCTATGGATTTCAACATAGGTACAGGGCCATATACCTACTACCAAATCATAGTATATAATGGTTCCATCACCACAAACATCCACGGTGTTTTGCTCCTGTGAGCACCTCCTCCCCAGGCCCTGAATCTGCTCTTCCATGTTAAGAATGTAATAAATGGAATCATAGATTATATTCAGTGTCTGGATTTTGCTGTCATAGTTAAGTGGATTTTGAATTACCATATTACATAAATCAATAGTTTATTCTTTCCATTAATGAGTATTTCATTATCTGGGAGTAGTACAGCTTGTTAATCCATTTGCCTTTGGAAGGATATCTGGATTGCTTCCACTTGGGGCAATTATGATAAAAGGTGGGTTTACAGAGCAGAGAACCAATAACTTTTATTAATACACAGAATAAAATTTATGGTAAATTTGTTGATACCCACTTTCACCATTGGGTCCTTTTGGCCACCAGAAATATCTGCAGGAAGGAAGACAAAGGGAAATGTGACTTGACCTTACATGTTTCCCTTTCCCAAAGGCAAAAGCAAATGTCAGAAAGCTGGAGGGAGAAAAGTAAAGGGCTTTCATTAAAATCACTTGTGGTGTTTCTCAACCAGGAATTGAGCTGGGTTCCTCCCCGTTAATTCAGGGCAGTTTGAATCTGAGTTCTTCTTCGGTTATGCAAATGAGTTTGAGCTGAGCTCCTTCAAGTTAAATGCCTAGAAGTTTGAACTTGGCTCCTCTTTGCTGAAGAGATACCACCTTTATACGACTATAGAGGAATTAACTTTTTCTATATGTGCTCTTGCAGTTTCCTATCTATGTGTATTTCTGCTGCATGGCCACTAGGTGTGAATACATTTAATTATCAAAAATGAAACCAGTTCTATGGCCCTGTGGAATATAGCCAGAAGCTAGCTAAACCAGCAAAACAGGTTTTTTCAGCTAAAGATTAACTTTTACAAATAACCCCTCTCTGCAGGGCGCAGCATTACCCATTGTTTAAACTTCTCTCCATTGAAAAGCTAAATGGTCTTTTTGTGTGTCTGTAAAGGACTCTTCTTTATCCTTTAGTAAATTTAGGATATTGACAACCATATCTCTTTTCCTCCTGAGCCCCAAAATAAAAAGTTATTATAGGGACACAGTAGAAGCCAGAAAGTCTAGGCCCAGTTGAAGTTTAAAGAAGATACTAGGGCAATATAACTTTATGAGCAGGCATGCCTAGAGTTGAGAAATTTTTTAACATTAGTTTAGATAATACAAGCTTTAAGGTTTTTAGAATGTTTTCTTCTGCCTATAGATAAGATTAATCAGTAGTATGTACTTAGGATAAATATTTTGTTTTCCCCTGATTATATGACCCTGGAGTTTCCTGAAATTCTTTAATGTAACCTCCAATAGTTGGAATGTAAATTGCTGTGTTTGCTGGAATGTATAAAAACCATGCTGAGAAAAGTAAAAGACAGAAGGATTTTTGCAACCTGACTCGTGTGCATCCTTTCCATTGCACCGACTTTCACCATCAGCATCGATCGGATTCACCCCGTCATCTCCGTGGAAGCTGGCCTTCCACAATCACTCACATACTGAAGGCCAAATGAAAACAGGAAAGTGGAATTTTTCTTCATAAAGAGCACCTGACCAGGGTGGGTGCAGAAAAGGTACAGAAACACAATGAATAACCCTTGATGGTTCCTGGGAGAGCTGGGCTGCTAACATGTATTGGTCAAATTTTTCTTTATTTCTCCCTTTTGGAGAAACTCTTGTTGAAAATTTTTTCTTGCCTCCTCAAAATACCACATACTGTTAAAGAAGTTAATTCTAGCTAAATTTTCTTTAATTAAGTGTGAATACAGGGCAATGAGAAGTAAAAAGTTAAAGGTAAGAAATGCTAGAGATACAAAGCAATAAGGAAGACAAGGTAGGATCACTGCAGATAGGACCTTAAATTAAAAGTACATGTAAGTTCTTGACTCAGTTATGCCAATAGAGGACTGAGAGGCCTTCAGAAATTTATAGTGAGTTAGATACTGCAAATTAAAAATAAATTAGAAACTTTAGCACATTTGTTCAATATGTACCCATAGGTTATGCTGCATTAAAAAGTAACAATAGAAATTTTTGTCATTAAAAATCTTAAGAATGGAATGTTGATTTTGCCAATTAAAAAACTTGTTCCATTTGAAACTCAAATGGTATGGAAATACTTTCTGTAAAACCAATGACTTGGAAAACTGCTCTTGATATGTAATATGAAAGGAATTGCACTCTAAAAGCATGTATAACAAATTAAATAAAATTAAATTAAAAAAGGGGGGGCTGGGGATGTGGTTCAGTGGTCGAGTGCCCCTGAGTTCAATCCCCAGTACAAAAAAAAAAAAAAAAAAAAAAAAAAAACTTGTTCCTACTTAACTCAGACACTCAACCTTTTAAAAAGTATAAATGTTTCATGACATCATTTCTGAATGTGGCATCAGCTCACAGACATTTGTGTGACACAAACTTTATATTTCCATCACTTCTTTCTGTTCTATACCTTACTGCAGCTGTTGAGGCACCCTCTGTTTCCCTGTGTTCCAACCCCAGAGTCATTTTTGAGTGGTCTGTCTCTCACCTACTCATTCTGTCTCTGTCTTAGCCATCTATTCCATCTCTCATTGGTTGCTATTACACATGGATGGTTGATGTGTGGTCCTCAGCCATAGTTCTATCATAGCACCATCCATTTTTAAAAACTCACTGACTCCCTTTCCTAGAAAATAAGCCCCAGAACCTTTAGCTCCACCTGAAGGACCTTCCCTCTCTAAGCCCAATTGTTCCTGCTATATTTTGCATGTGGTTTGTTCCCCAAATTTTCATATGTTGGAGGTTGGTCTTCACTGTGGTGGTGTTGAGGTGCCAGGATCTTTAAGAGGTGGGATCCAATGGGAAGCAATTAGGACAGTGCCCTTGAAAACGATTAAGATTATTTTCATGGGACTCTTGGTTAGATCTCAAGATAGGGTTGCTGTTAGAATTTAGGCAAAGTTTCTTATGCAGGGAATGCCATTTTAATAAAAGGGGAGTTTATTAGGGGCCACGCGTGGAAGGGGGAGAAAAAGAGAAAAATGGGGAACGGACGGGAACAGGGGCAAGCGCGAACAGAGAGCGATTTCAGTCCGGGGGTGGCTTAAATAGAGTGGGGGGTCAGAGAGCCCCCCTGGAGTGAGTCCTTGCCTTATAGGCTACCAGAGGTCAGGAGGTAGTGGCCAGGGAACCTGCTGGTCACAAAGCACCTGGGGAGGTGTGGCCTTTTGCCTGGAGGCGCAGCTTCTGCCTGAACTCCAACATTCCCCCCTTTTTGATTTCTTAGGAAGCGGGGCGTCGTGTTTCAATCTGGCTGCTTCAGAGCTGAAGTGGGGCGACGTGGGGTAGTTTTGAGGGGGGAGATGTGGGCAGGCAGGTCCAGCTGGAGGGTGGAAAAAATTTCCAGGAGATAGGCGTGGAAAAGATGAATCTGTCCAGGTATGGGATGGATGAAGTTTCTTTGAAGCCATATGTCGGTGAGGGTGTCAAACCAGGCTTCTGCAGAAAGTCACTGAGGAAGTCAGCCGGAGAGCATGTAGAAATTGTGGGTCTTGCGAGTTTGCAGGTAACACTATTATGGAAGCAACAAATGGAAAGAAGGTGAGATGGATTATTGTCCATAGGCCTGTGTTCCACCAGGTGGGACTTACGGTGAAGAGGCCAATGGAGAGTGCGAAGCACATCACAATGAGCATCAGGTGGCAGCATAAGGGCAGGACTCAGCAGGGCTCTCTGGTTGGAAAGTCATCCGTTGGTTTTTTTAACAGTTGATAGTCCCTGATAAAAAACTGGTTAGAGGTTTAAAACAGGAAAAACAGAGAAGATTATTTTGAGTTGGTATGAGAGAACACAAAAAACATAAGTACTGAATAAATGTTGCAGCATCTGGAACATGTTAATGTATATCATGGAGTTAATTTAAATTTTTAACATGTATAGAGTTATCAGGGATGTAAACACAACACTTCACTTAGGGCTGAAGTTACCTTTGCTTCTAAAATGTTCAGAAATGGTTGTGCATCTGTTTTAACTGTTACTGGATGTCTAGGATGAAATTTGTCAAACCGACTTTTGTTATGACCATTGGTAAGAGTCAGCTGTTTCTGATGGGAATCTTGGGGAAACTTGAGAGCAGATTTTCTGCTTGGTGCCTTCTGTAAGGATGGGTCCAGGTCTTGCTTGACCTTGTGGCTTTTCTCAGAAGCATTAGGGATGTTTCTCCCTTTTTATGGACCCTCCTTTTAGCAAGAGCACTGATTGGCTTTTCCTCTATCGGTCTCATTTATCCCTCTTATCGAGAGATCATGTGACCCAGAGATCTCTGTGGAGATGTTTCCTTTTCCCTCACAGGCAGACTCTGGGACAAGAACCAAATACTGGTCTTCTTGGCCCTTTTTGATTAATTTAAAAGTTTTGATCTTAGCCATCCAGTAAGCTAATCTTAAATTAATGTTTATAAACTTACAGTAGCCGGGGTCTGTGGTATCTATCTGTCTTGATGGTTCTTGAAGGTCAGGTGTTTAAGTTTTGAAGTTGATTTCTGTTAACATATTTGAGCTTTTAAGAACATTAGTTGACAAAATATCACATTTTAGAACAAATTAAAGACAGGCTGAGAGCATTTAGCTGACAAAATATTACAATTAGAACGGACTAAAGAAAGGCTGAAAGCATTTAACTTTTTGTGGGAAAGTAATAACTTGAATTTAGGAAAAATATTTTTATGGGGTCACACTGAGCATGGGAGGGAGTTTGAGTATCTCAGACTTTAGAATCTACCAGGTCAATGGGGGCGAGGTACTGGGAGGTTTCTACATCAGTCGAGGCTGCATCGGTAAGGGGTTGTGAGGTTCCCGCTGTCTTGTTACATGTGTTACCGTGCTGTAGACTGCTGAGACAGTAGGAGTGAAGATTTGGTCTTTAGGAAGCTGTTGCACCAGTCTTCTAGGAATTTCACACATCTGTTTATACCTATTGGAACTTTAATCTGTTTCACTGATGATAAAAACCAACTTATGAAAATAATTAATATCTGATGGCATATATAACAGTGAGTAATTTAACCTTGTAAATTAATTAGCTGTTTAACAAAGTTAGTTACAAATGAATAATTTCATGTCAAATATCAAAATATGAGGCTGAACAGTATTAGTTGAAGTTTGAAGGTACCTTAATTTGAATTGAACATTTTTGACTGAAATGAATTAAAGATATTTGGATCCATTATTTTAATTTTTATGAGCGCTCGGTTTGTTATTTGTGATATCACATTTACATGAAATCTGGACAGACACACGGACATAAAAACATAAAAAAACATAATTGTGCGCACTTTGGGAAGGAAAGAAAACATGTAGCTTTTGAGGTTTTTTACCTGAAGAGGCAAAGGTGAGGTTAGCAGGGAGTTTGTTGTATGAAAAGGCCCGTTGTATTAATTAGGGCAGGAGGTTGGAGGGAGGGTCGCGTAAGCCAGTGGCTGGTCTATGTGTCGTGTCCCGTGTGAACGGGAAAAAGAGTCTGGACTAGGCACAAGGCCTGAAGAGATTTTAGGGAGAATTGAGGGAGGGAGGGTCGTGTAAGCCACTGGCTGTTAGGAAAGAAGACTTTTAGTCTTTCGGGCTGTGGCGGGGTCTGGCTCACCGGAGCCAGGTAGAATTAAAGGGAGGGCAGGGGCTCTAAGTGTCATGTCCCGTGTGAACGGGAAAAAGAGTCTGAACTAGGCATAAGGCCTGAAGAGATTTTAGGGAGAACTGAGCAGAAGCTGCCCACGTCCGCAGGCGGCTCTGAAGGCTGGAGGGAGGGTCTGTCACCAGTACAGGCAAAAGGGATGGAAGTTTCGCGGTTGCCGCCGCTGCTGCTATAAGGCAGGGCGCTGGCCCGCCGGTACAGCAGCGAAGGCGCGTGGTAAGGCTGTGTTGGAAGGCGGTGCTTGTAAGGCAAGAGAGAACCACGTGGGTTGGGATAGAAGATGGCGGATCAAGGAAGGGCAGAAGTGGAACGGAAGTGGAAACAGACTTGGGCGGAAGAACATGGCGGATCTGAGAAAGGGGGGAGGGAGCTCTGGACAGAGCCGGTTTGATCGGAACAAGTGACCGCGAGGCTAAGAAGTTGCATGTTGAAACAAAGGAAGAAGTATACTCATGTTGTCGGCCGTGGGGGGGATTTTGGCCTGATCGCGAAGAAACGCTCGGCTAAAATGGATCAGAGGAGGCAGGGTGGACCGGGTTGCCGGGTGAACAGAGGAAGCGAGTAAGGAGCGCGTTGTTGCTATAGCAGCCGCGGGCTGGGAGCACACCACTGCAGCTGCGGCCGCAGGGGGAAGAGAAGAGAGAAGAGGGGAAAAGAGACAAACTTGTATCTGAAAGCTGAGGTTCCCAGAGAAGGGAGAGGAAGAGAAAAAGAGGGAGAGAGAGAGAAAAAACTTCGCGACTCTTACCCATCCTGAGAACATTGGCCAGCGGTGTCCGAGAGCAGAGCGTCCGCAGAGAAAGGAAAAAAATAGCAATTCCCGAGAAATTTTGCCTTTTGAATAAAGAATTGCCCCACGTTGGGCGCCAAAATGTTAGAATTTAGGCAAAGTTTCTTACGCAGGGAATGCCATTTTAATAAAAGGGAAGTTTATTAGGGGCCACGCGTGGAAGGGGGAGAAAAAGAGAAAAATGGGGAACGGACGGGAACAGGGGCAAGCGCGAACAGAGAGCGATTTCAGTCCGGGGGTGGCTTAAACAGAGTGGGGGGTCAGAGAGCCCCCCTGGAGTGAGTCCTTGCCTTATAGGCTACCAGAGGTCAGGAGGTAGTGGCCAGGGAACCTGCTGGTCACAAAGCACCTGGGGAGGTGTGGCCTTTTGCCTGGAGGCGCAGCTTCTGCCTGAACTCCAACAGTTGCTATTAAGAAAAACAAAATAGAAGAAGAAAAAAAGAAAGAAAGAAAAAAACATAAGACTGCCACTCTGACTCCCTGTCTTGCCGTGTGATTTCTCTTTTTTGCATGAATCCTATCATGATGCTGTCCATTAAAAGTCCCTCACCAGTGACAGAACTAGGGGACTGTCTGATTTTGGAGTTTTAGCCTCCAAAACTGTGAGATAAACAAACCTGATTTTTACTTAAGTGCCCAGCTGCTGGTAACTAAGGCAGCCAATCTAGCTGGTTCCAGTGAGGGGCAAAGGTGGATAAGAAAAATAAATATTCACAGATGTAGATTTTGAATATAACAGTTAGAGTCAGATGGAGCGTGGCTCTCTGATGGAGAAACAGGTCTAAAGAATTATGCCAGCAATCTTTATTTATATATGTCTCATTATCAAATTAAAGACTATGCAAGAATTATTTTTTGTACTTGGGAACGTTACAGAACTAGCAACATTGTGCAGCTTATTCCACAATTACATTCTACAGTTGCATTGTACAATGTTAGGTTTGTGTAACTCTCAAGAATGTTCATTGTTTAAAGTTACTGTTAGGTGGGTGTTGGATTCCAGGCAGAAGGCTGCGCCTCCAGGCAGAAGGCCACACCTCCCCAGGTGCTTTGTGAAAAACTACAGTTCCCAAGATCCTCAGCAAAAACTGACCAGCAGGTGCCCTGGCCACTACCTCCTGACCTCTGGTAGCCTATAAGGCAAGGACTCACTCCAGGGGGGGCTCTCTGACCCCCCACTCTATTTAAGCCACCCCCGGACTGAAATCTCTCTCTGTTCGCGCTTGCCCCTGTTCCTGTCCATTCCCCATTTTCTCTTTTTCTCCCCCTTCCACACGTGGCCCCTAATAAACTTCCCTTTTATTAAAATGGCATTCCCTGCATAAGAAACTTTATCTAAATTCTAACAGTGGGCAGGTTCAGAAGTAGCAGAGCTGTTGAAACATTGTGGTTGTCTAGCAAGAAAGTTCCTCTAGTTCCAGGAGCTGTGTGCCTGAGATGGAGGTTGAGGCTGGTAAGACTCTAGCACAGAGACTCTTCATGGAGCCACAGCAGCTAGGCATCCTGCAACTTTTTGCACAGAAACTTTCCCAGGCACCAAGCATGCCACAGCCATGAACTCATCAGAGACCCCAGTGGAAGACTGCTCTTCCACTCTGTGTAATGGCTCTCCACACCCAGCTTCAGGTATTTTGTTATGCTAATGGAAAATTGACCAATAAAATTCTTCAACGTGTTTCAATCTACTCCCCTACAACCATCCTTGACCCCACACTACATGTCAATCCAGCAATTTAAGATCCATTAGAAGCCGTCAGAGTCACTGTAAGCACCATTCTTTCCTGCTCCTCTTTCTATGCTTGGCTAATCCCTCTGACTGAAATGGCTTTTCCTCATCCACTCATTTCAAAATCTTCAATATACTTATAAATACAATTCATCATGAAGCATTTTGTTATAAATTCTGGACTAGAATACTGTACGCTGTGACTTAGACGTTGTTTTTCACATGTGTGCCACACTGGGAGCTATACCTCCAGATATCAAGACAGCACATGTCCACAGAGAAGCCCATGAGTCTATGAAATACTCTTCCATGTGGCTGCAGGAGCACTGACCAAGCCCAACCCAGGTCAGACAGGTGTTTGGGAAACACTGGATTAGACATTTGATTAGTGCAGAGAAGTGAGGGCCTGAGGCTGCTTGGTGGCAAAGAGGCAGAGGGGGAAGAGTGGATTTCGAAAGTCATTTGGAAGAAGAGAATATGAGCTGCTTTCCTCCTCCATGCCCTTCCTTTATAATGCTCTGCCTCATCTTGGGCCCAGAATAATGGAGTTGGCCATCTATGGATGGAGACCTCTATGAAACTATAAAAAGAAATAAACTTTTCTTTCTCTATGTTGTTCTTATTGGGTATTTTGGTCACAGCAATAAAAAGCTGACTAAAACAATAGGTCATCGATGGCTGTGCCCTTGAAGCCAATATTGGAACTCTGGTTTCATTTTCAGTCTCTTCTGCTCTTAACCATGAGGTAAGCAGTTTTTCTCCACCACCCACTCCTGTCATAATATGCTGTTTTGCCACAGCTTCAAAAGCAATAGGGTCAATCAAGCATGGACTAGAACATCTAAAACTTTGATCTAAAATAAACCATTTCTCTTTATAAGTTGATTATCTCAGGTATTTGTTGTAGTAATGAAAAGCTAACACAGGGACTGTGTGCAAAACTGATTCTAACAATCTTTATTTGTTCTTGATGTATTTCCTTTGTTGGATATTTTTAAACTATTATAGCCCCAGTATCCCTGGCACCTTTTTGGGGTAGGTGGTGAACATAGGTGATATAACTTTTTCAACTGACTCAACTAGAGAAATTCCATATGCATTTCCTTTAATATATTTTAGCTTTGCTGAGTTCCATGCTAAAAACAATCAGACACAATCAGTGCATAGTGCTACCAAGAGCCAAAGATTTCTATTTGTGTATAGAACAATTTCCAAGTCTTCTTCTGAGGAAGTGATTTTATTTAGGAATGAGTTGAGGGCTTAAACATGGAGGTGGGGGAGATAAACGACTCTTAAGATATTTTCCAAGTTCATGACTCTGTTCCTCAGTGGTGGCTTCATATGGAATTGTTTTTCATCCTAACCAACTATTTTTGATTCTATATAGATGGGCTCAGAATGGAAAGTCAATGAACTCATTCTTCAAAGGAGCCAGGTGAGGGTCTCTATACATGCAGGCAGCACTCATCAGCTGCTCCCAGGAAACAGCTTATTACTTTTCTTTTTGGCCAGTGAAGCATTTCTTAAGCACCAATTACTATCCAATTATATTTGTGACAGTGCACTAAAGGCACGCTGGATTAGCAGATGGGGCATACCTGCAGTTCACTTGTGTGAATTCTGTTGCCTGTGGGCAATACCATTTCAGTTTCTGGAATCAGTGTGGAGATTTAGTCCTTATTAGAATGTACTTTTTAAATCAATCAACTCTCAAGTGCACATTAAAAATGAAAGTTTTTGCTACAACATCATGGGGGTGGGTTCCCTTTCAAATAAAAAGGAATGCTGGCTGGGCGCTGTGGTGCACATCTGTAATCCCAGCACTTGGCAGGCTGAGGCAGGAGGATCCTGAGTTCAAAGCCAGCCTCAGCAATGGCAAGGCACTTAGCAACTCAGTGAGACCCTGTCTCTAATAAAATACAAAAAAAGGGCTGGGGATGTGGCCCAGTGATCGAGTGCCCCCGAGTTCAATCCCCGGTACCAATAAATAAATAAATTAATTAATTTACAAAATAAAAATGAAAAGTAATGCTGTCCGAAGACACCGTGGGGGGCTGCCTCTCTCCTCAGCTGGCCACAGGGCCAGCTGATCCCATGAGGTCCCTTCACCCTCGGGCTGGGCCTGCTGTTTATGTCCTGAAGCCGGGATCCCCTGCTTGGGCCCTCAGACTCCCTTTTGGGGTCAGGCTGGGCGGGGAGCCCCCTGAGCCGCTGCCCTCCTCGCAGGCCTCTGAGGTCTGTTTCCTGCTTTTTCAGGTTTTTTGGGGGGAGGAACGGGTGGGTCTAGATGAATTGCCCCAGAGTCCTTGAGGAGGCACGTGCTCTTTTAGAGGGTCCCTGAGGAAAGCGTTGTCTTTGTGTGGTCCAGGGACTTTCTGAGCTTACCGGGACAATGACCTGAACTGTTCCTGGGGGACAGGTTGAAAGTTCAACCGCCAGCTCCCCTGAGCCACCCGCTCCTGGGCCAGCCTGGCATCTGAAAAAGCCTCCGTCAGGGCATTGGAGAGTTTAATGACAGAATTTTTCCATGATTGTACAACCAATGAAAGAAAACGTGAGATAGAGGAGCTTCCTAATAACTATGCCCAGCAAATAGGAGCCTGGAGATTCTGCCTCTATTTTCTCTCCAGCACTAGGAATGACTGTGAAATGATGTACATTTTAAAGGTTTTTGAGAATCTGATCAATAAAATGTGGCTCGGGGGCCCCATCTTAGGATAAGATGGATACCCATGGTTGACTGCCCAAACTCTTTTTGGCTTACCATAAAACCTTACCTTACTTTATTCAGAACAAACTATGCGAAGTTATTGTTGATATAGGATGTTAGGATTAGCCCATGTTTTACCATGACTTTTTTAAACTAACATTTTACAGTTGATCCAGTCCCCTGTGACAACCCCCCTTGGGCTTATCTTGTTGAAGACAACTTCAGAAGAGCTGGCTTGTCCTGGTGAGGGACTCAGCATGGCTTGGTAGGAGGGGTTGCAGAAGCTGCTGCTGGACCAGGTGCAGAAAATACTTGGGTTCCTGACAGGTATCTTGGACAAACACAAAACAGGAATCTGGGACAAACACAGTGTTACTGATGCCATTCCACCACTATTCCCAACCTCTGGAGAAAGTGGTGACTTACTGAGTAACCCATAATAAAGTCCTAGTTTAGCCAAACTGTTGAATCAGCCAGTTCCCATCCTTCATGCAAAGAGAGAGTATATCTGCTCTCTGGCCTTGCAGTGCCTAGTGCACCTCTTCAGTTGGATTCCTCTGCCAGCATTACCTCATCCCTACTCACCACCATCTTCCACTTTGAGCACCTTGGCTGTGACTTCAAGGCCAGAAAGATGGCATCAGTGAATGGCAGCAGCCAGAATTGTGCTCAACAGTGCAGCTGGCTTGGGGGTTCTGGCTATAAACGGCATCAATGAATTCTGCACATGGAATTTGAGGAGTATTTAGGCATATGTTCCAGCACATGTTCTACCTCCTGCAGAAAGTCACCAAGGATAACAGTACCCACACAGTGAAGAGCAGGATAGAAGCACTCAATTAGAGTATGTGGGACTCCTGGTTAGGAACAGAAAGGTTTGAAATGGTACAAGGACTGAGACTGCTGCTTCTACATAGGCAAGAACAGAAGAGGTGCATGGAGGTGTAGGATTTACAATCGCCCTTTCTCACTTGGTGCTGTTCAGGTTTTACTATGACTTTTTTCATGGGTACATCTTGCAATGTAAGTGTGCAGGATTGTTGTTTTTTGTGAGTATTGTACAAATGACAAGTGTCCATCAAAAGATAGGAGAGATGTTAATGTGTGTTCAAGTTAATGTGGCGCACATCTAGTTTGCTTTGTTATGGTTCCCTTGGAATGGAGCCTAAAAGTGCCCAGGCCCATTTTTCTTAAAGTGCTTTAAAAGATGACTGTATCATAGAAGTCAGAGGCAGTGATCATTATTTATTCCCTGTGCAAATGATGGCATTTATATCTTACAATTTGTGGTAACATGATGGTACTGCTGTATAAAGACAGGGAAATTGGACCCCCACCCACCCATGCTGTGACTGCGAGAAGCAGTAGGAATATCAGATCATAATGGAATGAAATTAGAAATCAATGATAAGATAAGAAACAAAAGATACTTCAACACCTGGAGACTAAATAATATGCTACTGAATGAACAATGGGTTGCAGAAGACATCAAGAAAGAGATTTAAAAATTCTTAGAGGTAAATGAGAACAAGGATACAACATATCGAAATCTCTGGGACACTATGAAGGCAGTAGTAAGAGGAAAGTTCATTGCATGGAGTTCATTCCTTCAAAGAAGAAAAAGTCAACAAATAAATGAACTAACATTACATCTCAAAGCCCTAGAAAAAGAAGAACAAATCAACTCCCAAAGAAGTAGAAGACAGGAAATAATAAAAATCAGAGCTAAAATTAATGAAATTGAAACAAAAAAAATTGAAAAAATTGACAGAACAAAAAGTTAATTCTTTGAAAAAAAATAAATAAAATTGATAAACCATTATCTATGTTAGTGAATAAAAGGAGAGAGAAAACTCAAATTACCAAAATCTA
The DNA here is from genome assembly GCA_025594165.1 of Tamias sibiricus. Lineage (NCBI taxonomy): Eukaryota > Metazoa > Chordata > Mammalia > Rodentia > Sciuridae > Tamias > Tamias sibiricus. Next base: position 81,757,103 of record CM046671.1, read on the forward strand.
TGATGAAAAGAAAATATCATGATGGACATTACAGAAATACAGAAGACAATTAGAAATTATTTTGAAAATTTATACTCCAATAAAATAGAAAATATCAAAGGCATTGACAAATTTCTAGAAACATACGATATGCCCAAACTAAATCAGGATGATATACACAATTTAAATAGATCAATTTCAAGCAAAGAAATAGAGGATGCCATCAAAAACCGACCAACCAAGAAAAGCCCAGGACCGAATGGATACACAGTCGAGTTCTACAAGACCTTTAAAGAAGAACTAACACCAATACTTCTCAAACTATTTCATGAAATAGAAAAAGAGGGAACACTTCCAGACCCATTCTATGAGGCCAATATCACCCTAATTCCAAAACCAGGCAGAGACACATCAAAGAAAGTAAACTAGAGACCAATATCTCTAATGAATATAGATGTAAAACTTCTCGATTCTGGCAAATCGAATAAAAAAACATATCAAAAAGATAGTACACCCACAATCAAGTGGGGTTCATTCCAGAGATGCAAGGTTGGTTCAACATAAGGAAATAAATAAATGTAATTCATCATATTAATAGGCTCAAAGACAAAAATCATATGATTATCTCAATAGATGCAGAAAAAGCATTTGACAAAATACAGCACCCGTTCATGTTCAAAATGCTAGAAAAACTAGAGATAACAGGAACATACCTCAACATCATAAAGGCCATCTATGCTAAGCCCCCGGCCAACATCATCCTAAATGGAGAAAAATTGAAAGCATTCCCTCTAAAAACTAGAACAAGACAGGGATGCCCTCTTTCACCACTCCTATTAACATAGATCAAGAAGCCCTAGCCAGAGCAATTAGACAGACAAAAGAAATTAAAGGGATACAGATAGGAAAAGAAGAACTCAAATTATCACTATTTGCTGATGATATGATTCTATACAGAGAATATCCAAAAAATTTCACCAGAAATCTTCTAGAATTAATAAATGAATTCAGCAAAGTAACTGGATATAAAATCAACACTCGTAAATCAAAGGCATTCTGTACATCAGTGACAAATCCTCAGAAAGAGAAACTAGGAAATCCACCCATTTACTATAGCCTCAAAAAAAAAATTGGTAATCAACTTAACAAAAGAAGTGAAAGACCTCTACAATGAAAACTACAGCATGCTAAAGAAAGAAATTAAAGAGGATCTTAGAAGATGGAAAGATCTACCTTGTTCATGGATAGGTAGAATTAATATTGTCAAAATGACCATTCTTCCAAAAGCACTATACAGTTTCAATGCAATCCAAATCAAAATCCCAATATCATTCCTCATAGAAATAGAAAAAGCAATAATGAAATTCATCTGGAAAAATAAGAGATCCAGAAGAGCCAAAGCAATTCTCAGCAAGAAGAGTGAAGCTGGTGGCATTACTATTCCAGACCTTAAATTGTATTACAAAGCAATAGTAACTAAAACAGCATGGTATTGGCACCAAAATAGACCAGTAGAGCAATGGTACAGAATAGAAGACACAGAGACTAACCCACACATCTACAGTTATCTTATATTAGACAAAGGTGCTATAAACGTTCATTGGAGAAAAGACAGCCTCTTCAACAAATGGTGTTGGAAAACTGGAAATCATCATGTAATAAAATGAAATTAAATATCTTTCACCATGCACAAAACTCAACCCAAAGTGGATCAAGGACCTAGGAATGAAACCAGAGACCTTGCACCTAATAGAATAAAAAGTAGGCCCAAATCTCCATCATGTTGGATTAGGCCACAAGTTCCTCAATAAGACCCCTATAGTGCAAGAATTAAAACCAAGAATTAATAAATGGAATGGATTCAAACTAAAAAGCTTCTTTTCAGCAAAATAAACAATTAATGAAGTGAATAGAGAACCTACAGAATGGGAGCAAATCTTTACCACAAGCACATCAGATAGAACACTAACCTCAAGGATATATAAAGCTCTCAAAAACTTTAACACCAAAAAAACCAAATAACCCAATCAATAAATGGGCCAAGGAGTTAAACAGACACTTCTCAGAAAATGATATATAATCAATCAACAAATATATGAAAAAAATGTTCAACATCTCTATCAATTAGAGAAATGCAAATCAAAACAACTCTAAGATTTCATTTTACTTCAGTCAGAATAGCAGCTATCAAAAATACAAAAAAACAAGAAATGCTGGTGAGGATGTGTGGAAAAAGGCACATTCATACATTGATGGTGGGACTGCAAATTGGTACAGCCATTCTGAAAGTAGTATGGAGATTCCTAGGAAAACTTGGAATGGAATCGCCATTTGACCCAGCTATCCTACTCCTTGGTCTATACCCAAAAGACTTAAAAACAGCTTACTACAAGGACACAGCCACATCAATGTTTATAGCAGCACAATTAACAATAGCTAGATTGTGGAACCAACCCCATACCCATCAGCAGCTGAATGGATAGGGAAACTTTGGTATATATACACCATGAAACACTACTCAGCACTAAAAAAGAATAAAGTCATGGCATTTGCAGGTAAATGGATGGAGTTGGAGAAAATAATGCTAAGTGAAGTTAGCCAATCCCCCAAAATCAAAGGTCAAATCTCTTTGTTATGAAGATGGTGACTTATAAAGACAAGGGATGGGGGATGAGAAGAATGAAGGAAATTTAAATAGAACAAAGTGGAGGGGAGGGTAGAGGAGGAGGGAAGGGGATAGGAATAATGGTATAATGAGTTAGACATCATTACCCTAAGTACATGTATGAAGACACAATTGTTGTGAAAATACTTTATGTAAAACCAGTGACTTGAAAAATTGTGTTCTGTTTATGTAATATGAAGTGTTGGGACTATGTCTGCCAAGGGGCAGGGCTTTGGCTGCTTACCACGCCCTAAAGGACCGGGGCTAAGCAAAGGGGTGTGGCTGTGACGTAGCATGAGAGACCGGACCGCCCTGCTGGCTGGTTGGCTAGTTCTAGGCTTATTTAAGTTCAGTGCCTTGCCAATAAATCTGAGTTTCTGGATTCTCACTTGCTATACAAAACTCCCTGGGTGTGGCGTGGTTTTCTGTTCATCAGACAGAGGTAGACACCCTGCTATTTTTGCCCTTATGTCCACCCTCGCCGGGTAAGTTATATTTTCCCTCTGCGGGCAGAGGGGAAACTCCCTTTTAGGGCCCAAAAGGGGGATAGCTTAGAACTCGGCCCCATTCATAACTCAGCAACCCCAGCAATGAAGTCAATTGCACTCTGCAAGCATGTAAAACAAACTAGAATAAAAATAAATTTAAAAAAATGAAATTAGGCCATTTGCAGGAAAAGGCCATCATGTTAGGCAAAATATGTCAAACTCAGAAGCTCAAGGGTCATGTGTTTTCTCTCATATGCAGAAGCTAGAGAGGAGAAAGGAAAAGAAAGGGAGGAGGATCTCATGAAAATCAAAGGGAGATTATTAGAGGAAAGGGACCAGGGAGTGGGAGGCAGGGAGGGTGCTGGGGAGTGATATTGACCAAATTATATTGTTACATTGTATGCACGTGTGAATATGTAATAGTAAATCCCATCATTATGTACAACTATAACACATCCATAAAATCCTGTGCGGGGGAGGGGGAAAGAAAAAGAAAAAAAAATGAGGGCAGTAGGTGTGCTTGCTGTTCTTAGTGTGTCACTGATTGTGTATCCACTCAGCACAAAGTGTTAGGAAATATCTGCAGATAACTAACTCATGCATGCACATGATCTAGATTTTTCTCTAGTCTATCATCCATATGTGTATGGACAGCTCTGATCCCTGTAGATTCAATCCTGCAGCCACGTGGTTCGTTCTAATCATATTCCAACAGTGAGAAACCCATTCTTGCTAGCCACAGTATGCTTACATGATCAGTCCTAGTATTTACATAAAGTAGATACAGAATTGCTAAAATACATGTTTGTGAAAAGGAAATTTGTCTCCAGTCTTACTTTGCACAGCCAAGCAATTGTTTTCAAAGTTGCTTGGGTTAGTTTTTTTTCTTTCCCTCACTCCTCAGTATGATTGTATTACTCTTTTGTAAAAAGGCTCTTTTTTTTTTTTTTTTTTTTTTTTTTTTTTTTTTTTTTTTTTACTGTCTATATTGCATTTTGGGTTCTCATGCCCTTGTTGGTTTTACCTGTGACTTTTCATTGCTTATTTTATAATAGTAAAATTGTTGGTAAAAAAAAAAAAATTGTTGGCTGTAGGATCAGTCTTGTAAATCATCTTTTCCAAAATAAATTCTCTACTGACTTGCTTTAAAAAAAAAAAAAAAAAAAAAAAGACAGGGAAATTGGAAACATGTTACAAACAATAATGTTGACTGTTCAAAAACATCTAAGCTGATAAATTGTATTGAGTTAGAAAATATTTATAAATTGCCTTACCGTAAAAGTTAATATCTTAATCTGTTTTCCTTGGACTTTCTGTTATTATTAAGCTATACAGAAGTAAGCTATTTTCTTTTTCTTAAAGTAGCAGAATATAAAGGCAACTGCCCAAAGTTAAAGCTTTGTGCTTTTTAAATTTGACAGTTTTAACTATTTCTAAAGTTTAAAAAAAAATGATACATAAGATTATTTTGGTTTGGTTCATTGTAAATAAGCTTTGTGTAGCATTTGCTTTGTATAAATACAGAAACTCATGGTATGGTTTTTTTATGATTATGACTTAATGATTACTTTCTATATGAAAACAGAAGTTTTAATATTCACACAATTTCATATCCTTTCTAGTTTTGGCTAAGAAAGTCTATCTTGTCTTCAATATTCTAATAAAATGTAGCTGCTTGTACCAACCACCAAAAAAAAGATGGAATTCAATATACAAATGTGAATATTTTAAACATACACACATATATTGTAATTTAAAACACACATATACCACCTAAAATTCTTTTTATCTACTTAACCTACCAAGGGTTATACATGCTATTATTGAATCATGTTGTTATTGAATACTGTATTTGGTATTACTTATGTGTTCTTTAGACATGAAATTTTGGGGATTTAAATAGAATATGTAAAAATAATCAGTAGTAATGACAATAACAATAATAGGTGCTTTTATTAACATATCTCAGCACAAAAGTGCCATGAATCAGGAGCAGCTATGGTTTCTACTTTGCAGGCAAGGAAAGGGAAGCAAAGAATGGTTTTTTCATTTTCAAATACATGCAGCTCATATTATATTCAGGGATCTCACTTTGGGAATCATTAATAGATCATGTTAAAAGTCTTTTTTGTGCTTTTAAAAATTCATCTCAGGCTGGGGATGTAGCTCAGTGGTAGATTTCTTGCCTAGCATATGTGAAAACCTGGGTTCAATTCCCCAGCACTATCAAAAAGAAAAGAAAAAAAAATCTCAGGGCATTTGTTTTATGAGTAATTTATCTCTTTAGAAAGAATTGATGGTAAGATTCAGGGACATAGCCGGGCGCGGTGGCACATGCCTGTAATCCCAGCACTTGGGAGGCCGAGGCAAGAGGATCGTGAGTTCAAAGCCAGCCTCAGCAATGGCGAGGCACTTAGCAACTCAGTGAGACCCTGTCTCTAATAAATTACAAAAAAAGGCTGGGGATGTGGCCCAGTGGTCGAGTGCCCCTGAGTTCAATCCCTGGTACCAAAAAAAAAAAAAAAGATTCAGGGACATTATGGAAAAGGTTGATAATGTTCTTTGATTTTTCAGTGACAACCTTTCTCTAACTTACTAAACCACTAACTGGACAACTAAAATGTGGGAAATGCAATTTTTGAAAATTTCTACTCATTTAGCTAATACATTGTGATTACTACTACTATTATTATTTATTAAGCTATGGATAATGCTCTAAAATTACTTTTTTGTAGTAAATTTCCCAAAAAGCAATGAAAGTCTGTACAAAAAATTCTGTATCAATACAGGATTTGGTTACGTGTTCTTTTTTCTCACTTTTAAGAATTGAGGTTTCTGACATGTTAAGATATAAAAAATAAAATGGTGTATGATTACATTTATATGTAATATCCAGATTAGATAAGTCTATAGAGATAGAAAGGTTAGTGGTGGCCAGAAGTTGGTGAGAGGGGAGAATAGGGAGTGACTGCTTAAAAAATATGGGGTTTACCTTAATGAGCATGTAAACTTTACCTCAATAAAAATATAGTTTGACAAATATTAGAGGAACGAGTAGATAGCTCCTCTCTTAAGGAACATAGCCCTATTACAAATTCAGATTTTCTAAATTACTAATAATTAATCTCAGCCCTGAAATCTAGAGGAAGCATGTCTCTTTAAACTGATCAATAAAAGAGAAGAACCAGAACATATATTGAGTCTCTATTTTTTAATTAACAAATTTAATACTCGTGTGTGTGTGTGTGTGTGTGTGTGTGTGTGTGTGCGCATCCATATTTGTTTATCCATAAATGCTGTGGGTTGATGCTGGAAGTGAAATGTTGTGTTGGGCTTACTCAGATCCCTCAGGGTCTTTCCCTTCACCTCATGAACAATCACAATGCACCAAGCAGGAGATTGACTTGACACAGTTTTGAGAGGACCACCCTGGCTGCATGTGAAGAGTGCATGGCAGGAGTCAAGTGCTGGGGTGTCTCTGCTGAGGGCAAGAACAGGTCAGATGGATTTGGAAGATGCAGGGGCAGAGACTTAACGGCTGGATTTGAAGCAGCCTTAGGAGAGAATCAGAAGGACTGGATATTGGGAGACAAAGATATGAAGGACACTGCTGGGTCTGCCTTGCACAGCTGGTAAGATAATAATATCCTCACTCAAATGACATGTGGAGTCACGGGGTCCATTTCACACATGGTGGGTCTATGGTGTATTTGAGGGTTCCTGATCAGGTGGACAAGCAATCAACACTTCCAAGCTGAGGCTGGGGCTGTAATGCTTGTTCTCTCCATAAGTGTTAACAGAAGCCACTGGCCTGGAGAAGATGGCTTATTAGATTTTAAAGTGAAATCTATATCCATTTCTAGTTGATGACTAGGGGCAGATATTGAAGCATTGGTGAATTTAAAGTTAAATTGGTCAATGTTAAAGCTAAAAGGGGAGAAATATTAACCTTTAGGTTAAACACAAAATTACATTTTGACTTTTAGTTTAAACACAAAGATGCATTAGAATGTTGTCCAAGCAATCTGGCCTTCTGGCATTTTATAATTAGTTGTATATCTCACTTTTCTGAACCAGAGTGAATTTGTAGTTAACTTCCTTTGTTTCCTTTCATTAAAAGTAACACTGCATGAAGCCAACTTTTACTCCAGAGAAAACATCTGGTGGGTTCAAAGCCATGATCCTTGCTTTACATCTCCTTAGGGCTCACTGTCCTTGTCTTGGACTGGTTTTTGGCAACCTGAATAATTTTTAAAAATTTGTGTCAAGGTTGATTTATGTGTATTTCAGTTCTGATGGGCTATGATATGAGCTTTTTTTTTTTTCTCCTTTGTTTTCTGGTGCTGGGGATTGAACCCAGGGGCAATATATCACAGATTACATCCCTAGCCATTTTTAAAATTTATTTATTTTTATTTTGAGACAGGGTCTCACTAAGTTGCTAAGTTGCTACTTTGCTGAGCCTCGCCTTGAACTCGCAATCCTCCTCTCACAGCTTCCCAAGTTCTGGGATTACAGGCCACTGTGCCCCACTGAGATGTATGATCTTTCACAGGGAGCCTCATTGCTACCCTTAGAATGGCACGCTTACAATGTTGGCTCTTGCCTGGCATCCAAGAGCTTGGATTTGAAGAAAATGCCCACAACCCTGATGATAATGATAGTGGCTTGTTCTGCTTAAAGGACTGTACAATGTGGGTTTTGTTGAATGCCTGTTTTCCTTCTGAGAGTTTGGAATTGGAGTGCATGCTAGACTGAGGATGCCTACATGACACATGCCCCATTAAAATCTTGACTCCTAAACTCAGGTAAGATTCCCTAGTTGGCAACATTTCACAGGTGCTGGGGGAGTTAAGCATGTCTTGTGTGACTCCACTGGGAGAAGAATTTCAGGAGTTTGTGCTATTTTTTGCAGACTTTACCAGTGTGGCTCTTCCTTGCTGATTTTGCTTTGTAGCTCTTGTTGTAATAAATTATAGCTAAGAGTAAAACTACATACTAAGTCCTCTGAGTCCTCCTGGTAAGTCATCAGATTGAGGGTGGTGATCTTAGGGACTCCCCATACAAGGTCTAGACTTTAAAGATCAGGCCATTAGATCCTTTTCTCTCTTCTTTCATCATCTCTCTTCTACCCCACCTCACCTTTATCACTTAGTTTAAATCACTATAACTCAGTTCAGCAATCATTTATTCTGGCAATAAGAACAGAACCTACTATGAAGACAAAAGAAGAAAGAGACTAGGCACAAACTAACTGAGGCAAATCTGTGGTTCTTAGAGTAACCATAAAACAAGGTCAGGCTGTAGAAAAGCCACAACATAGTAAAAAGAAGAGCATGGGAACAAAGTTAGGGAGAGTTTTCCAACTTTAGTCATGACAGGTGTGGTCTAAATCCAAATAAATTGGATTCCTATTTGACAATAGCTTAGAAAATTCTATCTGACTGTGTGTTGACTGGTTCATTTTCTCTGGAAAAAGAGTAAATTATCAAGGTGTGAGCATGACATATCACAGGTGAATCTGATGGTACTCTGACCCTGCACATACCTTAAGGGACCATCTCTATTCTTTTTTTTTTTTTTTAATTATTTTTAGTTGTAGATGGACACAATACATTTAATTATTTATTTATTGTGTGGTGCTGAGGATTGAGCCCAGTTCCTCACATGTGCTAGGCAAGTGCTACACCACTGAGCTACAACCCCAGCCCACCATCTGTATTATTAAGGAGTCACAGGGAACACAATCTGATACTGCATTTGACCAATGTTTCCACCATACTTTAATGGTTCTGCCTGGTTTATTGAATCAGTGAGTTGTCCCTCCCAGTCAACGCAGATGACCTGGACTGAGGACTCCATCAAGGTGCTAAACTCAGGATCTCAGGTTGAGGAACTAAGATGCAAAAATATGGGCAGCAGATCTGGGCCCAGGGTTTACATCTGTAATCTGCGCAAGACACCCAGGATACAAGATAGGTTGGAAACCACAATTAGACTTATGCATTACTCTGGCCCTAAGTGAATATGTAATTAGTTGGAAACTAAATGTTACCCATCCATAGACAGTTTGTGCCTCCTTCTCCATACTGTAGTATAAATTCATACTGTAGTAGGGATCACTTGGTCAGAATACCTAGGAGCTTCTAAAAGACCTGGTATATGCAACTTACCCTGGACCAATAAAATTAGACTCTCTGCAGCAGATAAGGACCATTAAAAGTTCCCAAGTATTTCAAATATACAACTACGTCAAGAAAAAGTGCCATTTAAGTTGGTGTATTCTAAAGAGGGCACAAGTACCAAAGATTTGAGGGATTATCTACAGGGAGTTACACAAAAGAGAACCAAAACAATCACCTCAAGTTCATTGTTAGGTGAAAGATTCTTTCCCAGGTGAGGACACAGGAGAAAAGCAGCAGCCCCTCTGGAGAGATTTCTAATGGGGTGCTTCCCATAGGAATCTACAGTGCAGTTTTGGTTGCATGGTAGTTCCTCCATGTAGTGATTGCTGTGCTGGAATTTTCTCCTGGGAGCTCTTAGGACAAAAGCCAAATATTCCTGTGTCACATTTTCATGGGCTCTAAGATCTTTCCTGAAAAATACTATGTTACCTGGAGATTACTTAAAGATTAGCCTATTTTTTTTTTTTTTTTTTTTTTGTCTGTTGACTCATATTCCCTCTATCTATAGGGCATCCAGCCATACAAAACTTACTGGTAACTTGAAGATGTTTATTTCTTTAAAAGGTGGCATTTGCCGGGCGTGGTGGCGCACGCCTGTAATCCCAGCACTTTGGGAGGCTGAGGCAGGAGGATCGCAAGTTCAAAGCCAGCCTCAGCAATGGCGAGGCACTTAGCAACTCAGTGAGACCCTGTCTCTAAATAAAATACAAAAAAGGGCTGGGGATGTGACCCAGTGGACGAGTGCCCCTGAGTTCAATCCCCAGTACACCAATAAATAAATAAATAAATAAATAAATAAAAAAAGGTGGCATTTATTTCTTTTTCTTTCTTTCTTTTTGCTATCAACCTAGTCTTTTATTTGTTTATCTATTTATTTAGATACCAGGGATTGAACCCAGGGGTACTTAACCACTGAGCCACATCCCCAGCCCTTTTTATTTTTCATTTTTTGCTATCTTTTCTATTTTTTTCTCAAATTTATTTTTTATTCTAAGTTGTTAGAAATGACAGCAGAATGTTTTACATTTCATATTATACTTATAGAGCACATTTTTACATCTCTCTGGTTGTATACAAAGTGCATGTATGAAGTCACGAATGTTGTGAATATACTTTGCACACAACCAGAGAGATGTAAAAGGTGGCATTTCTAAGCTCACTGGTTTCATATTTTTTCCTCTGGGTCATCCAGAGGGCCTTGCAGGCCCTCCCAAGGCAGCACTGTGGCCAGCAACATAAACCACAAAACTGAGCGTACATATTGATAAACATTTAATGTCTACAACTAAGTTTAAAGTGACAATCTGAGTATCAGTTTTGTGTCTGTAGGCTGAGAAAGAAATTAACATGTATGGAGGTTCTAGTTCTGACTGGGTAGAAGATTCATTAACCCCGGGCAAGGACAGAAGCACAAAGTAAATTAAATTTCTATGTAGTTGCAATCATCCAAAAAACAGATATGGAATATGTAAGTTTCAAATGTCTATAGGAATAAAAAATGGGGAATTAAATAACTCTTGAGAGATAAACAAATGTCAGGAAAGGAAATTTCATGAAAATATAATTGGTTATAAATTATATATTTGGGTGGGCACATGTAGCATATATATGTATATATACAAATATGCACATCCATATTTATAATTATTTAGCATGGTAAATTGAAAATATCATGTAGAAAGACTAGCAGATTTTTAAGACAAACATGCAAAAAAGAATGAATTAATCTTTTATCAAAAGGCAGACTCTTGGAATGAGAAAGATACAAATCTAAATGATGTTTACATAAAACTCATTCCAAATAATGATATAGAAATATTGAAAATAAAAGAATGGAAAAATACTTCTATAGGAAGATATATTTATGAATATATACTTATGGATCTAATATTACTTTCAAGTAAAGTTTCCAAATATATAGATGCATAATTGATAATCTTTAAAGAGATAATGGTAGATATGCCATGTATTTTTATTCATGAGTAAATTTATAAGTACAGCAATGACAATAGCACATAATTGGAAAATAAAAACCACCATGCGTTAGCTGGGTGCAGTGGAACACTCCTGTAATCCCAGTGTCTCTGGACTCTGAGAAAGGAGGATCTCAATTTCAAAGCCAGCTTCACAAAAGCAAGGTGATAAGCAACTCAGTGAAACCCTGTCTCTAAATACAAAATAGGGCTGGGGATGTGGCTTGGTGGTCAAGTGCCCCTGAGTTTAATCCCCAATACCAAAATATAAATAAATAAATAAATAACCGTGCATTATACAAATGGTCAAAAGATATATGGAAACAATATTCAACATCCGTAGCAATCATAGAAATACAAATCAAAGCTACTTTGAAATTTCCTCTCACTCCAGTCAGAATGACAATCATACAAATAATAATAAATGCTGGTGAGGGTGTGGGGGAAAATTATGCTTATTCATGGTGGGGGTACTACAAATTAGTGTAATCATGTTGGAAAGCAGTATGGAGATTTCTCAAAATACTAAGAATGGAAGCATCACATGAAGCAGATATCTCACTTCTTGTTATTTATCCCAAAGAATTAAAATCAGCATATTATAGTGATACAGGCATATCAATGTTTATAGCAACACAATTCACAAGAGCCAAGTTATGGAACCAGCCTAGGTACCTATCAACAGATGAATGAATAAGGAAAATGTGGTGTATATATACACAACAGTTTTATTACTCATAAGGAAGAATTAAATTATGTCATTTGCTGGAAAACTGGTGGAACTGAAGAACATCATGCCAGAGGCAGAAAGTCAAGGGTGGAAAGTTTTCTCACAACTGGAAGACAGAGTGAAATAAGGGGAAAAGTGGGTTCCCATGAAAATAGAAGGGAGATCAGAGAAGTAGAGGAAGGAGATTGAAGGAGAGGGAGGAGGTACTGGGAAAAGGGAGGAACTGTGGAATGAAATGTGTCAAATTATGCTATGTACATATATGAATATACCACAGTGAATTCCACCTTTATTTATATCTATAAAGTACTAATTAAAAAGCAATAAACAAATAGAAAGACAACTAGTAGAGTAGAGGAAGAGGAATATGTAAGGAAAATAAAAAGAGGCACAGAGATAAGATACAGGGGCAGAATGGCAGAATGGCCAAGCTACCAGCTTTATTTACATCAATTGTGAGACATCCTACTGTTTTCTGAGCTATCGTTTCAGAACAACCCAGTCCCAGTATGAGAACCAGCACCAAGGTGCCGTGAAATCATAGAGACAGACAGATTGATCCATAATTACAGAGTGCATTTTAATGGGGAACTTTTTGACAAAATTGTGCTTGAGGGTGTCAGCAAGATCAGTTGCATTCCCATAATTTAAGTCAGAAGGAGAGGGGTATATAGGGTTTGGAACAAAAGTGAATGTCTTAGCTGAAATGTAGGTTTATCAGAGTCAGATACATGCCTGGAGCCAGGGTCTAGTTATAAAACTCTATGTATCACTCCATTGGTTTTGTCTACTTATGCTATGCTGGAAACCTATGCAGAAGTAACTAACTAGGTCTATCCTGAAGGAATCATGGTAGTTAGGACTCAAGATGACTGCAGTCATGTCAAGCTGAATTTAAACATTCTACCTTGTGACTGGCTCTTATAATCTCATATGCCCCAATTTTGTGATGTCACCTGAGCCTCTGAGATATTTTAGCATTGTGTAAATGGCATGCTGCAAGGACATTTGTCCAGTTTATAAGCAGAGTTGATAGCACCAGTAGAAGCACATGCACAAAATGAAACAGAGAATAATTATTGAAATGATAGAAACAATAAGTTTTTGTCCCCTAGGAGTTCTGGGAACCAAACAAATGACTTATCATCTCTCTTACAGATAGAACAGAATCAGACAGGCCTTAATTTGGGTTTTCATGTGTGATGTGAGGTGCATGACATCAGGGCACCAAACACTCTTTGTCTTTTTTTTTTTTTTTTTTCAATTTAACTTTTTTATTAATAATGGTTACATAGGAAGAACATTGTACCTATTCATAAAGATTATTCAAAGATATCAGTGATATATAAGGTCACAAGGAAGTCAGACTCATTCCACTCCTGTAAAATGCAGCAGCCCTTAAACATAATTCAATTTACAATAATTATAGGGAATAGGGAGGACACAGAAAGTGGAAGGGGAAAATGGCATTCAACTTCTGAACAACACAGCTACTATTGTAATGAAAATATAATTTATCAAACAAATGTAATAATACTGGGAATAAAATGAATTGTAAAAGTAAAAAAGAAAATTCTAAATATAAATAATGATGTTTTATTTAGTCAACAGAGTTACTCTTTACCCACCTAGAACTTCAAATACAAAGTTCTAAAAAGTCAGAATTTCAAAGTGTATGGTTCCCTTTAAGATGTGTTGCACTGTAACATCTGGAAGTTGGCAAAGATCATCTTGTTTTATTAGCCTCAAAATGGTATGTATAAATAATTTCATTTTTTAGGCTTTTTGTCAAGTCTGGAATAATAATTTTAAAAAGAATAAGCAGATTCAATTATTATGTTCATTTCTGTCTCTAAGGATAATAAACACATTTCTAATATAGTTTGCGGAAAATGTTCTGAGCAGAGCATATCTGTGCATTTTGAAAAGACTTAAAATTTTAGGTATGTTGGTAAAAAGTAGTCTCCTTTTAAGATCAAAAGTTAACAAATAGCCACTGGATATGTTGATTTATGTCAGCAGAATTTTGAACAACTATATCTTAGTATGTACATTAAGACACTGATAAACTTTTAGATAGTAAGGAGAAACAAATGGAGTACTTATTCTGTTTCCTTAGCAAATGTCTCTCTGGTTTGAGAAAGCTTATGAAGTTCCACATAACAACTGAGATTTCAAAATGCTAGCATGATTACAATGCATATTAACAGCAACATGCAAACCAGTAGAAACAAAAATAAATGACTAACTTCATACTGTAACAATGAAACAAGGCATTTTCAATAACTGTACACACAGCTGAAATAAGCATAAACATTTTTCATAAAACTGACTTACAAAACCTAGGAGACTTTTATAAAAGTGAAATAGTGAAGGCACTACATAATTCTTTCTGCTAACTCCACTTACTAAAGAAATCTACCAATTAAACTTGGCACAAAAGAGTTTAATTTCCATAAAGTTTAATTTACATTAAAAAGAAAATTTGTCTTGATAACAGCACATGTTCCAGAGAAAACAGCAAGAACAGTGAAAGATTGCAGGTATGGATGAAATAGTAAATGTTGAATAAGGACTTTCAAAGGTAAATCCACCATTTAGCAAGATGGCACTGGTGGTATCATCTCTGTTACACATCATGGCAACAGAAAATGGGGCTATTCTTGGCCAAAAAATTAGGGCTCATGAGTGATTGGCATCCCAGATGAGAAGGCCAACTGTAGTGCCACAAGGTATTTTAAAAATATTTTTAGTCCACTCAGGGAATGAAATGTGAGCACAGGTCCAGGGTCCAACAGAATCAACAGGGATCAAATTAGGAGGGCTGGAGACTTCTTACATTCTTGCAAGAAATTGCTAACCCATCCCCAGGGAAACAAGTCTATTGAGCCCCCATTGAATTGTTCCCTATCCTGGATTTAGTGTGAATAGTGTGTAAAATAGCAGGTCTGTTTGGGTATCAACTCTCACAAAATAGCATCTGGATTTAAGGCATAGATATGCACAGCTTGACACAGAGGCAAGAGCTCCCAGATGCTCATAGGGTGAAGACATACCAGCCTTATAAGTGTTTATGTTTATTAATACTTCTCCAAATCTCCAGTGCAGATGGCCAAGACGGGTTTGCCTAGTAGGGTCCACATGTATTACTTTAATAAGCCCTTCTTTCTCTGCACCAAACCTGCTTGCTGCCAGAGGGTTATGTGGCAGATGAAAATGCCATGATACCTCATGTGCTTAGTGTCACAGGTGAACGAGAGGCCAAAATTCCAAGCTGTGGTTCTTGTGTCATGGACAAAGAAAAGTCAGACATGAAAAGCCAAGCAAGAAAATTTGATTACAAATGAAAGTAAGGATCAACCAGAGTACTAGTGGATCATCCCTGAGCACAAAATGACAGGAAACTTAATGATACTCACAAATGTATATGTTGCCATGGGAACTGGAATCCACTTTCTGCACTCTTCACCAATCAGATATTTGACTCCTCCTTCATTTTGGGGGGGGAATTTTTGACCCCAGTTGGTCCTTTCCAGATGGGTAACCATCTTATTCAGGGGGGCTTCATCTACAAGTCAATTCTATGTTAATATGGGTCCTGGGGTCAATGACCTGGGAAACTCTACTAATAAAATTTCCCTTCTGAAATACATGGAGAAATCTCTGACCATCAACCCCAACCTCACAGTGATCCCAGTAGAACCTGTCAAGAGGTAGTCCCATTGATCTTTCCTTCTTGACATCTTTCTTACTTGCTCCCACCTGTTTATTATCAGGTTATTTTTCTGCAAGTTACTTGATTATTCCTTAAAGGCAATTCCAAAAAACACTGTTACTCTGCCACATTATTTGTTTGTAGTCCATGGCTCATTACTAACTACTACCTAACACTCAGGACCACTCCTGAACAGCCTGGCCTGCAAAATGATTATCCAGGTCACTGTCAACCCAGTATGGATATCCATATATTACATCATTTTCTCAAGACCTTTGCTAGTGGTGGTTTGATTAACTGTCTTACTAGATAAATCTTGAAACAAGTCAGTAGTTCCTAAGGCATACTAAGGTTATTTACTGTTTGTCAAAGGGTTAATATCATCAATATACCAGTTCTATACTGATTGAAAAGCTCACTATTTCTGTCCCTGTCTATACTTGGGTGAAAAGATGATCTGGAGGCAGGAGCACACCTGCAATTAGGTCATAGCCACCTTTTCAGCTATGTTCCATCTTACTTTAGCACTTTGATGTACACTTTCTATGTACCTGCATTGGGGCCAGGATGCACACCTTAATCAAAGCATCTTCCTTCATATTTCCATGGGTAGATATCTTAACATAAATAGGTTCATGACATACAGCCAATTGCATACATTTCATGTTGCTCTTTCCCAATCATGGGTCCCCAGAGAGGCTTTACTAGTATACAACATGGTTCCATTTGCCTTCATTCCATACACAATGTAAGCGCTCAGTATACTGCCCCATTGGTCCACACAAACAACTAAAATTATGTATTTTAAATATATACAGTGTACACAGTTTATTGTATGTCAATTGTATCTTAATAAACTTGTTAAAATAGAATTAAATTAATAATGAAGATAATCTACAGAATGGGAGAAAATGCTTGCAATTTATATTTGATAAAGGATGGCTACAACTAAATATCAAAGAAGCAACAATCTGAAAATGAATAAGAAACTTGAACAAACACCTTTCCAGAGAGGATATAGAAATTTAAATAAACACAAGAAAACATCACTAGTTATTAGAGAAAAGCAAATCACAACCAGTATACCACCATTACGAGGGCTATTATAAACTATGTAGAAAAATATAATGATCATGAGAATGTGGAAAAAAATGGGACCTTGGTGTTTCTGGTAAAAATGCAAATTGTGCAACTACCCTGCAAAACAGTATGGCAGTTTCTCAAATTTTATGCATGAAATCATAATGTAATCCAGCAAGTGCACTTGTAGAAATATACCCAAGAGAACTGAACTCAGTGAGTCTCACACACCAATGTTCATAACAGCATTATTCATGTTAGCCAAAAGGTGAAAACAACCCAAATGTCCCTATATAGGTGGATGAATAAGCAATATGTTGTATATACATGTAATGTATCATTCAGCTATAAAAAGGAATGAAGCTCTGATGTATGTATAGCATGAATGAACTTGAAAACTTAATGCTAGTTGTTAACCAGGCAAAGAAAGACAAATATTAAACAATTCTACTTATAGGAGATAGAATAGAAAATTTCATAAATATATAAACAATAATAAAAATTGGCAGAAGATCAAGGAGAGGAGGGATGTGGATCTTTCATTTAACAGTATGGAATTTTTGTTTGGAAGAAATAAAAAAAATTGGAAATGGGTAACATTGACTATTGTACAGCACTGGGAAAGTAATTAATGTGACTGTATTGTACATTTAAAATGATTAAAATGGAAAGTTTTATATTATGTATATTTTTCAACAAAAACTCCCACTATGACATAATTTTGGTATCAAAACACCATCAAGCTTGTCACGGTGGCACACACCTGTAATCCCAGTGGCAAGGAGGCTGAGACAGGAGGATCACAAGTTCAAATCCAGCCTCAGCAAAAATGAGGTGCTAAGCAACTCAGTGAGACCCCCTCTAAATAAAATACAAAATAGGGTTGGGGATGTGGCTCAGTGGTTGAGTGCCCCTGAGTTTCAATTGCTGGTGTCGCAAAACAAACAAACAAAAAAACACTATCAATTTGATTTAATTTAAAGTTATTTACATCCATTATTTTTCTTAACTTATTTTTTTAAATATTTATTTATTTGCTTTTAGTTGTACACAATGCATTTATTTTTACATGGTGCTGAGGATCGAACCCGGGCCGCAATGTGCTAGGCGTACGCTCTACCGCTGAGCCACATCACCAGCCCTTAACTTCTTTTCTTTATAAACATGATGATTGTCATTTTTCTTTGATCTTTCTTTGATCCCCAGTCTTTTTAGTGATGAATTTTCCTATTCTAAGCAAGCACTAGATGTCCACAGATCTAATAGTATTTCATAGAGGAATATCTGAAGGAAGAAATTTCAAAGAAAAACCTTAAGAATAGGTTGAAAGGGTACCTATTTCAACCTAAGTGTGTAATTAATTGTAATCCCACAGTTCTCTGCAGAAACTTGAGCCTCAGCTTGCTTGCCCCCAAGACCCATAGCAGAAGAGATTAACACAAGGCAGAGCAGCTGCATGAGCAACAAGGAGAGATGTGTGAAGGAATCCCATGGCTTGACATACTTTTTGATGAAGGGTAATAATTACCTCTCACTCTCTTTCACCTGAAGAAAATGTATGTCTTTGGTAGATCCAAAAGTTCTCTAATCTAACCGAGGATGTAAAATAATTTGACAAGTTGGTAGTTTATAACCAGCCTGATCAGAGCTTAACTAAAGGAACCATGACATGTTATACACACCCAGAGCACGTTAAAGAAGAGGATAATTGTGAAGTCAGAACCAACACATGTGTTGTTCTCAGACCTGATGACTATCTGTAACCTGTGTGGTACACAGCATTTGAGGTCTATGAGTGCAAAAAGGAAAGTTTCTTAAAACGTGGACAGACTTAATTATGAAGATATCACTGTGTTTATTCAGTCATAGATTACATCATTGTTACTTGTGATCTTCCCTTTTGTCAGTCCTCTTACCCTTATAGATTCCTTAAAGGCAAAGTCTACATGTTAATATTAGGCCTATTTTACATTCCAAATATCTAATTTTGGCTAAGTCAGAGGCCCTGTTTAAGATGTTGAGGATAATCAAGAGTTAAAAATCTGTGTGCCAGACCTTCTTATGTCACTCACTGACTATGTGACTTTGGCAAGGTCCTCTAACATCAAGGCACTTGAGCCTCACCTGACAAGATGTGCACTGGCCTACAGGAACTGAGGGCTACTTCATGCAATTTCAGTTGTTTTAGAACATACCAATGAATGTGATGTGCTGGTGCTTGTTCATTCCGTGGCTCATATTGCTTGTGATAGTTAACTTTTCATCATGTAATCCAAATACTGACAAGAACAACTTGAAGAGGTAGAGTTTACTTGGGGATCATAGTTTGCAGGGTTCAATTCTTGGTCAGCTAACTATCGCTCTGGACCCAAGGTGAGGGACATGACAGAGGAAAACATATTGGCGGTCAAGAAGGAGAGAGAGGGGTGGTTATAAACAGCCAGAAACAAAACATAATCCTAAGGATATGCCCCCAGTGACCTACTTCCTTTGGCCCTATTTGACCTGTGAACAGAATTAAATCCAACTTCTGTACACCTTGATATCCTGATACAATGGAGCAAAAATAAGGTCTTTCTCTGATAATAAAAATTTTTAGGTAGACATTTCTTGCAAAAAGAAATGTTAACAATACTTTTTGACGTACTTTTTGATGAAGGGTAATAATTATCTCTCACTCCCTTTCACCTGAAGAAAATTTATGTCTTTGGTAGATCAAAAAGTTCTCTAATTTAACCAAGGATATAAAATGATTTGACAAATTTATATTTTATAACCAGACTGCTCCTTAACTAAAGGAACCATGTCAGTGACTGGGTACAGGTCAGTGACTTGAAACTAAAGAGAAAAAAAGATATTCAGAGAAACAATAAGTGAAGGCAAAAAATATTTTTTATTTTTTGTATTTTTATCTAACAGTTTGCTAAAGACAATAATAGCAACTATTTAATCTGTATGTATGTAGATAGAGGATAAGTAGATACCTAGGTAGACAGGTGCTATTATATATAATTGAAATGAATGACATCAATTGTACAGGAGGTGTGGGAAAGGCAATTAGAATTGTTTTATTATTACAAGGAAGTCACCATTCTTTTTTTTTTTTTTAGATTATTTATTTACTTATTCATAATGCACAAGTATATCATCTTTTTACATACAACTGCTTGTATACAAAGTATATAAGTACCATTCAGATCTTTAATCATGCATTTAGGATAGTGATATCCATCTCATTCAACCACCATTTTTCCCCCCTTCTCCCCCCCTGCTCCCTCCCTTGTCCTCCCTTTCCTTTGACTATTCTAGTGTTCCTCTAATCCTATGTACCCCCATCCAATCACACTGTGAACTAACCTCCTTATATCAGCGAAAACATTTGGTATTTGGATTTTTGAGATTGACTAATTTCACTTAGCATTATATTCTCCAACTTCATCCATTTACCTGCAAATGCCATTATTTTATTCTCTCTTATTGCTGAGTAAAATTCCATTTTGTATATATACCACATTTTCTTTATCCACTCATCTACTGAGGGACATCTAGGTTGATTCCACAACCTAGCTATTATGAATTGTGCTGCTATAAACATTGAAGTGGCGGTGTCACTGTAATATGCTGTTTTTAAGTCTTTTGGGAACAGACCCAGGAGTGGGATGGCTGGGTCACAGGGTGGTTCCATTCCCATTTTCCCAAGAAATCTCCATACTGCTTTCCATAGCGGTTGCAACATTTTGCAGTCCCACCAGCAATGTATGAGTGTGCCTTTTTCCCCACATCCTCTCCAACATTTATTGTTGTTTTTGTGTTCTTGATAGCTGCCATTCTGACTGGAGTGAAATGAAATCTTAGAGTAGTTTTGATTTGCATTTCTCTAATTGCCAGAGAGGTTGAGCATTTTTTCATGTATTTGTTGATTGATTGTATATCTTCTTCTGAGAAGTGTCTTTCAATTCCTTAGCCCATTTATTGATTGGGTTATTTTCTTTTTTGGTGTAAAGTTTTTTGAGTTCTTTATATATTCTAGAAATTAGTGCTCTATCTGATGTGCATGTATTAAATATTTGTTCCCAATTAGTTGGCTCTCTATTCACCTCACTGATTGTTTCTTTTGCTGAGAAGAAGCTTTTTAGCTTAAATCTATCCCATTCATTAATTCTTGGTAATAGTTCTTGCGCTACAGGATTCTTATTAAGGAACTTGGGGCCTAATCTGACATGTTGGAAATTGGAGCTTACTTTTTCTATTAGGCGTATTGTCTCAGATCTAATTCCTAGGTCCTTGATCCACTTTGAATTGAGTTTTGTGCATGGTGAGAGATACAAGTTTAATTTCATTTTGTTGCATATGGATTTCCAGTTTTCCCAGCACTATTTGTTGAAGAGGCTATCCTTTCTCCACTGTACATTTTTTGCACCTTTGTCTAATATAAGATAACTGAAATTATATGTATTAGTCTCTGTGTCCTCAATTCTGTACCATTGGTCCACCCGTCTGTTTTGGTGCCAATACCATGCTGTTTTTGTTACTATTGCTCTATAGTATAATTTAAAGTCTGGTAAGGTGATGCCCCCTGCTTCACTTTTCTTGCTCAGGATTGCTTTGGCTATTCTGGGTCTCTTATTTTTCCAGATGAATTTCATGATTGCTTTTTCTATTTCTTTGAAAAATGACATTGGAATTTTGATTGGAATTGCATTAAATCTGTATAATGCCTTTGGTAGTATGGACATTTTGACAATATTGACTCTACCTACCCAAGAGCAAGTTAGGTCTTTCCATCTTCTGAGTTCTTCTATGATTTCTTTCGTTAGTATTCTATAATTTTCTTTATAGAGGTCTTTCACCTCTTTTGTTAAGTTGATTCCCAGGTTTTTTTTTTTTTTTTTTTTTTGATGCTATTGTAAATGGAGTCGTTTTCATCATTTCCCTTTCAGAGGCTTTGTCACTGATTTATAAAAATGCCTTTGACTTATGGGTATTGATTTTGTATCCTGCTACTTTGCCAAATTCATTTACTAGTTGTAAAAGTTTTCTGGTAGAGTTTTTTGGGTCTTCTAGGTATATTATCATGTCTTCAGCAAATAGTGCTATTTTGAGCTCTTCTTTTCCTATCTGGATCCCTTTAATTTCTTTCGTCTGTCTAATTGCTCTGGCCAGAGTTTCCAGTATTATGTTAAATAGCAGTGGTGAAAGGGGGCATCCCTGTCTTGTTCCAGTTTTTAGAGGAAATGCTTTCAATTTTTCTCCATTTAAGTTAATGTTAGCTCTGGGCCTTGCATAAATAGCTTTTATAATGTTGAGATATGTTCCTGATATTCCTAGTTTTTCTAGTGTTTTGAACATAAAGGGGTGCTGTATTTTGTCAAATGCTTTTTCTGCATCTATTGAGACAAACATATGATTTTTATCTTTAAGTCTATTGATGTGATGTATTATGTTTATTGATTTCCGAATATTGAACCAGCCTTGCATCCCTGGAATAAACGCCACTTGATCGTGGTGCACTATCTTTTTTATATGTTTTTGTATCTGATTTGCCAGAATTTTGTTGAGGATTTTTGCATCTATGTTCATTAAAGATATTGGCCTGAAGTTTTCTTTTTTGGATGCGTCTTTGCCTGGCTTTGGAATTAATGTAATATTGGCCTCATAGAAAGAGTCTGGAAGAGCTCCCTCTTTTGCTATTTCTTGAAATAGTTTGAAGAACATTGGTATTAATTCTTCTTTGAAAGTCTTGTAGAACTCGGCTGTAAACCCATCAGGTCCTGGACTTTTTCTTGTTGGTAGCTTTTTGATGACATCTTCTATTTCTTCCCTTGTAATTGATCTGTTTAAATTGTGTATAGCCTCCAGATCCAGTTTAGGTAAATCATATGACTCTAGAAATCTGTCAATACATTCAGTATTTTCTATTTTATTAGAGTACAAGTTTTCAAAGTAATTTCTAATTATATTCTGTATATCTGAGGTGTTTGTTGTGATATTCCCTTTTTCATCATGAATGTTACTAATTTGAGTTTTTTCTCTTCTTCTTTTCGTTAGCATCACTATGGGTCTGTCAATTTTGTTTATTTTTTCAAGGAACCAACTTTTAGTTTTGTCAATTCTTTGAATTGTTTCCTTAGTCTCAATTTCATTAATTTCTGCTCTGATTTTAATTATTTCCTGTCTTCTGCTGCTCTTGGTGTTGGTATGTTCTTCTTTTTCTAGTGCTTTGAGGTGTGATGTTAAGTCATTTATTTGTTGTTTTTTTTTTTTTTTTTTTTTTTTCCTTTTAAGGAATGAACTCAGTGCAATGAATTTTCCTCTTACTACTGCCTTCATAGTGTCCCAGAGATTTCTATACGATGTATCTGTGTTCTCATTTACCTCTAGGAATTTTTTGATCTCCTCTTTAATGTCTTCTTCAACCCCTTGTTCATTCAGTAGCATGTTGTTTACCTTCCAGTTGATGGAATAGTTTTTCTTATTCCTTGTTTTGTCGCTGATTTCCAATTTCATCCCTTTATGGTCCGATAGCATGCAGGGTAGTATCTCTATTTTTTTATATTTGCTGAGAGTTGCCTTGTGACATAATATATGGTCTATTTTGGAGAAGGATCCATGTGCTGCTGAGAAAAAAACTGTATTCTTTTTCTGCGGGATGAAATATTCTATATATGTCCGTTAAGTCTAAGTTATTAATTGTTTTAAGGAGGCCTACGGTTTCTTTGTTTAGCTTTTGTTTGGATGATCTATCTACTGGTGAGAGAGGTGTGTTGAGATCCCCTAGAATAACTATGTTGTGGTCAATTTTACTCTTGAATTTGAGAAGAGTTTGTTTGATGAATGTAGGTGCTCCATTATTTGGGGCATACAGATTTATGATTGTTATATCCTGTTGATGAATGGTTCCCTAAAGTAGTAAGAAATATCCATCTTTGTCCCTTTTGATTAGTTTTGGCTTGAAGTCTACCTTATTTGAAATGAGAATGGAAACCCCTGCTTGCTTCCGCAGGCCATGTGAGTGATAAGACTTTTCCCAGCCTTTCACCTTCAGTCTATTTATGTCTTTTTCTATGAGGTGTGTTTCTTGGAGACAGCAAATTGTTGGGTCGTTTCTTTTAATCCATTCAGATAATCTGTGTCTTTTGAATGGTGAGTTTAGGCCGTTAACATTCAGGGTTATTATTGAAATGTGATTTTTATTCCCATCCATTTTTATTTGTATTATGATCTTTAGCTTGATTTGGTTTCTCTTCTGGTTGGTATTTCCCTTAGTTTAATATCTCCCTTTGTTGATTTTCGTTGTTATTTTTCTCTTCTTCTTCATGAAAAAATTTTTCCCAGGACGTTCAGAAGTGCTGGCTTTCGAGCTGCAAAATCTTTTAACTTTTGCTTGTCATGGAAGGTTTTTATTTCATCTTTGAATCTAAAGCTCAGTTTTGCTGGATATAAGATTCTTGGTTGACATCCCTTTTCTTTCAGAACTTGAAATATGCTATTCCAGGATCTTCTTGCTTTTATGGTCTGGGTCGAAAAGTCTGATCATAGTCTGATTGGTTTCCCCCTATGTGTAATCTGCTTCCTTTCTCTTGTGGCTTTTAATATTCTCTCCTTGCTCAGTATATTAGGCATTTTCATTATAATGTGTCTTGGTGTGGATCTCTTGTGATTTTGTATGTTTGGTGTTCGGTAAGCCTCTTGAATTTGGTTTTCCCATTCATTCCTCAAGTTTGGAAAATTTTCTGTAATTATTTCATTAAATTAATTATTCATTCCTTTGGCTTGAAACTCTGCCCCCTCCTCTACCCCAATCACTCTTATGTTTGGTCTTTTTTTTATGTTGTCCCATAATTCTTGGATGTTCTGTTCTTGGTTTCTTACCATTTTTGCTGTGTAATCTAGATTTTTCTCTAGGGTATATATTTTGTCCTCATTGTCTGAGGTTCTTTCTTCCAAGTGATCTACTCTGTTGGTGATACTTTCGATTGAGCTTTTATTTTGGTTTATTGCTTCTTTCATTTCCAGAATTTCTGTTTGGTTTCTCTTTAGAGCCTCTATCTCCCTATTGAAGTAATCTTTTACTTCCTGTATTTTTTATGGAGTTCTTTGTAAAAATGATCTTTCGCCATCTGTACTTGCTCCCTCATCTAATTTTTGAGTTCATTCTTAAGTTCCACAAGCATTTGGCAAATGTAATTTCTAAATTCCATCTCTGTCATTTCACCAACTGTGCATGCCATGGAATCTACTGAGGAGGTATATTGATTTGTTTGTGTCACTTTCCTTCCTTGTTTCTTCATCTTGCTTGTTTATCTATTCTTCTTGCACTATGGGACCTTGACTATTTTGATTTTACCTTAGATCCTTACGTTGCTCCTGTAGTACAATGCTATGAGATCCCCTTATATTTCCTTTACACTTTAAAATCAGACACTTTCTATTCAGAGAATCCCAGTTTGATCACAATGTACAGATTTAGTTAACCTAGATATTGTTTCCAATTTAGTCTGTAAGCTTCTAATGGGGCTTTATAGATTCAAGTAATGGACACAGAGGTGATATGTTTAGTAAGAGGAAGTGAGTGAACTGACTTGTTCTTTCTTAGAAAGTATGAAAGAGAGTTCTATGGAAGTGGTTTAGTATCAGCAGATGAGAGAGGAAATAGTGAATGATTAGGTGGAAAGACCAATTTATATATAAGCCTATTTTATGCAGCAGTTGAGAGAATAAAGAAAGATGGAGAAAAAGAAAAAAAAAAAAAAGGAAGAAAAAGGAAAAAAAAAGTGACCAAGGAGTAGAAATTAGTATGAGAGAGAGTGAGTCTAGAAAATAGAGAATACACTATATATAACACCACTTTGCTATATATTTCAATTGTACTCGTTCAAAAAATCCCAATTTCTGCGTATAACTTGTTTTTGCCTTTGTTGAGTATGCAATGGCAGGGTGTAAATAGGGAAGATGAAGGAAGGAGGAAAAAATACTAAAGTGAGAAGGAAGAAAAGAAAGAAAGCAAAGAGGAGCAGAAGCAAACAAACACACTGTCAATCAAAACATAACAAAACAACAACAACAACAAAAAAAAACCCAGAAACTAACAAACTCCCCCAAGAAACAACAAAACAAACAAACAAACAAACAAAAACGTTGAAACCAGGAATAAGTCTCAAGCCAAATGGACCCTTGGAAGCCCTTCTTATTTCCCTTCCAGATTAAGCCAATTGATCCGGATCATATCCAGTCAGCATCCTGTTAGTGGAATCAAGGCTGCACTTTTGGCCCTTTGCAGAATGGCACAGTGGAAGAGTTGAGGGGGCTTATCCTCAGGATGGGCCCTGCGTTCAGCAGCAGGGAGCTGCCACTCTGGGCCCTGCAGGCCAGGCAAACTGGCGGCTGGATCTTTCCTTCCCGTAGGCGGGCGGATGCCTACCCACCATTCTTATAAAGTGGTATAGTTACAACTAACTTGGATTAGTTGTAAACATATATTGCAAATTCTAGAGGTACAGCTGATATACTAAGAAAAAAGTAAATGGAATCTTATAAAATAGTCAATTGAATCCACAAAAGGCAGAAAATTAATGGAATGCCAAAATATAAACAAAGAACAAGGGTAAACAATATTAAACAGTAACAGATATGGAAATATTCATTCACATATGTCAACAATGATTTGAAACATCAATAGTTTAAAACAACAACTAAAAGAGGACCTGTCATAGTGAAATTAAAAAACAAATCCCCCTCTATGTTCTCTATACAAAATCCACTTTTATCATACAGATACAGATAGTAAAGAGATGGCCAGGTGTAGTGGCATACACATGTACCCCAAGTTACTTAGGGGCTGAAGCAGGAGGATTTCAAGTTCAAAGGCAGTCTCAGCAACTTAGTGAGGGCCTAAGTAACTGATCAAGCCTCCGCCTTAAAAGTTAAAATAATTAAAAATTAAAATAGTGGGGAGATGGCTCAGTGGTTGAGTAACCTGGTTAAATCATTGATAGGACAAAAAAACAAACAAACAAAAAAAAAAAAAAAAGAAAAGAAAGGGATGGAGATATCCCATAACAACAGTAATCCAAAGAAAGTGGAGGGTATAGTATTTTCAAACAGAGCCAACTTTAGGGCAATGGAAATTATCAGCATTATCAGCATTAAAGAGAAGGATTACAGGTAGTCAGTTCCCTAGGAAAACAAAATAATACTTCAAGTACATGTGCATAAAGCCAAAGCATCAAAAGAGGTAAGGCCCAAAATGATAGATCTGCAAGGCAAAATCGATGACTTTATATCTGGGCATGTAAAGACCACTCCATCAGAAATGGAGAGATGCAGCAGGCAGAATCTAAGAACAACAGTCAACTGGATGTAAATGATATGTATAGACCATTTTATTCAAACAACAGTGTAGTAACAGTCTGATCAAGTTCACATGTAACATTCATCAAGGCAGAACAACTTCTGGCCTATAAGACACATCTTAACACATTGAAGAGAATAAACACAGTGTCTGCTTCAGATCATAATGGAATTAAACTAGAAATCAATAACCAAAAGTGAAAAATCCAAAACTTTTTTGGAGACTAAACAACACATTTCTAAATAACACATGAACCAGAGATATCTAACAAGACATTTTAGACTATTTCATACTAAATGAAAATAAAAAATACCACTTATCAAAATTCATGGAATGACCAGGGCTGGGGTTGTGGCTCAGTGGTAGAGCACTTGTAGCACACATGAAGCCCTGGGTTCAGTCCTCAGCACCACACAAATATAAATAAAATAGAGGTATACTGTCAATCTATACCTTAAAAAAATTATGGGACACAATGAAAGCAGTGCTGAGAGGGAGATTTAGAGAATTGAATATTATATGACAAGAAGAAACAAGATCAATAATTAAGCTTTATCCTTAGGTTACCAAAGAAAAGTAAATTCCAAAGTAGAAAGAAAAAAAAAAAGAAAAAAAAAAAATTAGGGCCAAATTAAATGAAATTAAAAACAGGAAATCAGTAGATAAAATCAAGAACACCAGTAGATGATTAGTGAAGAGGGAGATATCAAAGAGTCTAAGGTTTCAGTTTGATAAGATCTTTTCATAACAGGGTGATTATAGTTGATAATATATTATTTCAAAATTGCTAAAAAGATAGATTTTAAATGTTCTGGTCACCAGTAACTGATAAGTATGTTAGGCATTAAGTAGAATATGCTGATTGCCTTGATTTAATCATTCTACAAGTATACATGAATCATGTTTTGTTTTACTCCATGACCATATGTCACTATTATTTCTCAATTAAAACTAAAATAAAAAGAGTATTGTCAGTTGCCAAAGACAATAGAATTAATGCCATATACTTACGTGGACTGTACTTTCAATGGTATAACATCTTCTCCCATTTTATGTCTCCATGTGTGTTTTTTTTTATGCTTCCTTCTTATTTTTAGTAGAAAACTGTCTTTTGTATTGTCAGTATCCTTTTCTTCTTCTGCAGAGAATTCTAAATCTAGGAAAGCAAAATACAGTTAAAGACATTGTGGCTATTAGGGGTTTGAAACATCAACAGCACATTATAATAACCTTAATGTTCTACCTCTGTTTACTTTGGAAACTTCAGGAGCTTCTTTTATAATGTGGTCTTTCTGAGCCATTTCCTTCACTTTTGACCTGGGAAATAGGTAATCTTCGTCTTCAGAACTACTTCTCTTCCTTGTTCCTATTCCAAATCCAAGTAAGTTGAACACTTCTCTTTCCTGTTTTTCCCTCTTTATTGCAGATTGCATTTGGAGTTCAGGTGTTTCTGCTTCAGAGTCCTCAGACATGGCCCTTGATCTTCATTTTACACATGATTAGGTTGCCTGTGTCCATATTTAACTCTTTGACCTTCTTCATTCAGCCTTTCTGTTTTTCCTTTTATTCTTAATAATGTTATCATTAATTTTATTTTAGTTACATCTATTTCAATATTAAACAATTAGTAGCTACTCTGCCTGGAATAGGCTTGCTTTTCACTGTTTTGGGAAGTATACCAGGTTTTCTCAGTGCTTTTTCTGGTAGGTTGTTAAAAAAAAATTAAATGATTGAAAGCAAATTATCCTACTTGTGACTCTTGTTACACAGTTTGCTTTGCTTTTCTTAGGATATGGATGTACCTCAACAATTTTTGTTGTTTGTTATTTTGTTTCAAATTTCACAAAGTCCAATCACTTTGAACAATCACTTTGCATCTCCAGTAGATGTATAATTTGGAATACTTATATAAACCATATTGCCACATTTCCCAAGTACTCTATCAATCCAGCTGTGATTAACCTTTTGGGAAGTAAATCCTGTGATAAATTAGAAGTAGCATTACATACGTAAGTCTTTAACAGCTGTAGCCTAAGTTTTTCATAATTACTACACCTTACTTGAAATGTAAATAATTTTAAACTTTAATATTAGCAAGCAAATAAAACGAAAAGAAAAAAGCCAATATAATCAATAGATCTCTAGACAGGCTAACAACCCCCCCAAACTAAAACACATTAATGATAAAAATTAAGGAACCCACATCAACACTGAATCCCAAAGACATCAACTGGATAATAAAGGAGCACTTGAATAACAGTTTGCCCACAAATTCAATAAACTACGTGAAGTAGACAAATCTGCCAAAATTCACACAAAAGAACAGATAATCTGAACAGAATTATAACTATCATAGAAATTGAATCAATATTTAATAACCTTCCAAAACAGAAACTATCAGGCCCAGATGGTTTCCTAGTTAATCCTAAGAAACATTTTATGGAATAAATTCTCTACAATCTCTTTCAGAAAACAGAAACAGAGGGATGACTTCTAACTCATTTTCTTGGGTCTGTATTACTCTAATAAGAAAATTAAACAGAAATATTATAAGAAAAGAAAATTATAGACCAAAATTTTCATAAAGATACAAAAGAATTAAGAAAATATAAACAAATATTGTTCAACAATAAATAAAAAGAATTACACAGTAAAGCCAACTGAGATTTATCTCTGTGTAAACACTCATAAATCAGTTAGCATAATCTCTCATATTATAAGACTAAAGATAAAAAAAGTACATACATTTGGAAGGGAGAAATAAAACTGCCTTTGCCAGTGATATGATTGTCTACATAGAAAATCAAACAAAATGAAATTAAATCCCTATCTCTTACCCTGCATGAAACTCAACTCAAAGTGGATCAAAGACTTAGGTACTAGAATAGAGAACCTGCACCTAATACAAGAAAAAGAAGGCCCAAATCTTCATCATTTTGTCTTAGGATCTTATCTCCTTAACACAACCCCTAAAGCACAAAAAGTAAAATCAATAATCAATAAATGGGGTGGATTCAATCTAAAGGGCTTCTTCTCGCAGCAAAGGAAACAATCAAAAATGTGAACGCAGAGCCTACATAATTGGAGAAAAATTTTTACCACATGCACCTAGATACAGCATTAGTCTCCAGGATATATAAAGAACTCAAAAAACTTAACAAATACAACAACAAATAACCCAATCAATAAATGGGCTAAGGTACTAAACAGACACTTCACAGAAGAAGAAATACAATTGATCAACAAATATATGAAAAAATGTTCAAAACCTTTAGCAATTAGAGAAATGCAAATCCAAACTACTCTAAGATTTTATCTTGTCTTAGAATGGCAATTATCAAGAATACAAACAATAATAAATATTGGTGAGGATGTGGGAAAAAAGGTATACTCATACATTGCTGATGTGACTGAAAATTGGTGTAACCATTATGGAAAGCATATGGAGATTCCTCAGAAAACTTGGGATGGATCTACCATTTGACCCAGCTATCCCACTCTTCGGTTTATACGAAAGGACTTATTCAGCTGATTACAGTGATGCAGCCACATCAATGTTTATAGCAGCTCAACTCACAATAGCTAAATTATGGAACCAACTAGGTGCCCTTCAACAAATAAATGGGTAAAGAAAATGCAGTATGTATGTATGTATATATGTATGTGTTTATATATATGATGGATTACTCAGCCTCAAAGAAGAATGAAACTATAGCATTTGCCAGTAAATGGATGGAGCTGGAGAATATCATGCTAAGCAAAATAAGCCAGTTCCAAAAGAACAAAGGCCAAATGTCTTCTCTGCTATGTGGATGCTAATTCACATTCAGGGAGCGACTATAGATTAGGTAGAAGGGAGTGAAGGGAGGGGAGGGGAATAGGGGTAGGAAGGCTAAAGAATAAGTCAGACATTATTACCCTATGTACACATAGAACTATATGACCGGTGGGATTCTACATCATGTATAACCAGAAGAATAAGAAATTATACTCCATCCCTATATGATGTATCAAAGCGCATTCTACTGTCATGTATAACTAATTACAACAAATTATATATATACAAAAAGGAAATCAAACAAAATCAAAAAGAAAACACCTTGGATGAATAAGTAATTATACCCAAATTGCAAGATAGAAGATTGATATAGAAAAATTTGTCTCTTCCTCACATATAATCAATGAAAAAGTAGAATATGAAATTTTTAAAAACTCATTTTTTCATTAGCCCCCAAATTAATTATTCAGGAAGAAAACTAAGAAAATATTTATAGGCTCTATATGAAGAAAACTTTAAAACTGTTATGGAATAAATCAAAATCATCTAAATGAATGGGAAGGTATTTGATGATAACATGGATAGAAAAACTGAATATTATTAAGATTCTTCCAAACTTGCTCTATATATTGAATGTGATCCAAACAAACTTCCAACTGAGTTAATTTGCGGAGACTGAAAAACTGATTTTAATGTTCATAAGGAGAGACAAAATCTCAGAATAGTTAAAACAGTACTGGTGATGAACAAAACTGGAGGGCTGACAGTAACTGATTTCAAGACCTATTGTGGAGAACAGCTATCAGGAGAGCAGGATACTGGAGAAAGAATAGACAATTAGATCAGTGGAACAGAAAGAAGAGCCCAGAAACAAACCTGCATCAGTATAGCCAATTGCCATATAGTTAAGGAGCAGAGGCAACACAGCAACACGGAGCAGAGATCCTTCCAGCAAGTGGTCCTGCGTGACCTGGACATCCGCGTCAGGAAGGCTACCAACACATGTGGAAGGAGAGACTCAGAAAGGAGGTAGAAGGGGTAAGAAAAATACTTGTAGAAATAACGGCTAAAAACAGCACACTACAGGGACACAGCCGCATCAATGTTTATAGCAGCACAATTCACAATAGATAAACCATGGAACCAACCTTGATGTCCTTCAGTGGATGAATGGATAAAGAAAATGTGGTATGTACACACAATGGAATGTTATTCAGCATTAAAAGAGGATAAAATCATGGCATTTGCAGGAAAATGGATGGAGCTGGAGAATATAATGCTAAGTGAAGTTAGCCAATTCCAAAAAACCAAATGCCAAATATTTTCTCTGATTTAAAAATGCTGATTCATGGCCCGGCGTGGTGGTGCACGCCTGTAATCCCAGCACTTTGGGAGGCCGAGGCAGGAGGATCATGAGTTCAAAGCCAGCCTCAGCAATGGCAAGGCACTTAGCAACTCAGTGAGACCCTGTCTCTAAATAAAATACAAAAAAAGGCTGGGGATGTGGCCCAGTGGTCGAGTGCCCCTGAGTTCAATCCCCGGTACCCAAAAAAAAAAGAAAAAAAAATGCTGATTCATGTTTTTATTGAATCATGAATCATTATTTTTTGATCTTTTATGTTTTTATTTTTCACATTAATATTAAAAGATCAAAGTTTGTCCAGTAAATAGTAATGTATTCAGTTAAAAAAAATAACAAGCTGGGCACAGTGGCACACACCTGTAATCCCAGCACTTTGGGAGGCTGAGGCAGGAGGCTCATGAGTTCAAAGCCAGCCTCAGCAATGGCGAGGCACTTAGCAACTCAGTGAGACCCTGTCTCTAAATAAAATACAAAAAAGGGCTGGGGATGTGACCCAGTGATCGAGTGCCCCTGAGTTCAATCCCTGGTACCACAAAAGAAGAACAATTAAAAATAAAAAATGCTGATTCATAATGCACTGCAGGAGGTGGGGGTGAGATGGGAGGATTAGATAAATTGTCCTCTATATGTGTAACATGAATTGTAATGCATTCTGTTGTCATATATAACAAATTAAAATTAAAAATATATATAAGTTATATGTTGTTGCTGCCTGATGCTGTTGCAGTCACAACACCGCGGGAGGAAATTTGGTAGCAAGAATCTTTTATTTTCTCTTTGGCTTCTAAACTAGACTCTTTTTCTTTTTTCTTTCTTTCTTTTTTTTTTTTTTTTTTTTTTTTTTTTTTGGTACCAGGGATTGAACTCAGGGGCACTCAACCACTGGGTCACATCCCCAGACCTTTTTTGTATTTTATTTAGAGACAGGGTCTCGCTGAGTTGCTAAGTGCCTCACCATTGCTGAGGCTGGCTTTGAACTCGAGATCCTCCTGCCTCAGCCTCCCAAAGTGCTGGGATTACAGGCGTGCGCCACCGCGCCCGGCTTAGACTCTTTTTCTTATATTCTTTTTCTCTTTGGCTTTCTCTTTTTCTTTCTCTAGCTTCTCTGGCTTTTTCTAGCTTCAGCAACCTCTCAAACTCTTAACTGCTCTGACTCTTTTCTTCTTCTGACTATGTTCTTCTTCTGACGATATGTAATTATCCTGATAGAATTAGTTGAACTTTTTGTTATTAAAAAGGCATACTGACACTTTAAAAAATAAATAAATTGACATAAATAAATAATTATTAAAGAAATTTCAGTTCTATGTAGAGTTGATACAAGGCAAGAACATAGTGTATGGAAGAGTTGGAATTTCAATGAGAGGAGATACTGAAAGTAATACTTTCTGAGAAATAAAAATTGCAGAGATAATAAGAATTTAAAAAAAAAAAAAAAAAAACACTGTGAAATTGGTGGATCCCAATCAGAGATCTACAAGGAAGCAAGTAATGTCTGGGTTCCAGGGGGAAAGAATAATGAATAGACTAAATTTTCCTCTGACAGGTTGAGCAGGTGAAGATGGAAGGAAGAATCTAGAAGGCCCAGGAGGGTAGAGGATATGCTGGCTAGAGGGTGGGGCAAGGGTGTGGTGCAGCCTCTTCTTCTTGCCCCTCCTCTACTGTCAGAATCCCTTTGTGATGAGAGGGCACCCCTCTGTGACACAGGCCTGGGCCCTACTCCCCATTCCTGAAGAGAACTCTCAGAACTCATTTGTCTGCATAAGACAGTGCAATTTAGATGATGGAGAATCCTCTCTTTCCTCTGAATACCATTAGTACTGACTGGCTGAACCCCAGCTTCACCACCTGGGCAATGGATATGATCCTTGCCTTTGTGTGTGGACTGGGGCTCTTTCTTCTCTTATTGCCTTACCTCCCTGGTAATCCATCCTTCCCACCACCAAGGAAAAAGGAAAAGCCCAAGAAGGTAAGAAACCCTCAGGCCAGACCCAACAACAACAAAAGATTCTCTTTTGTCTACTCTTTTAGCAGTGATCTACTTTATGCTTTGAATATAGCCCTTGCTTCTCTGCCACTGAAAATTATTTTTAAAATGAACATGTTTCTCTTCCTTTCTCCCTGCTCCTCCCTAATCTCTCCCCCTCCCTAATCTCTGGGGAAAACTTTCTTCCCCATTTTAGGCAGTTTAATCTGTCCTTGAGTACAACCACCATAAGAATGAAGTATCCCTGACTTTCAAGATGGTACCAGAGGATCTCAGAAATGACTATATCTGAAATTAACACATCAATTACAACTCCTACAGTGAACACATAGGAGGTGCATTCTCTGGAACAGAAGTTCCCAATGTTTCTCTTTTGCTAGCAAAGCAATAAACCTCCTTTTTCTCTTTTTCTCAAAAACTGTGTCCTCATTACTAGATTGGCATTGGGGACAAGGATTGAACTTTTGGCAACACTATTCTTTCCACTTTTCCAAAATTAGTATTGATACTTCAAAACAGAGAAGTCTCAAGACAGAACAGAGCACCATTCTGGGACAGGTGGGGCAGAGCAGGGAGTCCTATCTGAAGCTCTAAGACCATGTGGTGAGCTGCAAGTTCTACAGAAAAACACACACTGTGACTCAGTGGCTGAGGTCAGGACTCCTGAATGAGTTAGGAACCTCTGGAGAAGGACAGGCCTTGAGCACTGCTCCATCAGCCACCTTCTCCTGGCAGGTGTCTCTGGAACGAGCCTCTCCTCTGTGTTGTGCTGATGTGAGGGCTGTGCTGAGCCCTGAGGGCCTCCATCACAGGCTGGAGTTGCCTCTGGCCTCAGGGAGCAGAACCCTGCCTGGCAGCTGAGAAGAGCCTGTGGAAATTAGTCTGTTCCTGAGTGGAGGATCAGTGACTGAGGACATCCATAATGTAGTTTATGTAGAAAATGCCTTTTTGTGTTTTTTAAAGAAGAAAAATAAAGTATTTTGCCACTTTAAAAATGTTCTTTGAAAAAAGGGTCTTCACTAGTTAACTGTAGAAAGTTAAGCTGTTCAGAAACATGGAATGTCTGCAGCTGGTATAAAAGAGTAGAGGGAAAACTGGCCCCAGCCTCTTTTTCTTTTATGTCTGTCAGCATCTGAAGGTGAAGAAGGTGCTGTACAAGAGTAAAAAGAAGAGGGGCACTCTGAAAGGTAAGGCCCTCCCTTTCACCCCAGAGGAGACTTGCTGTCCCCTGTCCCCCAGAGACCAGAGCCATGTTCCAGAGGAGGTAAATTGCAGAGACCTGAGAGGGAGGATCCTGGGGAAGAAAATCATCCTATCAGAGACACTTTTCAGGTTCTGTGCTCAGAATGACGCTGTGGTGGGCTAGGGGGGGTGATGTACTGCAGGGTGGTGTGGGCAGTACTGCAGCCATGCTGTCTGTGGTGAGAGTCAATCAGGGCCGAGTTCCCTTTTCACAGATGTGAAGATTCAACACCCAAGAAATGTCATGGCAAGCGTAGACAGCAAGTTTTATATAAAGGATAGAGGAGAGACAGACTTTTCCACACAGAAGGGGTCCTGGAGCTGGGTATACAAAGAAGTGGGGTATCCTGTCCCTTTTATACACTTTAGAACTCCTTTGTTTTCATTCTCCCCTTATCTTGGCTTTCTCCTCTCCCCATCCTGTGTACATGACCAAAATGTGGGCCAAACGGTGTAGTGATCCAGGCAGGAAATTAGCAGTACAGGAGCAATAATTAAAAACTCTTACAACTCCCTGCAGGGAGAAACAGTTAGTAACATGTTGGAAGAGGAGGGGCAAGGGCTTTGGAGATGTCAGCATTTTATTTCCTTTCCTTTCCAACCAGCCCATATGTTTCTGATCGAACCAGCCCATATGTTTCTGATTAAACCCAATTATTTATCATCTACACTGACTCCCTTTTGTCTCTCCCCCCACTGCTTCAACTGGTCAAAGTGTGGACAAGCTCTCACTTACCTAAGACATATTCCTCTTTGATATGGCCCAATCTTCCTCCCTGCAGGGTGGTTATGAGTATAATGGGAGCTAGTGAAAATGGAAGTAAATAACAAACTGCTGCCCCTCCATGTGGTTTGCTATCCCTGTCACCTGTCATGTGGCCTTGAATACTGGTGCCTGCCCTTCAGAGTCTACTGTCCCAGTCTCCCTTATATGGACTTTCCTCTCATGGTGAGGAGAGGCACTTGCCTCCCTTCTCCATAATAACCCAGTCTCCATTTTCAGGTTATAGTGATCACTGGAATAAAGTGGAAAAGAGTGAAGACCTGGTTTCACTTTTACAAAGGTGAGTAACTTTCCACTTCTTCCTGTTCTTCCTACCCCTGCCTATAATATGACCCAACAACACAAAGCTCTTATGGGCAGGAGGGGAGACCTCCGTTCAGGGAGGATCAGACTAAAGCTCTAGGGTTGGGACAACAAGGGCTTTTTTTTTTTCTCTCTCTTTTTTTTTTTTTTTTTTTTGGTACCAGGGATTGAACTCAGGGGCACTCAACCACTGGGCCACATCCCCAGCCCTTTTTTGTATTTTATTTAGAGACAGGGTCTCACTGAGTTGCTAAGTGCCTCGCCATTGCTGAGGCTGGCTTTGAACTCGCGATCCTCCTGCCTCAGCCTCCCAAAGTGCTGGGATTACAGGCGTGCACCACTGCGCCCGGCAACAACAAGGGTTTTTTAAACTGGGGGTGTGGGGCAGCAAGTGGCCATGGGCCACAGTGCCCTACCTCCTGGCCCCATCTACAGCCTGTGCCTCTTTTCTCTTGCACCCACCAAAGGAAGCTCCATGATGACAACAGCTTTCACCAGCTCTTAAAAGGAGATGGCCTAGATGAGATGTACAAACCAGAGTCAGCTGGAGTCCACCAGTCACATACACTGCCTGTGGAGGATGCTTTGGCCACTGCCTTTTTACCTTTGGCTTCTCTGACTTCTTTGAGCAAGCGCCCTCTACTTCTGGCCTCTACTTACCAGACCTTATGACCGCCTCAGTTTCTGTTGGGTCACCTCATCCCTGAGTGCTCTCAGTCACCAGAGTCTATGATTCCTTTGGAATGACGTCCACCTAAGCCACCAAGACTTTCCTCTATCCCATCTTGTCCTCCTGATACCATGGCCCGCCTTCCATCTCTGCCAGGCTCCAGCCTGACTCCTCCTCAGTGTGATTCAATGACACTGGGAACCAACCCACAGAGGTCCTCTCTACCTAACAACCTTTGGTTGCCCTCTCCTATACCAATGCCATCTCCTGTCCCACTGCCATCTCCTGTCCCACTGCCATTTCCTGTCCCACTGCCTTCTCCTGGCCCATCACCATCTCCATTGGAACCTAAATAAAGTTGTTATGGCCGTTAATAAAAATAGTATTAAATTTCCATAAATTACTGATTTGTGGCAGTGACCATGAGTGTGAGCCAGGTGAACATTCTGATGTCTTTATCTTGTTAACCTTACTAAAATTCATGAATAAAATGATAATGGGAAAATGCAATTAATCTAAGTATATCTTATCCCACTTCATTAATGTTTACTTAAAAATGCCAATGGGATTAAATTCTTGATTCCATTTTACTAAATATTTCACCAGAATATTCCCTGAAATAATATTAGTAACTCATTACTAAACTTTATATGTGTAATGAAGACGATTTTCTTAGAATTTTCTTCCAGTAATGCATTGTGTGCTCAGGTTCTCTAACCAAAAATTCTCATAATCAGAATTATGCAGATATAAGGTATATTTTCTTGTTATAAAGTTTATCTGCGCTACACTCTCCCTCCCCTTTTAGTGGTGCCATAGATTTCAGGTTTATTGAAAAATGTTTCTTTTTCCTTTACAAGAAAGAATAGTTCAACCCCACAGACCAGTGAAAGAAACATCAGTTTCTCCCTTATGTCATCATATGTACCCAAGGATACCTGCAGTGCTGGAACTTCCCTGGGTATGTGTGACAGACTCAACATTACCCAAGGGCAAGAGTGAGTCCTTGCAGAGTTCTTCTTTGCATGAGGGGCTTTTAATGTTAAGGTGTTAACAACAAGGTGATCAAAGTGCTCTTGAAATGTCTACTTCTCTTTGTTCTTTAATACTGTTCACAAGGATGACTACAGATTTCTTATGCTTTGCTAAATAGAAAATCAGCCATTTCTCAACTTTAGAGTGTATGTGCATCCACAACCAGGAGGTTTGTCCTTTCCACAGGGAACTCTGGATTATCCCATGGAAGGTGGAGAACAATTAACAACCACCTGCCCCAGGGGCTGCTCCCTGGGTGAGCAAAGGGGCTTAAGTGTTTTATGCATTTAGTACAGAAACACCAGACCCTGCCAAGCGCCCCCTGAACATATTTGTAGGATCAGGAGTCCCGGCCACACTCCCAGAGGATCCATAACACATAGTGAATTTGGAGAAGAGGCCATGCAGGCAGGTTTGAGCACCTCACATTCCCCTCCCCCCACACCCACTGTGTAATTCAGGAAAGCCTCTTATTTCCACACCTAAATTCTAAGGATATGGTAATTTACTTAATTTATGCAAAATGATGGAAACTGTGTCTGGTTAGTGATACCTGTGGGCCATCATTGTCACTTCAGCCCCTGGGTCACTATCAGGGAATCAGTGACAGACATTCCAGTCAGGCCTTCTCTCCCAGTGTCCCCCGAGCACCCATCCTGAGAAAGAGTGCACCTCCACGCAGGTCAGAATTTAGTCTCACTCACTGCCTCAAGAAACCCCAAATCAGGAGGCTCCCCAGCCTAAGTGTCACAGTCGCAGTACACAGAGAAGTGTCCCCAGTGTGCTCTGGGAGGCCTTGTGCCTTGCCCCCTCATGTCTCCCATGGGCTGGGGGCCAGGTAAATAGTTGTTATACAGTATTGTTTAAGGAAAAATAGCAAGGGGAATAGTCTGTATATGTTCAATACAGACAATTTTTTCTTTCTCAATATTTTTGATTTGAGGTTAGTTGAATCCATGGGTGAGGAGTGCAGATGAAGAAGGTTAACAGTGTATATTATATAAACCACAACACATTATACAAAAGGGACTGCTCAGTATTTAATACAACCAAAAGCCTCTGTTTCTAATGACTCTGCTATGACCCTCAGGGCAAGTTCCTTGCCACTGGCAGGATAATAAATGCATTTCAAAAGTCCCCTTGGCAATGCCTCATTTCTTGCAGTTGTGATTAGTTTATTGTAAGCTACCTGGTACCGAAACCCGGGAGGAAATCTCGGAGGCAGAGTCAAGCTTTTACTACTTTTACTTCTACTTTCTTAGAGAGAGCTTAGAGAGGGAAAGAAAGATTTTTAGAGAGAAAGATTAGCGCGAGCTTTTCTTCTTGTCTTCTTAGCTTAGAGTCTTAGAGAGAAAGAAAGATAGAGCTTCTTCTTAGAGAGAAAGAAAGATAGAGCTTAGCTTAGCTTAGAGTCTTAGAGAGAGAAAGAAAGATAGAGCTTAGCTTAGAGAAAGATTAGAGCTTCTTTCTTCTCTCTTGTTTCTTCCTTCTTCTTTCTTCTGTCTTCTGTCTTCCTTGGGAGCCTCGGCCTAACTCTGACCAGTCATTACTTCTTCTATCTGGTTTCTCTTCTGTAACCACTCTGCCTACGTTCTGGCCGCTCTGATTCTTCTGACCGACCGAGTGACTGCCCGACTGACCGAATGAATTCGTTCTCTTAACTCGGACCGCTTTCACCCGGTTATATACCTTCAGCTTTGCGGGTGCCTACAGGTGCGTCACATACATATCAGGTGGAACTTATGGCTTCCAGCTAGCTGCAACAGCCCTTCCTAATTAGGGATCCTTCAGTTTATCATTGCTTTCACTAGCCAAATGGCAGATGAAGTCCTCCTGCAAGGAGCATGACTCTATCGGTGTCCTGCTTGTTCCCACAAAGCCATTCTGGGTTGTTCAATTATAACTAGAAAATGTCATCTGCAAGTCTTATAGAGGGATACCCACAGCTGGGGTCATCACCCTCTGCTTAAAGGGAGTAACTGACAGAGACATCCCTTCAGACCTTCTGCATGGAAATGCTCCTCTTCACTGCTAGCCCCAGGATCCACAGGGACCTGGACTGCCACAGTCCAGGGAGGTACCCTAACACCTGCTCACTAACAATGAGGAAGACAAGAATGCCCCTTCTGCCTGATATGCACACACAGGTTCCAACACTTTCTTCCCCACCCAAGCTGCCTGTACTGCACAGATCTTGGAGCTGCTCCAGGGCCCAGGAGATGCTGCTTTATAAGAAAAATCTTAAACTTTATATATTTATGCAGCCTCTAAATAAATAAAATACTTGATATTCCCAAATCAAGGTATGATGTATTTGATTGTTTTGCTGTAGCCAAATAAAGTAAAAATATTTAAAATAAAATAAAAAGTTAAAAACTTCAAACTGATTTTATGACTTTGATTTCTTTCTTTTTTTTTTTTTTTTTTTTTTGTGGTACCAGGGATTGAACTCAAGGGCACTCGACCACTGGGCCACATGCCCAGCCCTTTTTTGTACTTTATTTAGAGACAGGGTCTCACTGAGTTGCTAAGTGCCTCGCCATTGCTGCGGCTGGCTTTGAACTCGCAATCCCCCTGCCTCAGCCTCCCAAAGTGCTGGGATTACAGGCGTGACTTTGATTTCTTAAAAGTTAGTAAGTTTTAATGCAAAATTTAAGAAGGGCATAATCTCAGAATTGAGGACAGCACTTTTAATTGGACACATTTTACTTCAAAGAAACCTATCATATCATTCTTGCTTCTCTCATTCCCCATTGACCTGGACCCACAGTGACCTTGGCTTCTGTCTTGGCCAACTGGTAGGAAAATGTAAAATGACCCTATTTGATTCACAGTGTTGACAAGACACACTGAGGCTTCATCACGTCCTTTGGGGATGAACGATGTTGGTTGGGGTGGCCTAATGTAAAGAAATGGGAATTAATGTGTATTTAAGCTTCTAGCCATGTCTCCAAACTGGTCACATATTTAAAATATCAATTAGTCTCACAATATCACTATAAACATCAGATTGGATTCATGGATGAATTAAATCAGTATTTTACATTCAAGGAGTGACATCACACTAGTTTTGTTATCTAAGTTATGTCACATGGATTCATGATTCATAATATTCTGCATATCCATTTTGGATTTAAGTCCACATTATTTATGACTACTAATAACACACAACATCATTCATTTTTATCAACCAACCAACCACTTGACAAGTCTCTGAGACCCTGGTTGTCCTTCAGCTGTTTACTAACTGACTCATGCATGAGGTCACTCATTGTCATTGATTGGGAAACAAAGGCTGAGCTTCTCTAGCTATGCCACCCCACCCTCATCCACAGGCTCAATGAGCATCCCTGCTAAAAACACTGTGGTGGCCCTGAGGGACGTCCATGATGCTCACCACAGACAACCAAACTCTCCACACCTACCTATTAAAGTTGAGTTATGTGTCCCCATATGTGGTCTCAACCACCAATACCTCAGAATATGACTTGATTTGGCAATACGACCTTTAAGGAAGTAATTAAGGTAAAATAAGTTCCTTATGATTGACTACAATCCATTCTGACTGGTGATCTTTAAAAAAAAAATGTAGTCTGAATAAGTGGTGGACTGCCAAAAATGACTGCTATGCCCAGCAGGGTTAGTCTTCAAGAAAACAAGGAAAGATAAAAACCTTGGATTAAGAATAAATTAAGAGAAGGCATGACCACTAGACCAGCATCACTGAAGATACTTGTTATGGTTTGGATCCAGAATGTCCCCCAAAAGCTCATACTTTGATGGCTTGATCCCCAATGAAGTAGTATTTGGAGGTGAGGCTCTTAAGAGATGATTGAATCAAGAGGACTTTGACTTCAAAAGTGGATCAATCCATCGATGGCTTCATAATATGAATGGATTACTGGGAGGTGGTAGAAACTTCAGGAAGTGGGATCTAGTTGAAGGGAGTGGGCCCTTGGGCATTATATCTTGTTACCTGCCCCTTACTATCACTTTCTCTCTGCTTCCTGGCTGCCAGGAGATAAGCAAATTTCCTCTGCCAAGCCCATCTGCCATGATGTTCTGCCTCTACCTTAGGCCCAAAGGAATGGAGCTGGCCAACCACAGAATAAGACCTCTGTAACCAAGAGGCAAATTAAGAGTTTTTCTCAGGTATTTTGTCAAAGTAATGAAAAACTAAGATAATACAAAAGGAAATACTATACCCAGAAGAGGAAGATAAAATTATCAGCAAATGTGAAAAAGTAAATGCCACTAGAGGAGTAGACATGCAAATGATAAATAGTAAATTATCATACATTATCAATATAGCAAATGATCAAACTTCTAAGATGAATAAGACAGGAGGAAAAAGCACAGAATATTCAAAACCACCCAAAGAAAAAAAGAGCAAAATGACAGGAAAAAAATACATACTTTTTGATAATAGCCCTGAATGTAAATGTTTTTAATTTTCCATATGAAAGTTACAGATTGGCTAAGTGGATTAAAAAATAAGACCTAACAATATTCTGCCTATAAGGAACTTACCTCATGTACAAACATATACACATACCAAGAGTGAAAGAATGGAAAATGATGTACCAAGCAAAGGGAATCCAAATGCAAAAAAGAAGTAGCTACATTTATAATTGACAAAAAAGACTTTAAAACAAAATTAGAAGAGAAAAAAATGGTCACTATGTATTGATCAAGGGAACAAGTCATCACAAAGGCATAATTATTAGAAATATATAAACAATAAGTCTTGGAGCAACCAATTTAAAAAAAAAACAAATATAATTAGAAATAAATAGAAAGGCCACAATAAGTACATCATCCTGATTTTTTTAAAAAAGCACAAAAAAATCAGATTCACATTATATCATAGATTGAATGGACATAACAAACATCTACAAAATATTCCACCCAACAGTTGCAAAATATACATTATTTTCTTCAGCACACACACACACACACACAAACGTTTTCCAAAATAGACCATATATTAGGCCATAGATCAAGTCCTACCAAAAATTTTGAATGAAGTAATTTCTTATATTTCATCTGATCACAATGAAAAGAAACTAGAAATAACTTCAGAAATTACACAAACACATGGAGATTAAGCAACACACCACTACTGTTGTAGGTCATGGAAGAAATCGGAGGGGAAATTTTAAAATTCCTTGTATCAAACAAAATGGAACCACAAATAACAGGAAAAGTAGTACTAAGAGGCATGTTTATAGGAATAATTGCCTATGTAAAATTTTTTTTAAAAAATAAAAAAGAAATCAATAACATCATGATTCATCATAATATTACAAAATGTTACAAAATCAAGAACAAACCAAATCCAAAATCCATGGAAGAAAAGAATCAGTAAAGATCAGAGAAGAAATAAGTGAATTAGAGACCAAAAGAATAATACAAAGCATCAATAAAACAGTTGGTTTGCTGAAATGCTAATATTGACAAACCCTTAGCTAAATTGACAAAAAGAAAGAAGGCCCAAATAAACAAAATTAGACTTTAAAAAATGAGTCTTAACAACAAATACAGTGAAATTCAATGGATCAGTAGGGAA
Organism: Tamias sibiricus; assembly: GCA_025594165.1. Taxonomy (NCBI): domain Eukaryota; kingdom Metazoa; phylum Chordata; class Mammalia; order Rodentia; family Sciuridae; genus Tamias; species Tamias sibiricus. The sequence goes on from CM046671.1 coordinate 81,801,000, forward strand.
ATTTTGGGGAAAAAAACTATGCCTAATAAATTGGAAAATCTAGCAGAAACAGAAAAATTTCTGAACACATATGACTTGCCAAAATTGAACCAAGAGGATATAAAATACCCAAATAAATCAATGACAGGTATTAAGATTAAAGCAGTAATAAATAGTTTTGATTAGGAGGAGGAGGAGGAGAAGGAGAATGATTCTAGGACCTGATGGAATCATTGCTGAATTTTACCAAATTTTTAAAGAACTAGCACTGATGCTGCACAAACTATTTCATAAAACAAGGAAAGAAAGCTTTCAAACTCATTCTATGAAGCCAGTATTACCCTGCTAACAAAACCTGTAAAGCACACAACAGAAAAAGACTGCTACAGACAAATATCTTTAATAAACATAGATATAAAAATCTTTGATAAAATGCTTTCTGATTTAATTTAATAGTGCGTTAAATTATAATATGCCATGACCAAGTTTGTTTCGCTCCAAGGATGCAAGAATGGTTCAACAAACACAAATCAACAAATGTAATAAAGCACTAAGTAAAATCAAGGATAAAAAATCACATGATTATCTCATTTGATGCAAAAAATCCTTTGATAAAATTTAGCATCTCTTTATGATGAAAACCCTGAATAAATTACACATAGTGGGATCATGTCTCAATACAGTGAATCCTATATATCATACTAAACTAAGAGCTGAAAGCACTTCCTATAAATCAGGAACAAGACAAAGATGCTTACTATCACCACCCTTATTCAACATAATACCAGAAATTTTAGCCAGAGAAATTAAGCAAGAGAAAGTTAATCATTTATATAGGAAGTCAAATTATCTCTGTTTATTGATGATATGATTGAATACCTAGAAAATTGGGGAAAATAATCCATCAAAAGACTTTTAAAACTGATAAATTCAGTGAAATAGGATTCAATATCAACATGCAAAAATCAGTTGCATTTGTATACACCAATAATGAATTCTCTGAGAAAGTAATCAGGAAAACAATCTCATTTCCAAATATGAAGAAGGAGGAGGATGAGGGGAAAGAGAAAAGGAAGGGTAGGAGAAGGATAAAGAAGAGAAGGAGGAGGAGGAGGAGGAGGAGGAGGAGGAGAGGAGGAGGAGGAGGAGAAATAATGAGGAATAAACCTAAGAATGTGAAAAATTTCTACAAATCGAATTACAAAATACTGAAGAAAGATATTAAAAACACACTAGAAGTTGGAAATACCTAATATGCTCATGAATCAAAAGAATCAGTATTGTTAAAATGGCCATACTACCCAAAGCAATATACAATTCACTGCAATCTCCAACAAATTACTAATGACATTTTTCACAGAACTAGAAAAAAATCCAAAATTTATATTGAAGCAAAAAATACCAAGGATAGCTGGAGCAATTTTGAGCAAAAGAGCAATGTTAAAGGCACCACAATATCTGAATTCAAAACAGTATAGTATTGGCATAAAAAGAGGCAGGTAGAATAGTGCAACAGGACAGAGAACTTAGAAATAAGTACACATTGCAAACAATTATCAACAAAGGTGCTAAAATATTCAAGAAAGAACAATATTCTTCAAAAAATGGTGCTGAGAAAACTGGCTATTCACATGTAGAACATTGAAACTAGATTCCCCTCTTTCATCCTGTACAAAAATCAACTCAGGATTAAAGGCCTTAATGCAAAGTGAATCCTTTGAAACTACTGGAGAGAACATAGAGGAAACACTCAAGATCATGTCAAAAGGAATGATTTCCAAGTTGGGACTCCAACAGCACAGGAAATCAGAATAAGAATGAACAAACAGGATTACATCAAATTAAAAATTTCTGCACAGCTAACAGTATAATCAGCAGAGTGAAAGACAACAAAGAGAATGAGAGACAATCTTTGCTAGCTATTCATCTGACAGAGGATGACTATAGGAAAAACTTAACAACCAAAAAGCAAGTAATATAATAAAAATGCACAAATGACCTAAATAGATACTTCTCAAAAGAAGAAATGCAAATTGCCAATAAATATATGTGAAAATTCTCAACACTTTTAGCCATTACAAAATGCAAATCAAACCTACAATGGTTTGTAAGCCTACAATGAAATGCAAATCAAACCTACCCAGTTGGGTAAGATGGTTATTCCAGTTGGAATCATTAATAATAATAATAATAATAATAAACAGTAACAAACACGGGTAAGGATGTGGAGTAAATGGAACCATATACAATGTTGGTAAGAATGTAAATTAGTACAACATCTATAGAAAACAGTATGGATGTTCTTCATAAAATCAAAATAGCACTATTATATGACTCATCTACACCACTGCTGAGTATTTATTCAAAGGAAATGAAATTAGCAAATATATAAGACACCTGAATGACTATGCTTATCGTGACACTTTTCACAATAGGTATGACATTGACTCAGCCAAGGTGCCCATCAACAGATGCAGGAAAAAAGCAAACATAGTATATATACATGATGGACTATTTTTCAGGTAAGGAAAAATGAAATACTGTCATTTGTAGGAAAATGGATAGAAGTGGATCTTTTTAAATGAAATAATTCAGATACAGTAAGGCAAGTATTGCATGTTTTCACTCATATGTGGAAATTAAAAACCAAAAAAGATACCCAGAAAGAAGGATCATTTGGGACCAGGAAGCAGGTAGCAGGGAGAGGGGAGAGTAAGCAAGGGTAAAAAGAAGGTCAATGTGTGATACATGTATGCACAGAAATGACACAATGAAACCCACTAATTTATACAAGTAGTATGTGATGATAATAAATAAATTAATTAATGTATATAGTATGAAAAAGGGGAAATTAAGACAAAGACACACAAGAGGGAAGACCAGTGAAGATATAGGGAGAAGATGGCATACACAATTCAATGAGAGAATTCTGAGAAGAAAACATCCTAATGACATCTGCATCTCAGCCTTACAACCTCCAGAACTTTGAGTCAATAATTTCTATCGTTCAGTCAATTCTGTCACGGCACTTTGTTATGGCAGCCCAAGCTATTACTCACCCCTTTCTCAAGAGAGAAAGAGAAGGTTGACTCTGTCTTCTCCCATGACAACGCTTGGCCCTATGTCCCTGGAAGATGGGGCCCTCAGATGAGTCTGTCACAGTCCAGAAGCACCTGACATCATTCTCATTATTTTAATGTTTTTGATGACATAACAGCTCTAACAGTTTGAAAACTAAATGACAGAATGGGTAGAGTAAAGTTCTAGAGTGAAGAAAATAAGTTGGGATGGAAAATTTAAAGGATGCCAAAATGTAGTTGTCAAGATAATGAATGTACAATTTTCCAAAATCCAAATTAATGCAAAAACTCTATGATGAACTCCAAAGTGTCAAAAATTTAAATATGAGCAGGATGTACTGGATGATATTCAAAACTTTTACCACAGCTGGGCATGGTGGCTCATGCCTGTAATCCCAGCAGCTCAGGAAGCTGAGGCAAGAGGATGCTGAGTTCAAAATCAGCCTCAGTAAAAGCAAGGTGCTAAGCAACTCAGTGAGGCCCTGTTTCTAAATAAAATACCAAAATTAAGGCTGGGTATGTGGCTCAGGGGTTGAGCATCCCCGAGTTCAATCCCTGGTACAAAAAAAAAAAAAAAAAATTAGCACAGACTGTAGCCAATAATAATGGATCCCCTATCCCTAGGGCTAGAGTTGACCCAGAAGGCTTTATCTCCCAGGAGAACAGGGAGGTGTATATAATATTAAAAGAAAGGCAGGAACAGTCTGGCAGCTGGGGGCCATTTAGGATTCTTCACCAACCAGTATCAAAGTATTTCAATATTGTAATCATCCATACAACCACACTGGCTTAAGCCATGGAACACCAGCCTATGAGTACAGGTGGAATCAGACACTCCAGAGCCCTCTGACACAGGTGATGTTTCTGTATGAATTAATGTATGGCCCCAGTATAAATAGAGCATCCTTGAGGCTAAGCCTCTGTAATATTTGTGTTTACATTCTTACGTTCTCACCTTCCAGAGTGATCAACTGAACTATAGAAATATATCTTTATCTCCATGTAACTTGAACATTCTAGAAAAATGTAGAATGATCCATGAAGAACAATTTTCTGAATGGAAATCATCTTTCATGGGCTATTTTCATAACTGGCTGAAAGGCAAGTGCTTTCTCAGAGACTGTTGTCCTTCCAATGTTTATATGAAAAGAAAGGAGACTGTATTCAATTTTTAAGTCAGAATCCCTTCACCTTGGAATACATGGCACACACAGAGGGGTTGATGAAGGGCTTTTTTCTTTTCTGGTACTGGGGATTGAACTCAGGGGCACTCGAACCTGGGCCACATCCCCAGCTCTTTTTTGTATTTTTATTTAGAGACAGGGTCTCACTGAGTTGCTAAGTGCCTCGCCATTGCTGAGGCTGGCTTTGAACTCATGATCCTTCTACCTCAGCCTCCCAAGTGCTGGGGTTACAGGCGTGTGCCACCGTGCCTGGCAATGAAGGGCTTTTGAGACAGGGACGTCTCACAGATGTGGGGACCAAGATGAGGAGTCCATTGATGAACCAGCAACACCTAGAAGGAGGCTGCACATCCAGGTGTGAGTGACAGGGAGAGACATGCTCCTGGACCTTGGCCTGAGACTGCTATTAAAGAATTGCTGCCACCTTAGCAGTGGACTCAGAACTCAGTCCCTGCCATAGCTGTCTCCAAGAAAGACCACAGAGGTTAAGGAATGAGCACCCTGACCTCTTTCCCCTCCAGCCCACCTCTCCCCAGAAGTGTCTCCCATTGCGTGAAGGCAAACCATTGCTAAAGATGTCAGGAGCCAGGCTGATGCAGGGTGGCACAAACACAGGATGCTGCTGAGGGGTGACATCCAGGAAAGAGCCAAATAGTGCAGAATTGTGAATGTCATATTTATATATCTGCATGATGATCTGACAGCTTTCAAATGCTTCCAATTTAACCAATATCACAACAGGAGATATTAATGAAGAATGTGCTGAATGCCTCTCAGTGATGATTGATCTCTCTTTTTAGTACAAAACTTACGCATTTTTCTCTATTTAAAGTGAATTTCTGGGTTTAAGTGTGTTGCCAATCTCAGATAACAGTTAAGAGGATTTGTGAGATTAAAAAAGATAAAAAGCAAGAACATAGAATCCCAGGAATGAGAAATAGTATCTAATGTGGAAACATTGAAAGCTTATGAAAATGCAAAGTTAAAAGAAGTAATGTATACATTAGAGACCAGGAAGATTAAAAAGAGAAATGGAGAATTATTTCTTAGGAAAGTCATTGATGGGGATTAAAAAGAAAGAAGAAGAAGGAGATGGAGAAGGAGAAGGAAGAGGAGGAGGAGGAGGAGAAGGAGAAGGAAGAGGAGGAGAAGGACAAAGAAGAAATAATAATAACAGGGAAAGAAAAAGATTCACACTGACAAAATCTGCAAGATCCATTAGAACAATTAGTTACTTAGTCATTAGAACACCTAGGAAGAAGGGGCTTTATAATATTTCACAACATTTAAAGAGTAGAGACTTATGGGTTGAACTGTGTCCCCCCAAAAGATCCTGATTGTCTTAACCCAGTACCAACATATATGACCTCATAAAAAAAAACAGAGATTTTGGAGATGTTCAATTTAAGATGAGGACATTGGGTAGACCCCAATCCAGTATGACTGTGTCTCTATAAAAAGGGGAAATTTCAGAAAACAATTCTGTAGCAGTAGTCCTCAGTTTGTGGTACTTTGCAATGGCCACCCAAGGAAATTACTATACCGCTCTTATTAAAAATGAGTCACAGCTAACAGGCAAAGTAAAACTCATTTGTCATTTAAGCTTATTAGATCTGAAAGACATTTTTTGCCATCATATTTGGATGGGGGAATAAGGCTTCTATCCAGGAGAGAGCTGTTTAATAATTTGTCAAGTTGTCGTGTGAAAGCTTTGTCTTCAGCTGTCACCTGCACAATGAAGGACCATGTGTTAAGAACAAGCCCAGACAGAGGACTAGATTTTGATGCTAAAATCAATCTTTTGAACAGACATTATGATTTGAAGAAAGAGAGCACACTCTTTGATCCGCTGCATATTCTATGTATCATCAGTCATATCCAGCAGGTGTCATTTCACACACTGTGTGATCTCTGGCACAGTAGAGTGGCCCGAGATTTCTGTCCAGGTGCATGCAGTTGGATGCCAGGAAAAGACTCAAGGAAGTTGGAAAAATCATTTAACTTGCTTTTCTCAGATTCAGCCAACACAAACGAAGAAATACATTGGGTCTTAGCACATTCTCACTGACTCATTAGTCGACAAGAACTGGTGGCAGGGACTGGGAATTAGAAACGTGCATAAAGTTTCAAAATAATCTCTTTTCAAGAATATGTCATGGGCTATCTGGATTACTATGTTTGTATTCTTTTTATTAGACTGTGTTGAAAGAGACATTCAGTGAGATGATTTTTGTTAGAAATCCCTTATATGTGAAAAGGTTCTACTGTAAACAATACCTTACAGATGATTAGTTATATAACTTTGGTTACGATAATTAAAACTACAATCACTTTAGTTCTCCTCACCTGTTAAGACTATGCACAGTATCCAGAAAGCAAACAAAAGTAAAAGTCATCATGGAGGTAGAAAAACAAATAGCAATAATAAAATAATAAACACAGTAAGATATTTAAAACAATAATAATCAGAAACTAATCAGACCCCTGCATCTTCAAAGGTCTAAGCAAATTGAAAAGAACTTAAGAGATTTCACTAGGACATGAGAAATTGATTGTCAGATTGGTAAAACCTATTTTACTATATTAACACATTTGGAGATTCTGATTTTGATATATAAATTACATATATGTATACATAATTTGCATAAATTATATAATATATAAATTGCATATGAATATATAAATTTTATATAATAAATATATAAATTATATATGTAATTTATATACATTAATTATATATAATTATGTGTATGTATATATAATTATGTGTATAATATAATTATGTATATACATACATATATATACATATACATACACACACACCTGTATTTTTCTTGCAGCCATCTATTTGTTTGGATTTGTTTGGGAATGCAGCAGATAATTGCCCAATCTTCTTTCTTAGTTGATGGTTATGTTCAATCACAGAAAAATTCCTTAAAAGTGCAGTTCTATGGACAAACTTGACCCAGACTAATTCACCTGGCTTTAGTGGTGTTAGTTATATCTCCATTGACTTGTCCCAGGTGTTTCTAAATGTAGGGTCAATTATGAGATTGTGTGTCTTTTTTAGTTGTATTCTATTTGATCATAATGATATTTGTTCTTTTTCAGAGAACATGGAAAGTAGATTGTGTTTTCACAGCTCTGATGCATAAAGTGAGAATAAATCCATGTTAATGTCAGATTCTGTATTTTTTAGGAGTGGGAAATGGTAGTGTGAAGGGACCTACTCCCCTAATCTTATTTAATTTTTAGAAAAATTGTTAATATGAGCAAATATGTGCTTTTCTGTTTTGCCATCTGACTGGATATGATAGTATGAGCATTAATGTTACAAGGTAGCATGATTCCTTAAGAGGACATTTCTTGCAAAACTTGGTAGGCATTAAAAATTCCATTTGTTGTAATAATAGGAGGTATGAAAATATAAATATGTCTGACTTGAGAAAAAATTAATTTTTTACAGCTGTTATTTAGAAATGTAATTTCTGGAGAATAACATTTGCACATTTATACTTTTAATATAGATTCTTGATTGACCTCCAAAGGGACAATGTACAATAGTTTCTATATCTCCTTGAACCAGGGAAAATGTTGATATTATTAAATGTTAAAAATATCATCCATCTTATGAATAAAAGTTCATCTCATGCAATTTAGCTTCAATTTCCTGATTATTAAGTAATTCAAAACATTACTTTGGGATGATTAAACATATTTGTTATCTACTGATGGAGCACTTAAGTGAAAGTTCACATAACCAATCAGTGTGGGAAGAGCCAGCAGTCAACCTTGACATGAAGGTTTAGAAACTAATGGTGGTCATAAACCAGCTCAAGATGAGGAAAATAGCCCTACGGAAAGATAAAGCAAAGGATTTGGGGAATACAACCTAAAGGGGTTTTCTTTTCACATAAAAGTTGGCTTCATGCATCCTTTATATTGAAAGGAAATAAAGGAAGTTATCTACAAATTCACTCTAGTTCAGAGAAGCTATGTGGGATATATAACTAATTGTATATAATTATATGAATAGAATATGCCAGAAGGCCAAATTGGATGGACAATTATTGAAATGCAACTTCATGTTTAGGCTAAATGTTAAAATGTAATTTTGTGTTTAGCATAAATGTTAATATTCATCTCTAATATTGCCATACAATTATAAATTCACTTAGACTTCAAGATCTTCCCCAAAATCATCACCTGAAAGTGGATACAGGTTTCACTTTAAGATCAAACAATCCATCTTCTTATGCCAAGGGCTTCTGTTAACACCTATGAAGAGAAGGATAATTGCAGCCCCAGTCCCAACTTTGAATTGTTGATAACTTGCCAGCCTCATTATGAATCCTCAAATACACCATAAACATACCAGGTGTGAAATTAAACCCATGATCCCACACCAGGTCCCTTGGGTGTATGGCATTATTATTTCCAGTTGTCCAAGACAGACCTAGTAGAATCCCTGACACGTTTGTCTCCCAATAGCCAATCATTCTGGTCTTCTTCTAAGGCTGCTTCAAATCCAGCCATTTAAGTATTTTTCCTCTGGAATCATCCAAATCCAACTGACCTGTTCGTGACTTCAACAGGAGACACCAGAATTCACCCTTGATGTCACCCATTCTCCACACGTAGCCAGGGTAGTCTTCTCAAAATGTGTATCAAATTTGTTGATCCACTGCTTACTGATACTTCAGGAACCAAATATTACCAGACTGTCTCCTGGCCAACTCTTACCATGTGACCAAGGATACACCTGGCAGAAAGGCACTGAAACAGGAACAAAGAAGATTGCATCGAAAGGGATTGAGGTCAGAGATTGGGAGTGGAGTGAAACTTGCTTTCCCTTTGAGTCTGGTGGCTTGCACAACCAGCTGAAGAGGATTTGGAAGCCAAAAAGGTGGACATGATTGCATTTGAGGACTGAGCCTTGGAAGAGCATAGTTGGTGGTGGAGTGCACGAGATCTGCTGTGCCCCTTTTACCCAGGGCAGTTGGTTACCCTGCCCTACAAGTAGAATTCTCAAGAGTCACTTGAGATCCAGATGCTCAGAAGAAATGAGCATCTTCCAGGCCTTAGGGGTGTGTTTTCTGCAGTTATTAGTACTGTGGATGTTGCAGCTGACATTAGTGTTTACTTTAGAGCTAAATCTAGTTCACTGTTGTTGCTGTTTTAATTTATGACACCATCACTTCTCATTTTGTGACTATTAGTATTGTAGATGTCAAAATTGACACTTGTTATTTATTTGAATGTTGCAAATTGGTCACTATTTTTTTAAAATATTTATTTATTTGCTTTAGTTGTACACAATGCGTTTATTTGTACGTGGTGCTGAGGATCGAACCCGGGCCGCGCACGTGTGAGGCGAGCACTCCACTGCTGAGCCACAACCTCAGCCCGCAAATTGGTCACTGTTATTGTTGCTGTTGTTTATTTCCCCTTTTCTGTAGTTGCTGGGTATTGAACATGACACTTAAAATTGGTGGAATATATTCTCTGCTACTGTACTACCCCCAATCCAGCTAGGAGATTGTGCACCTTGTTCCACACATAACTATGCTCAAACTTCAGCAATACTTTAACACAAAGAATGGGGGGGGGTACACTGTTAGAGCAAAAAGACCAGGACAAATGCAAACTTCACAAATCATCACAGGGCTTTATTCAGGAATGAAGTTTCACACAGAAGCAGGGGATGAAGGGATGAAATGATGCCATGGTGGGATCCATTGCCCTGGTGGAAAATGAGCCCCTGAACAAAGAAAGGGCCTGGGCTTACATAGATTATTCTGAGAGGTGGTCTAGTGAGAATATCAATTTTCTCTGGGCACCCAGGAATTTGAAGTAAGTTTGTCAATCAGTGAAGGAGTCCGTTTTAGTGCTTAGGGATTTAGGGTTTGTTTTACAGGGCAAAATGGGAGGGAGTCTAGGGTCAGTGGTCAGTTTCTGGAATTTATTGTACTGGACCTGATGGAGGGCCTGGGGTCAGTGTTTGGTATCTGGGAAGGATTTGTTTACAGAAGGGTTAATGCTTCAGCTTCTTCCCAAAGACTGCCTTCCAGCTTTTCTGGACACCTCTTCCTCAGGGTTTGTTTTATCAATAGGAAAGGATTGTAGTGGGAAAGGATCAATGCTCTCAATGTATGGCTTTCCTTCTCACTCCCCTTTCCCTGGGCCTCACTGCTTTTGGGGTTTGTCATTTTCCATATCTAATAGGCCCCAAACTGACAACCATGTTCCAAGTAGAAACAGCTGGGGAGAAGGCTCAACTCACCCATTGATATTTGCTCCTCTAGCAACAGCAGAGAGAAATGAAACAAAGACTTCAACATATGTTAGTCCCATATACTCTTAGAATATATAGAGTTGCCAAGTCTAGAAGAACAATCATCCAGGGTATGTACATACCCTGACAGATGCAAGACAATTAACTGATCTACTAGAAAGATCCAGTGAAATATCAGAGAAAGTGGAATTCTCAAGCTCTGACATATTACATAACTTGGAATGTTTGCTTCGATCACTAACCGTCACCAAAAAAAGTTAGCAGAGTAAAATACTACAAATCCCACGTGGAAATATATTTAACAATTCACAACAATCTGATATCCCAGAACATTTTGCCAAGAGAAGCTGTGCCCTAAGAATATACTCACATAAAAGTAGAAGAGAAGCCCATCTTAACAGATAAACAAATGTCAGTGTAAGAATACAGAACATATAGCCCACACACAGAATTAAGACCATTTTGTGTGACACTAGTAGTCTGGGGAAAATATTTTACATGAATAAGGTTACCCCAACCATGATGAGGAGGATGTTCACATATTACGACTGTGCCATTAAATGAATTTTGCACCTATTGTGCTATTTTACTTTGGAGTGGGGAAAGTAAGATCTTACTTAGTACAGCTTTTTGTTTGAAATAAAAACATTCATAAAAAAAAAAAAAAAGAAGAAGAAGACAAGTGATATAAAAAAAGAATGTAAGGCCTGGCGCGGTGGCACACACTTGAAATCCCAGCACTTGGGAGGCTGAGGCAGCCTGGGAGTTCAAAGCCAGTGCAAAGTTCAAACTCCTTGGGAGTTCAAAGCCAGCCTCAGCAATGGCAAGGCACTTAGCAACTCAGTGAGACCCTGTCTCTAATAAAATACAAAAAAAAAAAAAAAAGGGCTGGAGATGTGGCCCAGTGGTCGAGTGCCCCTGAGTTCAATCCCTAGTACCAAAAAAAAAAAAAAAAAAAAAGAATGTAATGACACCTCTTAAAGTCACCAACAAGACCCTAAATGTATTAAAAATGATAAAATACTGGACAAAAATTTTTTAAATGATTATTTAAAAATTAACGGATTGTATGATTTTGTAAAAAAAAAAAAAATACCTGAATGTATTAAGAAAACCAGTAAAGGATATATGATAAATTCAATTAAGAGATATTGAAAAAAAACTAAACAAACCTTAGAAATGACACAAAAAAATCCATCAAATCAAAAATTGAACTGAATATGTTTCCAAGATTAAGTAGAAAACAGAACTTTAGAGCTTGAAGATAAGGTGGAGCTACTTGAACATTCAGAGAGTATTAAAGAAAAAAAGGAGAAACTACAATTGAAGCCAGAATTAGAAAGGCAGTCAGTATAGATAGGTAAATCAAGTCAGGTCAGATCAAGTCAGGCCAATTTTGAGTCCCAGGAAGTTGGAAACATTAACTGAAATGTTAATTCCTTCAGAGCCTTTTCTCCACCCTTACCTGCCCCTGCTTCAACCTGTTGCTACGGTAATCCCTCCAGGAATTGCCAGTCCCTACAGGGAGCTATAAGGTTGATAATTAATGTGTCCTGGGCTGCACCATTCTACCCTTCCCCCTTAAGACCATCTGCTTGTCACCTTTTGGACATCCCACCGAGCATTTCTGCCCATGGTCACATATGTACACAGGAGATAAGGGGAAGATATCAGGAGAACAAAGGAAGCCTAAGACACATAAAAAGGGCAGAACACTTCACTTCTTGGGATACCAACTATGGCTCCCTTCTCCTTTCTGGGAGAAGTCTATGTTACCCCTTTTTAAAATAAACCCTGCTTTATATGCTTGCCTCAGTGTGCTTTTCTAATGTTCAAATTTCAACATTTGGGGAAGCAGAACTCGTCACCAGCAACTGGAAGTATCATAATCATAATTTACAAGAATTCAGAGACAATATTAAGGGACCAAATTTAATGCTTACAGACATTAAAGGAGGATCAGAGATGCAGGATCATGGAAGAGATATAATAGCAGAAAAATGCCTGAAGGCTTGTGAATGAGATGAACCTCCCAATACTAGAAGCATTTAGAACCTCAAATAGACCCAACCAGAACAATACTTCTTCACTCCCTATTATAATTACAATGCCAAAATTTCAGCTCACAGAAAGGATATTAAAGCTATTAGAATATTAAAAGCCAGGTCACATTTAGAGAAAAAATAATCAGATTAACATCCAATTTCTCAACAGAAACCCTAATATCTGGGAGGGCTTAAGAACAATGTATTTCAAGTTCTGACAGAAAATAACAGCCAACCAAGATCACTGTATCCAATAAACCATCAGAATTGTACTATCAGAACTGAAGAAGAAATAAAAACTTACCAAGATGAGTATAAGTGAAAGGAATTCATTACTACTATGCCAGCATTGCAGAAGATACTTAAAAGAGTTCTACACATGGAAGAAGATTTAAAATAACCAATATATCTTGAATAAGAATAAATTATATTAGAAGTGTGGATGAACATGCAACAATTGGGATAGAAGCAAACATTAAATGTAAATCAAAACGACAAGAAATAATACATTCTTTTCTATAATAATACTTCTATAATATCATTTCTCCAAATAATAGACATGGATCATAAAAGTAGACTAAAAAACAAGACCAAATTATTGTTTGCTGCAAGAAACACATCTGTGATCAAAGATATTCACAGGCTAAAAGTAAAATAGTGAAAAATGTCATTTTTGTGTCAATGAAACCTGAAGGCTAGTAGGAATACCTATTTATACCCAACAAAGCAGATTCCAAACACAATTAGAGGACAAAATGATGGTGACCACATACTGGTAAAGGGAAAAATCCAACAAGAAAATATAAAGATGGTAAACATTTATGCCCCAAACACTGGTGTACCTAAAGACATAAACATTATACAACATAAAGGTTCACATAGGCCCCAATAAAATAATACTGGGTGATTCCAATATACCTCTCTCACTACTACATAGGTTATCCATACACAAAATCAACAAAGATACTACAGAGTTAAATCATACTGTAAATCAAATAGATTTAAGAGATATTACAGAATATTTCATCCAATAACAACTGAATACCATTTCTTTTCAGCTTTTGCCAAAGTAAATTATATTTTAGGCAACAAAGCAAGTGTTAGCAAATACAAAGAAGTTGAAATAATTCCATATGTCCTATCCCAATGATAATGGAAAGAAATTAAATATCAAGAGCAAGAAGAATACCACAAAAACTATACAAAGGCATGCAGATTGAACAATACACATTTTAATGATAAGTGGGTCATGAAAGGATGAAAGAAACTGAAAAACAAGAATAGAAATATCACATACCAGGGGCAGAGAAGCTGATGCTGCAGCCACCTGAAATCCCTGGGGGCCAAGGGATCCTCAGTGGGCGGTAACTAGGGCCTTTGTGGCCACCACATGTCCCCAAGCTCACCTGTATACTTAGATATGTGATGTCCATCAAGGAAGAGCATCCAGCCACAACCGGGGTCTCAGGTGTCAAGGTCCTGGGCTCTCCAGAGCCATGAGGGGTAGCAGGGTCCCATGGCCCAGCTCTCTCTGGCACCTTGTCCCCCCAGGTGAGAAAGAAGCTTGACCTAAAGCCACACCAGGGTGCCCATCTCCATGCTGCACTGCTTGGTCCCCTGGGGGTGCTGCCATGGGGCACCCTCTGCCCATGCCCTCCAGCACCCCACCATGCCTCCAGCCCACCTACTGCTGCCATGCACACAGCCTTGAGGAGACCACCCTTCTTCCAAAATGTGGCATAACCTCAGACTGACATTGCTGGTATTCATGGCCACGCTGCTGATCGTCCTGCTGCAGAACTTGCCTTAACATAATCAAGGACATGTATGACAAACCCAATGGCAACACTGTATGAATAAGAAAAACCTGAAAAGATTTCCTTTAAAATCAGGAACAAGAGAAGGATGTCCACTCTCACCACTCCTATTCAATACAGTCCTTGAAACTTAGTCACAGCAATTAGGCAAGAAAGGGAAATATAAGGGATTCAAATAGAAAAGTAAAAAGTCAAAATGCCTCTGTTTGCAGATGATCTTATTCTAAACTTAGAAGATCTATAAAGCTCCACCAGGAAACTTCTAAAGCTGATAAACAAACTCAGCAAAATAGCAGGATGCAAAATCAACATAGAGAAATCAATTGCTTTCCTGTGCACTACTGATGGATCTACTGAGAAAGAAATCAGTAAAAGATGTTCATTAATAATGGCTTCCAAGAACATAAAATAGTTAGCAACAAACTTAACCTAAAAGGTGAAAGACTTCCATAAGAAAACTTTATAAAACACTGAAAAAATAAATCAAATTGAAGAAGACACCAAAAGACAGAAAGATTTCCCATGTTCATGGTTAGGGAGATTTACTATTGTTAAAACAGCCATACTACCAAAATCAATCTGGAGATCCAATGCAATTGCCATTGAAAAACCAATGACATTCTCCTCAAAACCAGAAAATTTCCTTATGTTTGTACAGAAGAACAAAAGACCCTGGATAGTTAGACAAACTCACATAGCTACAGGAATCTGGTTGACAAAAGTGCCAAAAAGTTACACTGGAGACAAGACAGCCTCTTAAACAAGTCATGCTGGGAAAACTTGATATTCATAGAAGATTGAAATTAGACACCTATCTCTCACTGTACAAAAGTCATCACAACTGGGCCAAAGACTTAGGAATAAGAAGAGAAACTCTGTAACTGATAGAAGAGAAAAAAGGTAAAGCTCTAACATATAGGTGTAGGCAATAACTTCCTTAATAGGACTTCTACAGCTCAGTAAATAAGAGCAGTAAGTTAGATGGAATCAAACTAGAAATCTTCTTTACAGCAAAGGAGACAATTCATAGCACAAGGACAGAATCTACAGAATGGGAGAGAATTCTTTGCCAGCTATTCTAGCAGAGGATTAATATCTACACCATATAAAGAATTCAAAAAACTCAATATCAAAAAACCCATTCAATAAATGGGCAAAAAAATGTTAAACATACATTTTTCAAAAGAAGTAGTATAAATAGACAAAAAATGTTTAAAAAATGTTTGACAATTATAGTCATCAGGGAAATGTAAATCAAAACTACAATGAGTTTTTATTTTAATTACAAATAATAAATGCTGGCAGAATGGGGGGGAATCTTTATAAAGTCTTTGCAGGAATGTAAATTAGTATAGCAACTATGGAAATCATTATGGAGATTCCTCAAAAGATAGGAATAGAACCTCAATATGATCCAGCTATACCATTTACTCTGCAGTATTAATCCAAAAGAATTAAGGTCAGCGTAGAATAGTGACCCATGCCTGTCCATGTTCAGAAGAGCAATTCACAAAAGTGGATTGTGAATTACTGTATGAATTACCAAGTAATGGAACCAGCCTAGGTATCAGTCAATAGACGAATGGATAGAGAAAATGTGATATATAGACACAATGGAGTTTTTTTTCAGCCATAAAGAATCACAAAATTATGTAATTTGCAGGGAAATGGATGGAACTAGAGAGCATTGTGTTAGACAAAATAAGGTAGATTCAGGAAGTCAAGAATCAGATTTTCTCTCAAATGTGGAATTTAGCCAGGAAAAAAGGGATCTCATGAGAGCAGTAAAGTAGAGGAAGGGAATGAAAGGAAGGGAAGAAAGGAGGGTAAGGAGGTACTGAGTATTTAAATTTATCAACTTATGCAATGTGCATATACAAACACAACACAATGAAACCCACTCTCTGTGCAATTTTTATGGACCAATAAAAAAAAATCAAAAGTTAACAAACTGGGGGACATCTAATATAAAACAAAGAAAAACTCCTGGACACACAGGAGCCTAGACCTGTGTGTCCAGGAGAGATGTTTTCTGTAATCTTGAAACAATTTCACTTCAAAGCCTGTTGCTAGCACCAAATGCCTGTGTGCTGCTCCTTGGTGCTGGGTATGTGCAGTGCATGTCAGTCACTACAGTCATCGTCCAATTCTTGCCTTGAGTCTGGTTCCAAGACACTGGTCAGGAAAAGATAAATCAAGTACAAATTAAATCATGAATCTTCACAATTTTGAGTTTTATCCATTCCTCAGCCGTTTGTCTGTGGGATTATCTACTTCCATTCCTGGTAGTTGGGAAGCTATGGATTAAATGTCTTGACCCCAACTTTAAATATTGAAGACTTAGTCCCTAACATGATGGTGTTAGGATGTTGGGGCCTTTGGGAAGGAGCTCAGTTATGAAAGTGGAGCTCTCAAGAATGAGCTTAACCCTTATAAGCAAGGGAAACTGCTTCCCCTCTCTCTTCACTATGTGAAGATACAAGGAAAAGGCTGCATCTACAATCCAGGATGTGGGTCACCAGAATCCCTCTCATCTTGCACTGAGAGGAAATTTGTTGCTTAAGCCATAGACATCCAGAGATCTCACAAGGACCCAAACATAGCTCCATACACAGACCCCAACAGAAACCCACGGTGAACACCACAGAGACCTCTGATAGCTACTACAGAAAACATCTTAAAAGGATTTCCCTTAAAAATAAGGGAACAGCCCGGCACGGTGGCACTTGCTTGTGATTCCAGCATCTCAGTATGCTCAGTAGGCTGAGGCAGGAGGATCACAAGTTCATAGCCAGCCTCAGCAGCCGTGAGGCACTAAGCAAATCAGTGAGACCCTATCTCTAAACAAAACACAAAATACTCAAAGGTTGAGTGCCCCTGAGTTTAATCCCTGGTACCCCCCCCCCCCAAATAATAAGGAAACGGATCCTCACACAGATATCACAGAGACCGCCACACAGACCTCTGACAGAGACTTGCACAAAGAGAGATTTCAGAGACCTCTCATGGAGGCCTAAGGCAGAGATCTTTCCCAGTAACTTCTCAGTGCCACACAGGCTTCACACAGCTCCCTCACAGAGACATTACTCAGCCTCCCAGACCCTGTGGGTGCTTCACAGATTTTCAGAGATCTCACAGAGACCCCAGAAAGATGACCATACAAGAACCAGTAGAGACAGTACAGGGACTCTCAGTGCAATATCAAAACCTCACAGAGATTTCCCAGAGACCTCACAATGATCACCTTCAGTGACTTCTCCCAAAGAGATCCCCAACACAGAACAGGTATAGACAAACCTCACACAGAAACTTGTGCACAGGAACCACAGAGTGACCTCCCACAGAGACCACACACATTTACCAGGTGATGGCACAGTAACCTCTCAGGGAGACATTACACAGTAATTCCCACAGGACCTCATGTTGCCCCACAGACCCAGAGAAACTCCCACAGAGATTTTAAAGGTTTTCTACAGAGTTTATCCACACAGAACTCACCTAGAGACAAAACACAAAGACCTCCCCCTGCCCCAGAGAGTCCTTATAGAGATCTCTTACAGAGACTCCTACAGTGCCTTCCAGGATTACAAAGGCCTCACAGTCTCCCACAGGGACCTCCTTCTACATAGAAAATCCACAGAGACAGTACATTAAGATATCTCACCACAAGAGAAATTTCACAAAGATTCTTACAGAGAATCTTCTACACCTAGCTCCACAAAGACCTCATACAGATTTCAAGATACCCCATACAGGCACTCCATAGAGTTCCCAAAGAAACCTGACACATGGAAAATTTTCTCAGAGACATGCCACAGAGGCCCCACATCCATTACTCCATCCTAGTGGATCTGAAACCACTTCACCAACTGCAAATGCAAGAGGGACACCAACAGTCTTGTCCTGCCCCCAGAACCCCAAGACACTGAGACACTGTCAACATGGCTTCCCAAATGGTGTTCTCTGCTTGGGAAAATGCTCTGGAACTTCTGCTTCTTTGTTCTGCCATTGCCTCTGAACAGAAGAACTGCAGATTCCAAATATAGACCTGCCAAATTCCTTCCTCTACAGGTTTTCACCAGCCTTACCTCTGAACCACAGTTTAGAGAATCACAAATTTTAAATGTGAATAAAATGCTGCCAACCTTCAATGAGAGAAATCATCTGGTTGTCCAGCTTTACCTATTGACAAGTAAAATGTTTAAACGTCATATTTTATTTCACTGGTCACAAAAACTGAATTCAAGATGGTTGACCACTTTGGCAACACAATAAAGACTTGTAGCAAATGGACTCTAGGAAAAAAATAAATCAGCTAAGAGTCAACTGGACTCACATCCGCCTCCCAGGGGGCTGTCCAACTAGCACATTATTCTGCACATAGCAGGTTGTAAGAAATTTGGAGAATTAGCTTTGTTTTCAAATGAAAAAAATCTAAGAATCATGGAAAGATTTTTTTTTTTTTTTTTTTTTTTTTTGTGGTACTGGGGATTGAACTCAGGGGTACTCAACCACTAGGTCACATCCCCAGACCTTTTTTGTATTTTATTTAGAGACAGGGTCTCACTGAGTTGGTAAGTGCCTCGCCATTGCTGAGGCTGGCTTTGAACTCGCGATCCTCCTGCCTCAGCCTCCCAAAGTGCTGGGATTACAGGCGTGCGCCACCGCGCCCGGCTGAAAGATTTTTTTTACAAACAAGATTTCTTGCAATATTCTTAGCTTATTCTCTGAGAAGGTCATATTTAATCCTTTATGGTTATAATGTTTTGTTCCTTAAAATGTGGTAAAGCCCTCAAATAATGTGTGATATATATGTATGTATATATATATATATATATATACACACACATAATTATGTGTGTAAACACACACACACACACACACACACACACATATTTTTTGCAGGGGCTACCAGGGATTGAACTCAGGGGCACTCGACCACTGAGCCACACCCACAGCCCTAATTTGTAGCTTATTTAGAGACAGTGTCTCACTGAATTCCTTAGTGTTTCACTTTTGCTGAGACTGGCTTTGAACTGGTGATCCTCCTGCCTCAGCCTCAAGAGCCACTGGGATTACAAGCGTGTGCCACCTTGCCGCTGTCAAATGATATTACACATTTCCAAAACATAAAGTGTTAATGTTCAGGGAACATAGCTTAAACTAAGCCATGTAGAGGATTTCATTTTGAAAAGAATTCTAAGAAATTTATATTTCCTAAAACTCAGGCAATCAAGCTCTGTTATATGTTCATTGTAGGGGTAAAAAAGGACACATTGATTCAAACAGTTTAGAATCCTTCAAAATATATCACTTAATCCAAGTTTGAAATACACACAGAGACTAATGAAACAACTAATAAGGAACATTGAATTATCTGAATTGAGAAAATTATACATTTAATTATATTAGAATAATCCATAATGCAAAGTCTCATTTATTATACCTCACACTTTCCAAAGGATGCAATTGGTAAGAGTACACATTTCTTATCACTTATAAGCAACGTTCTTATCTCATTTATTTTAAAGACAACTGTCAAGCATGTGTCACTTGTTGGGTCACTTAGGTTATCCATCATGATAAAAGCATCACAGTCTTTTCATTAAAAGGAGTGGAGCTGACACAAGAGCCTTAAGTTTATTTGTTTCAAACAGAAGTCCACTTCTCCACAATTACAAATTTATACCTATTACTTTTTCTACTCTACTCCCTTATAATGTCATCAAATCATAAAATGAAGAAATACCATCATGGATGTCCTCTAATGCTCACTACTGGACTATTTGTTTTTTTATAGTAGAACTTATATAGGGCAAGCTTAGATTATCAAAGCAACAGGAAACAAATTAGGACAGATTCTATACAGAAAATGCTTTACAAAGAATAGTGTCTCCTTTTCAAATTGATTTTTAACATGATTAAATTAAGTGATTACTACTCACTCTTTAGAGGTGGTTTTAAAGTCTGCAAACAGACAAGTGTTCATAATAATAGTTAATTACTAGGACAAGCTGAATGTATTGTCCCTATTAGCAATTCGTAGTTCAATAAGCTGTGCAAAACAGCAATGAACAGTTTACATTAAAGCAACATCCCCAGCAGTCACTGTATATGCATCTATCACATGTCACATCGATGATTTGTGTGTCCAATTTTCATGGCAGAAACCCAGAACTTTATCCAGAAGAAGTAATCCAGGGGTTCAACCCATTACAAAGATATTTATACTAAAGACTTTATAGCCACCTGCATTTTATTTTAATAAAATTACAGTAGGTAAATCTTATAAATATTTCAGCATTTTAAAACAAACCAAGAAATAGATAATGAAAAAAATTAAGATATTGGAGAAAAAAAAAACAAAAATATGTCTCCTTTGTTTACAAAATTTTTCACATCAAAATATTTTGATGCAAATAAAGTAATTTGTTTTGTTTTGTTTCACAGTACTGGAGATTGAATCTAGGGCCTAGTACAAACACATGCTATACCACTGAGCTATAATCCCAATCCCCTTTTTTCTTTTTCTTTCTTTCTTTCTTTTTTGTGGTGCTGGAGATTGAACACAGGGCCTTGAAAGGCAAGCGATCTACTAACTGAGCTATATCCCCAGCCCTGCCCATTTTTTATTTCATTTCGAGACAGGGTCTTGTAAGTTGCTGAGGTTGGCTTCCAACTTGCAATCATCCTCCCTCAGACTTCTGAGTAGCTGGGATTACATGTGTGTATCACCTTTCCCTGCTTGAAATTAACTTTTTAAATCTACAGATGAAAGACTCTCTAAATAACATCTGGAATCTATTGCAAATTTGGATTTTAAATAGACTTTTATTTAACACAGGTTTCACACTGATTTCAATGAATCAGGCACTCCAGAATACAACGTGGAGTGGTAAAATATGTGATGCCTTCTTCATATTTCAAGAGAGAAAGCTCTTTTGTAAATAAGCAAAAACAAAACAAAACAGAAACAGGAAGGTGTTCTACAATGTCATCTCTAAGGACAATTCCCCTTCATAGACTACAATGCTGTTGACAATTTCAAGGACTTTTACTTGTAAAGAATTCCCACAGGAAGAAATTCCTCCAAGCTTTCCCAGACACAGCTATACTTTCTGTACTTCTCTCCACCTGAGCAGTATGACACATTCAGCTCCAGACAGTCCTAATGGCTTCCACCTGTGTTCTCTAAGGTCAGTCACACTCATAACCATTCTTGCAACACAATAAATTGCTGTAATTATTTCCAGAGCCATGGTGGATTGTTGCATTTTCCAAACAGGTACAGGTCTCTGCGGTTACTCAGAGGTTAGCTATAGCTCCCCTCCTTGGGCTAAGTTGTCATAACCAGAACAAACCATCTCCCCATAATCATGTGGTCCACACTTCTCACATGGTACCACACTTATGCAAACCACACAAGTTATACTACCATCCAGAGAACTCTAAAACAATGCTGTACCAGCCACAGTGAATGGGGATTAGAAAATGCTAAGCTCTCCTCTAGGAAACAAGGCTGGAACAGCCCTGAAGTCCTGAACATTTTTGTGCGTTAGCTTTTCTCATCCTCATTCATACTCATTACATCTACAGCACATCTTCCCCCCCTTTGTTCAGTACTTGAAATTGCTGTCACCTGCTCCCTGATGTTGTCACAATCTCTACCATTTTTTTTTTTTTTGCCAACAACCACTTGACCAGACAGACATCTCTCAGTTTAGGAATCCTCCTGAAACTTTGCAAGCAAGACCATCCCACCACCCTTTTATATTTGTGCCATAATCTATTGCTAAGAATATTTTACATACCTATTTCCAACATCAATAAAAACTTCATGAGTTGTACTAATTTCTTTTGTATGCTGTGGTCCCTGGAGTGAGATAAACTTTTCACATTACAGGTGTATGACTTAAGCAAGTCACTCAGTGTCTCCAAACATTGCTTCCTAAAATAAGAATGAATGTTATTACATTGTTGTGAACTGGAAATGAGTTACAATATTAAAAGACTTTGCATAATTTCTATTGGATGATTTTGATATTATCATTGTTTTTATTTTTACTGCATGATTGCCAACTTAGCTTTTACTTGCTAAATAAATTTTCTTCAGGCTGAAGAAGATTGTGGCATATTATTTCCAGACTTAAACAATTTGTAGCACAAAAGCTAATGTTTAATACACACTACTGATTTACAGTTGTGAGAAAAAAATGAATGTTCTTTCCAGTAATTTTTCAAATCACTTTTTTGAAAATGATATGTAATGGATTTGTACTGATTTACTTAGGTGTTAAAGGACTGTTTTCTGTAACCTCAGTTACTGCTGCTTTCACTGTGAATAATTGCACTCATGGAGTTCTTCAAATATGACTTTTGTATCCTCTACACTGTCTATGCACATGTGCTCCTGGGTGATGGTATCTCCAGCCCTGGGTGAAATCTAGGATCCCCATGGCTCACCTGCTTATATTCAGATGAGAAAAAACTCACTGGTTCTCTCCAGGAACAAAATGAGGTCTGGTTGCAGTAATTACACTGCCAGTCCCAGGTTAATAGTCAAAACCCGACACTGCATTGAAACATGAAGTCTCTCTCCCAGGAACAGCCAGGCTTGCTGGAATCCTGTAGAGCTAGACCAGCAAGAAGCAAGTAGACATCTCCATTTGCATGTGGTACATCTACAACTTCTGCAAAACAGGCCTAGTGATCTTGTCTTTGGACCACTTCAAGTCCAGCAGCTACCCTGGAAGTAAAAGAGCAAGAAAATTTCACTTGATGGCTGCTGATCTTACCTGAGCCCACAAGGATGCTGTCTGGACTGGACATGCATTCAGAGGGGACACTTTCATGGGCATTCCCTGGGGTTTCCTGGGCCTTGCTCCCATGCTTCCGCTGGCTGGTCCTCTCAGTTTTCCCTTCAGTCCCCTCATCAGGTAGTACTCTTGCTATCACCATTTCTCCCCACCCCAGGATTCATAAGCTGTGGTCTAAATTTTGACCCAGTTATTCCCAAGGCAGCCTCTTCTGTGTTTCTGGGTCCTTCAGCTCACCCTACTCCTAGATGGCTCAAAGATAGTCAGAAAACAGTCTTTGAGTTCCCCCCAAATTCCAGAAGGAACATAGACAGGTTCTCACAGTTGGTTCCTACATGGGAATTATTTTAAGAAAAACTGAGAACAATTTAGCAAAACTTGCCTAAAGAAAGAAAAACTAATAAAGGATCTAGCACCAGGTTGCACTTGGGACCAAGACGACCTCAACAGATTACACTTACTGCCAGAAAAAAAGGAAGTGCCATATGGAAACCATCTGATTCGATGCAGTCAGCATTTCTGACATATATGTGCAAGGTCAGATCAGTCCAGAGCTTGTGATGGTCTGAAGCTGCATTGCTGTGATTGGCGGAGATTTAGTTTGCTTGGTTACAAGCGCATTCCTAACCTTAGATTGGTTTACAATTTGTATAGCAAGCTAGGTTACAGGTCATCATGTACAGAAGCCACTTTGGGACAAATTTTATCACCAAGAATGGGGCCAGGTTTAGGACAAACATTTTAGTTTGAGAATTAGCCCCATTTTGCTCATATTTTTTAAAATCTCAAGACAGTGACTATAACCATGAGTTTGGACAGAGACACTATCTTCTACAATCATCAAAATGGATCTTCTTGATTTCAGAACAGATTTCAGAGTTTCACAATGTCAAGTTAGTTAGATGAGCCAGGCATAGTGGCACATGCTTATAATCTTAGTGAGTCAAGATGCTGAGGCAAGAGGATCATGTAGAACCCCCCTTTTTAGCCCCACACCCTTTTTAGTTTAACTGCTTCTTTTTCTTCTGTAAATTGCTTGGCTTTAAGACAATAGGAGTCAAACTGCAGTGATTCCATTTTGTAATCAGCTGCCTCCACCAATGAAAACCTCCTGAGTCATTCCCCAAACAATTTAAAATATGCTTGGGGCAAGCAGGCTCCCCTGGCCAATTGAAATGTGACAAGACACCCAAACTGTAAGGATGGCCAATCATGTGAACCCTCTCCCTCTCCTTGTTTCAACCCCAATAAAAGGCTCACCCCTCCTGAGTTCGGGGCTCTCAGCATGGATCCACGGTGTTGGTGAGGTCTGAGAGTCTGAGCTTAAGCCCAAATAAAAGCTCTTTGTTTTTGCATACACTCTGGATTCCTTGGTGGTCTTTGGGGGTCCATTCTCTGGGCATTACAATCACATGTTCAATGCCAGCCTCAGCAACTTAGAGACCAGAAGCAACTTAGCAAGACCTTAACAAAAAATAAAATATAAAAATAAAAAAGATTGCGGGTGTGGGTCAGTGGTAAAGCACTCTCCTGGTATCAATCTCCAGTTAGATGGCTTGTAGGTTTTATGCAAACCATAACAAGACCACTGGATGTGTCAGGACAGTAGTGTATGAGTACTTAAACTTTTGAGTACAACATGATACAGTGTCCTTGGCCGCATGGGGATGGTCGTGTGTTGGTCTCCTGATGTGCCTGGGTGTTTTGTCTGGTGTCTCCAGGGGACCATGGCAGAGCTGTTCTTGCTGGCAGAGAAGCTGTCATGCTCCGTCTGCCTGGAGCACTTCAAGGAGCCGGTCACCACCCTGTGTGGTCACAACTTTGCCAGTTGTGCCTGGACGAGATGTGGGCCATGCAGGGCAAGCCTTACTGGTGCCCGCAGTGACACGTTGTCTCCCCAGAGCTCCCAGAGCAGAGGAACACAGTGCTGTGCACCATGGGGGACCAGTTTCTACAGGCCAGGTTGTAGCAGGCACCCACTGTTAATTGGAAGCCACTCTCCTGTCCCAAGGTCCCCAGTCCAGCCACCCAGGTGCTCTGTGACCATAATCTGAAGGTGGAGGCCATGAAGACCTGCTTGGTGTGCCTGGCCTCCTTCTGTCAGAAACACTTGCAGCCACACCCCGAGAGCCCCGCCTTTGAAGACCACCTGTTGCAGCTGCCAGTTGGAAAACTGCTGCGCAG
The DNA here is from genome assembly GCA_025594165.1 of Tamias sibiricus. Lineage (NCBI taxonomy): Eukaryota > Metazoa > Chordata > Mammalia > Rodentia > Sciuridae > Tamias > Tamias sibiricus. The sequence goes on from CM046671.1 coordinate 81,826,400, forward strand.
CAAATGTTCTCAGTACAACGGTCTGTGGGACTTATTTTGCCCGAGACATGCCCAGTGTCTCTGCCACATCTGTCTGGTGGCATACAAGGTCTCCTCTCCAGTGTCCCTGAGCCTGGCATGCCCTGATCTGAGGAATAAACTGAGGCATAAACTAACCATCATGTATAATTATATCAACGGGCCTCAATAGCACTTGAGGACTTAAGAACCAGGCAGTAGAGCTTGTGGAAGGCTGCAGACAGGAAGATGGAGCAGCTGAAACAAGTATACATGAAAATGAACGCTCTCCTTGATGCCTAGGAGGCCAAGTCTAAAGGACGAAGATAAGAGGATCATAAACAAGTTTGACTCCATTTATCAGATTCTCCTCAAGAAGGAAAGAGACATCCAGACCCTGAAGGAGGAGATGGAGAGCTTGGTGAAAGGGGATGAGTTCAAGTATCTAGAGAAAGCATCAAAACTGCCAAAAGTCTCAATGAAGCCAGTCTATGGCCCCAAGATGAAGCAGGACCACAGGCTGATTACACACACACACAAGAGACTGCTCAGTATTTGTTACAAACAAAAACCTTTATTCCAAAGGGCTTTTCTGCAAACCTCAGGGAAAGGTTTCTTGCCAATGGCAGGATAATAAGTGCATTTCCAAAGTCCTCACAGAAATGCCTAATTTCTTGCAGGTGTGATTAGTTTGCCATCAGTTTGTCATTGGTTTTACTGGTCAATTGGCACAAGAATCCCTCCTGTGAGGAGCACAACTCTAGGCCACATGTCCTCCTTTCTCCCTGGTCCTGCATCATAGTCTGTAGATTCTTGGAAGGAACCTTTTTAAACCACAGGCCACTCTGTGTTATTTTGTTATAACAAGATAATGACATTGGTAAGTTCTATAGAGAGGTACCCACAGCACCTCATCACCCTGTGCTCAGAGGTAATGATTGACCAAGACCCCACCTTCAGCACTTCTGCATGGGGGATGCTCCTCTTCACATGGACCCCAGGTCCACAGGGTCCTGAGCTTCTTAGGGCAAGGGAAGCACTAGTACCACCTGCTCACTAACAATGAATAATGGACCAAATTTAAAAACTTCTGCACAGCTACGGGTATAACAGAGTAAAAAATCAACTTTTTCAGCTGTTCATTTGACAGAAATAATATGCAGAATATATTTTTAAAAACTCGTAAACTCAACAACTAATTAATAAGTAACACGATAAAAATGGGGAAAAAGTGACCTGAATATACTTCTCAAAAGAAAAATCACAAATGGCCAGTAAATAAATGAAAATCTCAACATCTTTTAGCCATCAGGAAAATACAAATCAGAACTACAATGAGATTTCATTTTACCCCAGTTGGAATGGCTATTACCCAAAAAATTTTTAAACATTACAAATATTAGTGAGGATATACATTGATGGTGAGAATGTAAATGAGTACAGCCACTATAAAAAACATATGGAGGTTTCTCAGGAAACTAAAAATAGAACTACCATATGATCCAGGTATACCACTGCTGGTTATATATCCAAAATAAATAAAGTCAGCATACAAAATGATACCCGAATGCCCATGTTTATTGTGACACTATTCACAATGGGAAAGATATGGAATCAGCCTAGGTGTCTCTCAAAATATCCACAAATTTAAAAGTATAGTATATATACACAAGGGAATATTATTCAGGCATTAAGTATAATATTGTCATTCATAGGAAAAATGATGACACTTAAGGACATGGAGTTAAGTGAAATAAGTCAGACACAGTTAAGGCAAATATAGCCTGTTTTCCCTCAAATACAAAAACCAGGGGAAAAAAAAAAAAAAACAACTCCTGAAAGTAGAATAGGGACCACTATGTACCAGGAATAGTGTAGAGCAACAGTAAAAAGGTGGGAGAGGGTCAAGGGGTGAGTGTAAATGATCAATGCACCTGTGGAAATGACTCAATGAAGCCTATTAATTTGCACAACTAATAAATTATAATGATAATAAAACATATATGCATATAAAGAGGACTCAGATACACATATAGAAGGTGATTACATGGGGACACAGGGAGAAGACAGCCATATGTAATCCAAGGGGAGAATTATCAGAAGAAACCCACTCTAATGACATCTGGATCTCAGTCTCATAGTTTCCAGAACTGTTAATAAATATTTGTTTTTCAAGCAACAAATACTCTGTCATGGTACTCTGTTCTGGCAGCCCAAGGTGCCTAATACACACACCTTTCTGCAGAGAGGTCTAACCAGAGAAGGTGGACTGTTTCATTCTCTCATAACAAACCCTGGCCTATATCCCTGACGGCAAGGTCCTACATGAGTCTGTCACTGTGTCCAGAACTACCTAACACTATTCTCATTATCTTAATACTTTTGATGACATCAGCTAGCACTACCCAATTTGAAAACTGAATGCTAGAGTGGATACAAATGGGAGAGTTCCAGAGTGAAGAAAGTAATGATCAAGTAGAAAATTTAAGGGGCACAAAATATTAGTAGTCAAAATAAATAATATTTAGATAATATTTAGTGTATTAGTTCCAAAAATCCAAATTAGTGCCCAAAATGATGGGCACTAATGAAGGAACCTTTATGAACTCCAAAATGATGGGCACTAATGAAGGAACCTGATGAACTCCAAAATGTCAAAAATTTAAATAAAAACAGGATATCTATGGGTGATATTCAGAAACTTAACCAAACAATGGCATAGACTGCAGCCAATGAGAATGAACCCCATCTGTAGGGCTGGAGTTGACCCAGAAGGCTTTAACTACAAGGAGAACATGGAACTATAGATCATGCTAGAAGAGAGTCAGGGGGAGGCAAGCAACAGGGAATTGATCATTCAGGACTCTTCATCAAACACTATAGAAGTAGTTTAATATTGTAACAATCTCTCAGGAGCAGTGATTTGAATCACAGTCTCTGACTGGCAGACCCACAGGAGTGCGCCTGTGCTGGGAACTCCTTGTGCAAAAGCACTAGACTGCCCAGTTGCTATGGTGATGCCCTACTCAAAGGAGGTCCCATGCATGCCATGACACTATTGGTCTTCACCCTGAATTCAGACATTAGCTGCTGGGGATTGTGAGTACAAGTTGATAATTAGAATTGGAATGCCCAGAACTTTGTCCTTCATCTCACATGCTTTGAAGAAACTTTCTCACAAAAAAAAAAAAAAAATTGTTCTGGTATTAAAACCTACATAATAAACATGCTGAGCTAGCTCTGTGTCATTATACCTCCTTCAGTATATAATAACCCACCTGGTCTCAGCTTTCTCTCTACATGTGTCCATTTGTCTTTTCTAATCCATTGACACTCACCAGTTTTGGAATTAACTGCCATGCAGGTTGTGGGAATAACCCATACCATGCTCTTTGGATCCATGAAACAGCAGCCTACAGTTACAGGTAGAATGAGTCACTCCAGAGCACTCTGACTTAGGTGATGTATGACTAAACATCTGGTCTGACTATAGATAAGGCATCTTTGAGGCTTAGCCAAAATAATGTTTGCCTTTACATTCTTATAGTAGGGCTCAGTTCCTTACCTTCATGCTGGTACTCTAACTGAACCAAGAAAATGTCTTTATCTCTATGTAACTTGAACGTTATAAAAAAGTGTAGAAGGACCCATGAAGAACTATTTTCTGAATGGAAATGGTCTTTCCATGGACCATTTTTACAATTGGATGAAAGATATGTGTTTTCTCAAAGACTCTTTGTGGTCCTTCCAAGGTTCATAGAAAAAGAAAGGATGGTATTCAAGTTTTAAGTCAAAATCACCTCACCTTGGAATAGATGGCACACACAACAAAGTTGCTGAATGGCCTTTGAGGCAGGGATATCTCACAGAGGTGTGGGCAGTGGTAAGGAGTCCATTGATGGACAAGCAAGAACAGAAAGATGGTTGCATTTCCAGGTATCAGGAGCAGGGAAGTATGTATTCCTGGGTTTTGGCCTAAGACTATCATGGAAGAACTGCTGCCACCTCAGCAGTGGCCTTAGAAAAACTTCAAGAAAGATAAGAAAGGTCATGGAATGAACACCCTGGTCTCTTTATCCATAGCCCGTAACACTTCAGTGCTTTTCATTGGCTGAAGGTGAATAGTGACCAGAGGTTCATGGATCTGGGATAATGGAGAGTGGCACAAACTCAGGATGCTGATGAAGGGTGACAGAGAAGAGTCCATCAAATAGTGCAGAGTTGTGAATGTCATATGTAGATATCTGCATTGATGGTCTGATGGATTTCAAAATTCTTCCAATTTAACCAACAGCAATACAGAATATGTTAAGGAAAAGGTGTTGAGAGACTCTCAGTAATGGTTGTCTATCTTTTTAGAACAATATTGTACCAGTTTTTTCTCTACTGAAAGTGCCTTTCTGTGCTTAGTGCTACCAAGGTTAGATAATGATTATGAGAATTTACAAGATGCTAAAAAGAAAAAGCAATAACATAAACTCCATAGACTGAAAAGTAGGATCTAATATGGAAACACTGAAGGCTAATGAAGATGGAAAGTTAAAAAGAAGATAAAAATTATGAATTACAGAGCATCAAGCAGATAAAGAACATAGAAATGGGAAATTATTTCTTAACAAAATCATGAATGAGAATTAAAAAGGAAAAAAAGAAGGCCACTCAAGAAAATTAGCAAACTGATTTTCTTTAAAAAGAGTCATAGCTAATAGGCAAAGTAACATTCATGTGCCACTTAAGCAGTGTTAGATCTGAAACTCCATTTCTGCCATTATATATCAACAGAGGAAGTAAGACTTCTCTCCAGAGCAGAGGTGTTTAATCAATAGTTAAGTTTTTGGTGAAAAACAGTCCTCTGCTCTCACTTGTATGATGAAGTACCATGTGTTACGAACAAGCCCAGACAGAGGACTAACTTAATTCTGGTGTTAAAATCAATCTCTTTGGAACAGAGTTTATGGTTTGAAAGAAGAGAACACATTCTTTGATGTACTGGATATTGCCTGCACTACTAGTCATCTTCAGCAGGCGTCACAGTAGAGTGACCAGAGAAATCTGTCCAGCTGAAGCTGAATGCCAGGAAAAGACCCAGGAAAGATGGGAAAATACTTTAACCTGCTCTCTGAGATCCAGCCATTACAAATGTAGAATTACATTTGGCCTTAGCACTACTCCTACAGATTCACTAGTAGACAAGACGTGGTGGCAGGAACTGGAAATTAGAAATCTGCTTAAAGTGTAACTTGAGGGTTTCAAAAGATTCTCATTGTAAAAGCATTCCATGGGTTGTCTGCATTATCATGTTTATATTCTTTGTATTAGAATAACTTTTTTCATTTATGAGCATGCATATACTTTAGCAATGGTAAAATATTTGCTAAGACTTCATATTCAAATTCTGTAAGACTTCATATAAAGTGTTTTGATAGCAAGAACACATGTCATTAGATACTATAGAATCTGTAGGCTTAATGCACTATAAAAATGCAAGATTGCCATTAAAAAGTATATCAGAGGAGAGAAAGTGAAACGTTAATATAATAATGCCATCATATGGCACATTGCTAGTGTGTAGAATGAATGAAGCTGAGATTGTTTGAAAAGAACGATTCAGTGAGATGACCTTTGTTATCAAGCTCCTATGTGTGGTAGTGTTTGGTGGTTAAAAATGCTTTTAAAGTTATTTGTCATATAACTTTAATTATGATAATCAAAACCACATTCAGTTTCATTTTCTTCATCTGTTAGACTATGGTCAATATCCAGAATATGTACAAAAGTATAAGATATTTTGGGCAGAGAAAAAATAAGGACAATAAAATGAACATATTAGGATATTTAATAGGAGAAAACGAATTAGCCTTCTGCACCTTCAGAAGCCCAAGCAAGTTGAAAGATTTATTAGTCAGCTTTTGTTACTATGACAAAATACACATGATAAATCAACTTAAAGAAGGAACAATTTGATAAACTAAAACAGTCCATGATCATTAAACCAAAGAAATACTATACAAAGAAGAACACAAAAACAAATCCTAGAGTTCTGAAATGGATAAAACTCTCCAAAAGAACAATTAAGTATGTAAAAATTAAGAATGAATTAAATCTATGAAACAAAACAAAATATCTCAGAACGTAAGCATCTCATAATAACTCTGATTGGCAGAATGTATTGAAAAACCAAACTGAGCATATGATTTTTGCAAAATACTCATATGAAATGCCACTATATCCAAGACTGAAAGTAAAAAATGTAATCTATTCAAATGGAGTCCAAAAAAAGCAGGAATAATTCTTCTCATGGCTCACAAAACAGATTTTAAGCAAAAATTAATCAGAAGAGATAAGGAAAGTCTCTACACAATGTTAAAAGAAGTGGCCCCTCAAAATGATATAATGATAGGAAATATTTATGCCCAAAATGTTGGTGCACTTAATTTCATGAAACAAACACTTCTTGATTCTAAATCCCAGTCAGACCCCAATACAATGATATTGGGTGATTTGAACACACACCTCCTATAATAGATAGGTCATCCAGACATAAAATCAATAAATACAATAGTGATTTATATAATACTACAAATCAAATGAATGTAAAATACATCTATATAATATTTCACTCAACAACATCTGAATTTTTTTCCCTCAGGAACTCGTGGTATTTTTTTCAAAATAGACCATATTTTAGATTGATAAGCAAGTCTTGATAGAAACAAAAAATACTGATATTAGTTTTGGTATCTTATCAGATTATAATGAAATGAAATTAGAACTCAATAGCAGAAAAAAGTATATAAACCACATAAACAAATGGGTATTTAACAATTATCTTTTAAATGAATGGGTTATAGAAAAATGAGAGCAGAAATTTTAAAATATCTACAATCAAACAAGAATAGAGATACAACATACCAAAATCTCTGCAATGCTATGAAGGCAGATTTATGAGGAGAATATTTAGCATTAAGTGCCTATTTATATACACACACATGCACATACACAACAACAACAACAACAACACACACACAAATCAGAATTATCCCAAATGAACAATCTAATGCTACATGTCAAAGTCCTAGAAACACACAAACAAACTAATTCTAAAACCAGTGGAAGACAGAAAATAATAAAGATCAGAGCCAAAATCAATGAAATAGAGAATTAAAAAAAATACAAAGGATCAATACAGCAAATAATTGGCTCTTTGAAAATATAAACAAGATTAATAAACCTATAGCCAATCTACCCAAAAGAAAGAGAAGACTCAAATCAACAAAAGTAGAGATAAAAAAAGGATATCACCACAGATATTTCTAAAATTAAGAGGACCTTTAAGGGCTATTTTGAAAGTATATTCAATAAATTGGAAGATCTAGAAGATATTGACAAATTTCTAGACACATATTGTCCCTCACAAATTGAACCAAAGAGATATAGAATATATAAACAGACCAATAACAAAGAGTGTGATTAAAGCAGCAATTAAAATCCATTCAACAAAGAAAAGCCCATCTGAGTTCTACCAGACTCCTAAATAATTAATGTCAATTCTCCTCTTTTTCTTACATGAAATGAAAAAAGTGGGAATACTCTCAAACTCATATTATGAAGACAGTATCATGCTGATACCCAAAGCACAAAAACACATATCAAGGAAAGGAAACTTCAGACCAAGATCCCTGATAAGCATACATGCAAAAATACTTAGTAAAACAGTTGCAAACCAGGCTCAAAAACACATTAAGAAGATTGTACACCATGATTAACTTGGATTCATCCAAGGGATGCAAGATTGGTTCAATATACATAAATAAATATAATTCATCACATAGACTCAAGAACAAAAATTGAACAACCATTTCTACAAATGCATAAAAAGCCTTTGGCAAAATTCACCACCCAGTTATGTAAAAAGCCTTGAAGAAGCTAGGGATAGAAAGATTTTACCTCAACATCATAAATTCTATGTATGACATAAGTCTATATATGATCCACTTTAAGTTGAATTTTGTGTATGGTGAGAGAGAGAAAACCCAAAGCTAATTTAAAATTTGAATGCATTTCCTCTAAAATCAGGAACAAGACAAGGATGTCTACTCTCACCACTCCTACTATAGTTCTAGAAACTCTAGTGAGAGGAATGAGGCAAGAAAAGCAAATTAAAAGGATGCAAATAGGAAATGAAGAAGTCAAATTGTTTCTGTTTGATGATGACATGATCCTATACATAGAGAACACACCCCACCCCCCAAAAAATATATTTCACTGGAAGATGTCTGCATCTGATCAACAAATTCAGCAAAGCAGCAGGATACAAGATTAACATACAAAAAAAATCAATAGCTTTCTTATGCTTCAATGATGAATCTACAAAGAAAGAAATCAAGGAAACTACTTCATTTACAGTAGCCTGAAAAAAAATAATTATGAATAAATCTATCGAGGTAAAATACCTCTACAATGAAAATTATAAAACACTGAAGAAATAAATTGAAAACCTAGAAGACGGAAAGACTGGACATGTTTATAGATAGGTAAAATTAAAATAATAAAAGACCATGTAACCAAAAGCAATCTAGAGATACATATGAAATACCAATGATAGTCCTTACAGAACTAGAAAAAACTGTTATAAAATTTATATTCAAGAATAAAAGGCTCAGAATAGCCAAAGCAATCCTGAGCAATAAAAGCAAGGCTGGAGGCATTACAAAAATGATCTCAAATTATTCTACAGAGCTATAATAACAAAATCAGTATTGGCATAAAAATAAATGTGAAGATTAAGCCGGGTGGGGTGGCGCACACCTGTAATTTCAGTGGCTTGGGAGGCTGAGGTAGGAGGATAGGGAATTCAAAGCCAGCCTCAGCAAAAGCCAGGCCCTAAGCACCTCAAAGAGACCTTCTCTCTAAATAAACTATAAAATAGGGCTGGGGATGTGGCTCAATGGTTGAGTGCTCCTGAGTTTAATCCCCAGTACCCCCAAAAAATAAAATAAATATGAAGATCAATGTAATAGACTAGAAGACACATAGACAAACACAAATCAACACAGTCATCTGATTCATGACCAAGTTGCCAAAAAACATAGATTGGGAAAAAAAGCCCTTTTAACAAATGGTGATGGGAAAACTGTGTGTCTATATGTAGAAAAATGAAACTAGATCCCTACACTTCACCCTCTATAAAAATCAACTCAAAATTGATTAAATAAATAAATAAAAAAAATTAGACCAGGAACAGTAAAACTCCTAGAAGAAAACATAGGTTCAAAACTCCAGACAGGTGTGGTGGCGCATACCTGTAATCCCAGCACATGGGAGGCTGAGGCAGGAGGATCGTGAGTTCAAAGCCAGGCTCAGCAATGGCGAGGCACTTAGCAACTCAGTGAGACCCTGTCTCTAATAAAATACAAAAAAGGGCTGGGGATGTGGCCCAGTGGTCGAGTGCCCTCAGTTCAATCCCTGGTACCAAAAAAAAAAAACCAAAAAACAAAACTCCATTATATATTGGCACGGGCAACACCTTTAATAAGACTCCTAAAGTTCAAGAGATAAAACCAAGTATCATTGTGCAATGTGATTAAATTAAAAAGCTTCTGCACAGCAAAAGAAGTCATCAAGAGTGTAAAGAAAGAGTCTACATAATGGGAGAAAAATCTTTGCCAGTTACTCTTCTGACAAGGGGTTAATATGCAGAGTATATAAAAACTGAAAAGGATTCTGGTCCTCCATATGGGGAAGGGTCTTTGAGTAGCCACATTTTTCTTTTCTTTGTCCACATACCCCAGGCAGAGAACTGGCCTGAAGCTCAAAACAAAGTGGGCTGAGATCATGGCTACATTTTCTGGGGGCTTCCCACCGTAGGAACTAGGCCTCACTGAAGATGGGAATCTTCCCTGAGGGGCTTCTGGGTTTGAGTTCTTCTCCTTCCTGTGGCCTGCTGCTGAAGTCTCATGTGTTCTTCGCTGACACATCAAGGTGGGTTGGAGGGCACTCCCACCAGCCCACAGCTCAGTGTTTTACCTGCACCTACTCAGCTGTCTCAAAACCAGCTTGAGGATGAAGAAAAAACAAGATCATGGCAGACCTCACAGGTCTCCTCCCAAGGAGAACCTCCACCCCCATATAGGTATGGAAAATGATGGATACCTGGGTTTTTAGAAGGTTTTGGAAATGGGGGTACTTTTCCAGACATCCATGTAGTGCAGTGTCCACTGTATCTGAGACCAAAGGGGGAAAAATTGTCAGTTGCACTGGTCATTCAGGTGGATCCTGAAGGAAAAATTAAATATGATGCAATTGCTCAATAAGGACAGTCAAAAGACAAGGTCATTTATAGCAAATACACTGACCTGGTTCCAAAGGAGGTTATGAACTTAGATGACCCAGATCTACAAAGACATGATGAAAAATCTATTAAAGAGATAACAGAAAAGACAAGGGTAGCCTTAGAGAAATCAGTATCACAAAAGGTTGCCAGAGATATGCCAGTACCAGCAGCTGATAAACTGGCTTCCCCTAAGTACATCTAGTACACACCATCTCAGCAGGGAGTATCTTTCAACTCTGGAGCTAAACAGAGTGATATTCCAATGACAGAAATGCAGAATGATCCAATGGAACCTTCAAGATTCAAGATTAATAAAAAAAAAATTCCCTGGGAACCACCTTCTTTTCCTGCACCTGTCATACATTCTGTTAGTCAAAAGGTTCCTGTGAAGGAACAACAAGAGTGGAAGATTCCTCCTTGTATTTTCAACTGGAAAAATGGAAAGGGTTATAAAATTCCATTAGGTAAAATGTCTAATTGCTGATGGAAGAGGACTTTGTGGCAGTGGAACTCTTCATTACTTAAGAAGTTGTAATGGTGCTGGGTGTGTGCGGTACGTGTCAGTCAGTCCAGTCATTGCCCAAGTCTTGCCTTGCATCCTTGCTTCCAAGATACTGGTCAGAAATAACTGAACCAAATACAAATTAAAACATGAACCTTCAGAATTTTGATTTTTGAAATGGCAGCCTCTTACATCTACTGTCATTATTGTGGTTTTTATAGTTCATTTGTAAGAATGTTTAGCAATACTAGATATTGACTTATTATCTTTTTAGATTGATTTATTATCTTTTAGTTACAAAATAACCAAAGTATGCCTCAAATACCTCGTACCATGCCTGTTAATGTCTCTGGTAACACTTGGTTGTAGATTAAAGCTTGTATTTTGGTGTGTTTATATTTTCTTCTGAATTCCCAGATTGGCTTTGTATTCTCATTTTTCTTCTTTTGACCTTTAATCTTTCTGGAGTTTAATTCTATATCCAAATAAACTGAATAAATAAATTAACAAAAGGGAAAGAACAAATTTTCCTTACAAGTCTTCTATAGTAAACACATGTAGAAGAAAGACAGGGAACATGTATGAAGTTACGAATGGTGTGAATATACTTTGCATACAATCAGAGATTTGTAAAAAAGTGCTCTATATGTGTAATATGAAATGTAATGCATTCTGCTGTCATTTATAACATCTTAGAATAAAAACTAATTTAAAAAAAAGAAAGGGAATAGAAAAATCACCATTGGATGATCATGCCAACCTTGCTGCTGGCAACATCTATTGACTGACTGACTAAGTTTCTTTCTTTCCCTTCCTTCCTTCCTTCCTTCCTTCCTTCCTTCCTTCCTTCCTTCCTTCCTTCCTTCCTTCCTTCCTTCCTTTTCTTTTCTTTTGTTCTTTCTTTCTCTTGGTGCAGGGATTGAACCAATGGGTGCTTAATCACTGAGACTCATCCTCAGCTATTTTTATGTTTTATTTAGATACAGGGTCTCACTAAGTTGCTTAAGTCTTTACTAAGTTGCTGAGGCTGGCTTTGAACTTGTGATCCTCCTGCCCTAGCCTCTGAGTCATTGGGGTTACAGGCATTGGCCACTGTACCTAGCATGTCTTTTTTGTATCATGTTCCCCTGATGTAATTGGATGAAGATGGTATATCATCTCAGTGGCATTTTTCCAAAAAAATGAAATTCCTACCCCAACATTTCTGCAAACCTCAGTCTACCTTGAAAATAATTTGAGTGACATTTTACGGACAACCTGATCAGTGCTTTTCAAAGGGTTAGATAAAAAACAATCAGGAGAATTTTTTTAAAAAAATATTTTTAGTTGTAGATGGATACAACACCTTTTTTTATTTATCTGTTTATGTGTGTATGTGGTGCTGAGAATTGAACTCAGTGCCTCACATATGCTAGGCAAGTGCTCTGCCTCTGAGCTACAACCCAATCCCGAACCAGGAGAAATTGATGAGTGGTCAGATTGAAGAAACTAGAGGAGACATGGTGACAAAATGCAAAGTGGTGTCTTTAATTAGAAACCATAACCCCTTCCCTACCACAAACAGTAAATAATTTTCTGCCACCGTGTGATGTGTCTTTTTCCTGGGGTGATTGTTTTAAACATGTATTGTTATATATGAGAACAGTCACAGAGCCACCTGTTTCTCCAGTTATGAGTACGCAAAAAGCACATAGGCTCACTGATAATAATCAGAAACAGAATAATATCAAAGTACTTCCCGCTAAAGAGACCCCATGGGAAAAAGTCCCTTTGGTGCCTGTGACCCCGTTCTAGTAAGATTTACTTTACTAAACAATATGGCAATTATCTACAAGGAAATTTGCCATAGCAACCACTGAGATCACTGCCCTCTTGACTAACCCTTGCCATGGTAACCACTGAGATCACTGCCCTCTTTACTAACCCGAACTTAAAGTTTAACTTAGGGAAGAATAGAGTCATAAGGTCTAATATGCTTACTATTATGAAATATAAGAGCTAAGCACTATGACGAAATAGAAACGTAAGATCAACTTTGCTGATTACGTTCATAGCTTAGACATTAAATTAGAACAATAGCAAGGGATGTGGTGGGGGTGTTATTATCTCATACAATCACTTTTTCCAGTAAGCCTGTTCTGTACAAAGAATTCTATGGGTTTTATGTTAACTACATTCTTGGCATGTTATACTTTAAAAAATGTATAAAAACTGTGTGTGAACTCAATAAACTTGTCAGCATTCTACACTGGACTTTGAGTCTGTGTGGTTGCTGTCCATCCCATCACTGACGCTGTTTACCCCGTCACAACCCCTTGACCAGGAAGACCCCCGACCCTGCTGGGGCTGGACCCCGGCATTTCCCTCTGTCCAGCTTTCTAGAAACATTTGCTTTCTTCCTTGGGGAAGGGAAACATGAAAGATTAAGACACATTTCCCTTTGTCTTCCTTCCTGCAGAGATTTCTAATGGCCAACATGGCCCCATGGGGGAAAGCAGGGGTAAATAAACTCTCCCTCAGTTTTGTGTGGTGAATTAATAAAAGTTACTAGGTCCCAGGGAAGTTTAATCAAATTATTTCATAATTTCAAAAAAATGAAAACAGTACAGATGTCAATCAAAAGGTGAATAAATTACGAAACTGAGATATTCACACATGAAACTGAAATATGCATACAATATTCTTTTCACTGATGGAAAGAATAAACTATTGATTCATGCAACATAGATGAATCTTAAAAGTTAAATTCATTTCATTATGTGAAAAAAAATCCAGATACTGAATGTGATCTATTCCATGATTCCACTTATACATATTCTGAACATGGAAATACTATAGTGATGGGGAGTAGATGAGTAATTATCAGGACTTGGGGCCTGGAAAGGGAATGATGACAGAAGCAAAGCCCAGAGAAAGTTTATAGTGATGGAACCTTTATGTACCACAACTTGGTGGTCCTGTATCGTTGTTAAAATCCATAGCTGTGCAACATATTAGTGCAAAGCTGATCTATGTTTACTCTTAAATGATCTGTGTTATTTCTAAATAAAGATCAGTGGGGTACAGGGATGACCAAAAAGGCATATAAACAATAACAAATAAACCTAATTCTATAACTGATAAACCATATAACACATAGACAGGTGGGGAAGAAAGGAATTAACCTAAATAACTTTAAAATTTTTTTGACTGGATATTATAAGACCTAAGACAAAAGTAAATGAGAACAAATATTGATATTTGAACAAATATTGATATTGCTTATTCTTTAATAGTTGCTGATATGGTGAGATTGCAATAAATCACCAAGTCAATCTTAAAGCAGGAGGCTGAACCATATATTCACCAGCTAGTGGTCCAGATTCACTGGCTGGCCAACGGACAGGCTGCAAGTCTACACCTTCAACCCTCTCCAGGGGTTAGAGTACACCTTTATATTCCAAAACCACATTAATAATAAGTGGTGTTGCTATGATTCAAAACCATAAACAAAAATTTTGAGATCTAAAATCATAAGCAGAAGGGGAAGTGGGTAAAAACAATCCTAGTTGAGTACATGTTAAAGAATGGTTACTAACATCTAGACAAACATCCTCTGACAGGGTATATTGTCCAAAAAAATAGGAACCAAAAACAGTACACTTTTACATTGTATAAGAAGAACAGAAACATTTGTGTTTCTAAGCAGGGTGTGCTAAGAAGGATGGGGATAGCAGAGGCAGAGTTTTCTCAAGGGAGAATCATTTCTTCCATGACCTGGAGTCTCAGTCTGCTTTGTCATTGCCCATATAGCCTGGCCCATAACATTGCTTTTATACAAAAAGAACAAGAAGTTTGTCAGAAAGAGGAAAAGCCAGCATTCTATGTAACAACACAGAAACATAAAAAGGGTCAGGTAAAATGTGATAATACTTTTACAAATAGTAGAGCAAGCATATACCTTTTTTTTTTTTTCTTTTAAGTCTAACAAGTGGGCTGGGGTTATGGCTCAGAGTCAGAGTGCTTGCACTGTACAAGTGAGGCACTGGGTTTGATCCTCAGCACCACACAAAAAAATAAATAAACAAAATATTGTGTCCATGTATAAACTAAAAAATTTTTTACAAGAAGTTATTTTATAAAAAAAAAATCCAACAATGATTATTCAATGGTTTTATTTATTGCTCTGAATAAATTTTTTTTCTTTTTTAAGAAAACATATCAAGTTGAAGATACACTTTTGAATTTGAACTTGTTTTTCTTGTTGTTTTTGTTGGTGATGTTTTTTTTTTTTTCTTTTTGAGAAGAAGAGAATTTGACTTCTATAAGTTGTCATCCCAGATACTGCCGTCTGTTGAGGAGAGGTCACTCTACAGTTGTGCTACTCACTGGCCACCTGTGGCCATTTTAATATAACTTACTTAAAATTCAGTAAAATAAACATCTCAGTTAAATTTTGTTATCCACATTTCAAATGTTTAATAGCCACATGTTAGCTAGAAGCCACCATGTTGGACAACACTGCCTCAGGACCTTTCCACCATGGCAGAAGTGTATATTGCAGTCATTATTGGAGATTATTTTCCATATTTACTTAATGATAACCCTACTTATGCTAAAACCTATTGAGATAAATAGAGTATGTAAATCATAAAGATTGCTTTTACAATGGAGTTGGGAGGTGAAAATAATACATACCATATAACATGAAAAAAATCTTCACATATATTTTATTCATATAAAATAAACATATTTATTACCTCTAAATTGCAATTGATTGGTGTTTATACATGACTTCATGTTTCACTTAAGAGTTATGTAATGTTTGTAAAGCAGAAGTGCTGCTTTAAAATGCAAATAAATAAATAACTGGGTCAAAACTCGAATCTGAAAAAAAAAAATAACATAAAATGTGAATAAGGAACACTGAAGAGGAAAACTTTTACTCACAATAAAACTACCACATGATGGTCAGCTAATAGACTGACTAATCACCAGACATTTTATCTCCAAAAGTTTATTTGCAGAGTAAAACAAGTTTTGTTTTTATATGATTTATTAGAGACAGGTGAAACAGTTCATATGAATAAGAACTAATCAAACTACCAAGTCAACAGTCACATGGAAACCCTTCTGATTGTATCATCTCCATGCCTTTTCATACATCTTTGGAGTATGTGAACTCAGTCAATATCAAACAAGAATGTACTTGATGACAATTATTGGCAGGTATTGTGCCCATCGTAGATCTGTGGCAAAGAAACCTAAGGAACAAAATTTTCTTCCACCATTTCCAGTCTTATTTAACTCAGAAAATTCTGGACTGCAACTATGGAAGGTCATTAAAACAAAAATCATGCACTGTATTTGTCAAGTTAGGATAACCCTTACAATAGACAACCCTGAATCAGTGTGGCTTCACACAATAGCTGTTTATTTCTAATCCACACCATTAATTCATATCAACCACTGATATTTAGCAATTAGACAATAACCCAAAACTTGAGTTCCCAGGGAGCACAACACCCTTTAGGGTTCTCTACTCTTTTCAAATTTTTGTTATGATTTCTGCCCTTTTTTGAAATTTGTTGCACAATAATTTGACAAGGTTATGTCTTACAGGAGTAGACCACCTTCATAGAAGATATTTTTAAAGTTTTTAAAATTATTTTTTATTTTTCCAAGTAAACATTATATGAGTCTTCCTCAAATCAAATACAAGAGTTTTTCATATATATCTTATACATTTCTTTCAGAATAAATCAGCTTCTTGTCACAGCTTATTAGAAGTGTATTATTTAGGGTGTAATTTTTCTGGATTCTGTGCACATAGTCAGTAATTACAGGATGATGAGACTACTGAGAACTTTCTACTCATTTTCTCTATTCTTCTGCAAAAAGGAGGCAACTCTTTAGTACTGATATACACAGTACAATAACACTTGTATGTAAAAAATCCCCAAAGACCATCTCATTCCTGAATCTGTGCTTGCTACACTAATGTATAGGAGAAAATATGTGAAAATATTTATCTCTCTATTGTTAGAATTTAGGCAAAGTTTCTTACGCAGGGAATGCCATTTTAATAAAAGGGAAGTTTATTAGGGGCCACGCGTGGAAGGGGGAGAAAAAGAGAAAATGGGGAACGGACGGGAACAGGGGCAATCGCGAACAGCAAAGTAGCAAAGTCTACTGTTGAGAGGAATCATGTATTGCATATATTTTTTTTACTATAGAAAATAATTCTGTGTAAGGTAAAAGTGTAAAGTACTCTACACACATTTTTACAAGTATCTTTAAAACTGTGTTAGGCAAACAACTCACATTTCTGTTATTGTCTGGAGTTGGTTCATGAGGAGAAGACCAAACACCACATATAATTATTAACAGTGGGTCCAACTGTCAAAAGCCATGAGTGTCAGCCTGCTGTAGTCAGCAAGAGATGACCACAGGCTTTTCTAGAGTGGCTCAAGGTGTGGAATGAGAAACACATTGAATTATGTAAAGCAAATATAAACATAGATCAGCATCCATTATACCAAATCAGGAACACTGCACAGAATTTGGTGACTCCTAATTTCTAGTATTCTTATGTCTCCCTACCAGGGGTGCTGTGAGTTTCTTCTGGTTCTTGGGTTCAGGTTCTATTTTTCTCTCACCTGGGCATGGAAGACACTGTTGGTATGCATGGCTTCCCTGTGCTAATGGCTTCTTCTTAGGAGACCCCAGGATTCTGTCCTAGGCTTTCTTTGGCCAAAGAACATGTTTAGACAATATCTAGGGTAGACACTTGCAGATATTAATGCCAGGGTATAAAATTCCAGGGTTTCCTCTTCATCCTTAAATGACAGTGCCAGTGTACACACCCCCAGCATCCTTGTCCTTCAGGATGTCCTTCAGACTGTTCTTTCAGGAAGTCTTGTGGAATGACAGTTTCCTGCCTATTGTGCCTGGTGAAGGCTTTCTTCCATCCCCAGGCTCCCTTAGAGGCCCTGAAGGTCCTCCCTGGGATAACTGCCAGAATGCCCTGCTTGCCCACACATGCCACCATGGGCTTGTGAGAACCCTGCCCAGGAAGGGTCACTCCCTGGGAGAGCTAGCTAATGCAGCTGCCTCATGGGTCAGAGTGCTTCATCTCTGGGCAGTTCCAGTTTAGTCTTTCAAGGAGGGAATCCTTTTGTGTTTTATGATGTTTCTCAAGAAAACAGGCTGAATAAACTGTGGTTGGTGATGGACCTTATCACCATCCAACACATGTGACCAGGGGAATTACCAATTCAGAAGAACTGAAAGTCAAGTGGTGTTGGGGGTGTGTGGAGAGAAGCCAATGACTATTGATTACAGCTTGGTGCATCACAGCCCAACTCACTCCCCTACAACTCATTCTGTTTGCTGTGGTGAAACAACAATCAGGTCATTAGTGAGTGCCCCACTGCTGGCTAGATTTGTCCTAACCAGGGGACTGCTGGGGCTTCTTATAGGCTGAATTCCCTGCTCTGGTTTTAAATAATAAAATCAAACATGATTTTCTCTTCGTGTTAGCTGGAGATTTGTTGGTTTTTCTGACAGTAACTACAAAGACTCTTAATTTTTTCACACTTCACAGCATACAAATGTGTCTCTACAGAGTAGATGGCAAACTATTGATCCCAATCTCTGTTATTTATGCTGTTTACTTTAAACTGTAGTTTAATAATCAGAGGCTATGATACACAGAGCAGGTTAACTCTATTTGGTCCCACATCATGTTTGCTCACACTTTAAAAGAAACAGTTGGAGTTGTGAGTCTCATATTGTCCTCTTACCATCCTACTTTCTCCCATTTGGATGAGCTGATTTCTAATTTTCTAGTTACTCGAGAGAATCTCTGTTGTCTTCCAAAGCCACATGCAAATGGCTAGTAATCATTTTCTCCACCAAGACTGAAACAATCAGTGGTCATTAAGATTTAATGAAGGACTGATCAATTCCTTGTATGAGTGAATGGATAAACTTATAATGGAGGAATTATTTTTCCCTAAAGTGACCTCTAACTAAAGTTGTATTAAATCAATTTCTTTGTTCTTCAGTGTGTGTATTTGTTTGCAGTCTACTCTTCATTTAATCTGCATGGGTAATTATAACTTGTTAAATAAACATAAAATTTTCTAAGTCATTTTAAACTATGCAGTGAACTTTTTATTGCAAAGTAGTATCACAAACATAACAAAAAATAATTTAGGGTGTTATTAGTCACATTATAGAATTCCTCATGCTTGCTATGAAAAGAAAATTAATCTTTTTTTTTTCTTTTTCTTTTTTCACATCTCATGAGGAATCTGTAACTAATTTATTTGTAAACACAGAAAAATGTCTGGCTGGAAAGTTGTGAAGTGTTCAATGTCACAGAGATTTGTGAATTGATGTCCCTGTGTCCAGGATGGAAATGAAAGTAGATAGACACTACCAGCAACTACCTCTTTTAAAGGTATAGGGCACTTTGAGCAAAAGGGAAGGACTTTATTATGTATATATTTGCTTTTCAAAAAAAACTAATAGTTACAGATTATGGGAGAAATATGGATTACTGCATTTTGTGACCAGAAGACAAGTTCAGTGTTATAAAGCTGAAGCCTTACCAAACAATCAGGGAGAACCCTTCTGCACCCAAGCATATCCCAGTACATCATGGGGGGACCCTGACAGCAACTGGAAAAAATATTCCAGATCAACACCACAAACAATGTATTTTTTTTTTTTTTTTTTTTTTTTTGTGGTACCGGGGATTGAACTCAGGGGCACTCGACCACTGGGTCACATCCCCAGACCTTTTTTGTATTTTATTTAGAGACAGGGTCTCACTGAGTTGCTAAGTGCCTCGCCATTGCTGAGGCTGGCTTTGAACTCGCGATCCTCCTGCCTCAGCCTCCCAAAGTGCTGGGATTACAGGCGTGCGCCACCGCGCCCGGCTACAAACAATGTAGTTTTAAAGGTGTTATAAAGCCACAGAAACCAGAAAGACAAGGAGAAGTATAATTTTCAACTGGCATGGTCATTCCAGGGCAAGCTGGGGGCAACTATTCTTTCCCGGGGTTTTTACAACTTATGGGCACTGGCTGAGGAGCAGATCATGGCCTAGCCAATGACCCTGGTAGGGAAGAAAAAATGGACAAAACATTCAACACAGAACTAGAGTCATATCTCATGGTCCTGAATAAAGTTCCTATTTGTTGTTGTTGTTTGTTTGTTTGTTTGTTGTTTTTATTTTTTTTGGCACCAGATATTGAGCCCAGGGTCACTTAACAACTGAGCTACATCTCTAGCCCTCTTTATTTATTTATTTGTATTATTTTGAGATAGGGTCTCACTAAGTTGCTTAGGGCCTTAATTTGCTGGAACTGGCTTTGAACTTGACATCTTGATGCCTCAGTCTCCTGAGCTGCTGGGATTAAAGGCCTGAGTCACCACACCCAGCTGCCTTACATTTTGACAGGTGTCATGAATAGATTTTTCTTTAATAAGGGTTTTCCTCAGAAGAATTTGGCAAATTCTGCACAGAAGGTAAATAATCTGAGGCAAGACCTTCTCAAAGGTGGAGTAAGATCTCAGGAGTCTCAGAAATTTAGGCAGTGATGATCTGCTGTGGCAGACGCCTGAAATGAGAGCCCTAAGGATCTGTCTTAGCTTTGGGACCTGGGGATACCTGCTGCATTTGGCAGAAGGCCCCTGGGTGGCAGAAGGGACACCTGTCTGGAAGAGAAGTGACAGTTGTGGAGGAAACTTGAAGGGCTTCGAACACATAATGGTCCTCCATTGGACACATCCATGTGATTTTGAAGCTGCTGACTGGTAGTCTCAAACTTTATTGAAAAAAGATGTAGGTCTTCAGCCACCATTTAGGGACATCCTCCAGATGGAAATGAACCTCAGGAACACAGGTAAACTAGAGGTGGACAGAACATCAGTAAAGCTGCTAAAACTGCAACCCCAGCCCCAACCAAATGCAGTTTTTCTAAAATACCAATCTAAAATTTTAGAAAAGTAATTTCAATATGTCATTTGTGCCATATGGAAAGAGAACTTTGTATCTTAGACTTCTCTTTAGAACACTTGACATTGTAGTTGCTCTTTCTGCTTCTGTGACAAGTATATAAATCTTTAAAAGAGCTGAATGAAACTCTTGCCAGTTTTGTATCCCAGGAGTCTTCCTGGGGGATATTTGGAGCCATTTCTTTGACATATAAACATCACAAAGGGTATTTCTCCACCTTTCTATCTCTGGTGGTCATGCTCAGACACTTATTTGCAAGGTTTAACTTCCTCCTTATTGAAAAGGTAGGAAATTTTGATTTTTCCTTTTGATAAAGACCATTTATCTATTTGCAATGACTTGTAGTTTCTCTATCAAAGTGATACCACTAGTTATTGGTGATGAGTTCTGCTCCCTCACATGTTGAAGTATAATGTTACAGACATAGCACTCTGAGGCAAGCATATAAAGCAGAGTTAATTTAAAAAGGGGTAACATAGACTTCTCTCAGGAGTGTGAAGGGGGCCAAAGCTGATATCCTGGTATCCCACAAAGGGAGTGTGTTTTGCCTTTTTATATGTCCTAGGCTTCCTTTGTTCTCTTGCTCTTTCCCTCTTATCTTTCTCCTTCCTGCATAAGTGACTAAGTCCAGGAGATGCTCTGTGGGAAGGCCAAAATGTGAGAAGCAGATGGATGGGGGAAGGGCCAGATGGAGCAGCCCAAGACACATTAACAACTTTATAGTTCCCTGTAGGGAGGGGCAATCTGGGACAGGTTAAAGCAGGGGCAGTTTCTTGATAAGGGTGGAGGAAGAGTCTGAAGGAATTAACATTTCAAGCACTTCATTCTCTGGATCTGACCTTTGCCTATCTGCCTATCTACTTCTGGCTTCAAAAGGGTGAGACATTTTCCTGTCTTTGCAATGCCTTTTGTGGATTTCCCATGATGTGCACTGCAGGCTAATTCAATGATCATTCAACAATAAATTGGGCTTCTTGGTCTTCAACTTTTGTGAAGAGGGTTTTCTGGGTTGTCAGATAATTTCATTTTTAAGTACTTCCCCAGTGCTGAATGTAGGGAAATTAGCCCCTGACATTTACATTTTAATAAGGGAAAGAAACCTCAATAGTAAAATTTATCATTGAGATCTTCTGAGAAAATACCTGGCACACTGTCAAAATACAGGGTGATAAAGGGGTGAGACAACATAACTGATAACCAAGAGAAAAAGCAGCAGTAGAAACAGTTACAGAGGAGCCTGCTATGGACTGTGATAGAGAAGGACTTTAACAACTGATCTATAAGTTTAAGAATCAGAGAAGAAATAGAAGATTTTTATGAGTACTAGAATTTATACAAATCAAATGGATACTCTAGAAATTAAAAAATCCATAAAAACTGTAACAGTAGATGAGTTTAATAACATATTTTACAGGATAATGAAAAAAGAAGGCAGATTTATGGAAAATATCCAAAATGGAACACAGAGAAAATAAGGATAGAGAGAAAAAAAAAAATCATTAAGAGACATGCAGGAAATGCCCAACATTTCTAAGATATATGTGTCTGGAGTTACAATATGGAAGAAGAAAGATATTAAAGCAGAAGCAATAGTTAAAGAATTTAAAGTGATAGTAGCCAAGAGTGTTCAAAAACAGGTTAACAACTCCAGGCAGAGACTTCTAGCAAGCCTTAAGTGGGATTCACAAACTATTAATACCTTAATATACAATGCTTCTTAGAAGCATTCTTTGTCAAAAATACCTAGTGCCTGAATATTCTTAGAAATAGACTTTGTGAAAAATCAATAACAAAGAAAAATCTTAAAACAGCATGCAAATAATTATTCAGCACAATGATATATATTTTCGTGATCACTTGATCAAGTCATTTAAAATATTATTTCAAATGGGACTACCAAACTAAAGAACACTCACTATCTTATTAGAAAGTCAGAAATACAGACTTCTAAAAGACATTTTTCCTAATTAGTAAGACATTTGTGAGTTTGTTTCTCCCATATGGATTTGGATCTAAAGGGAGGATCGATGGTGCAAAAGTGATTCCTTAGAGAAAGTGAAAATTTAAAGCAAAGATGTTGTTAGATAAAAAAAATAAATGTTATGCACAACTTGAGGTGGAGGCAGAGGCTGAGTCTCCTGAGAAATTGGAGAGTTAGAGATTTTTATCTCTCAGATTTATTTTGCAGTGTACCACTGAAGGAGCCCCAATTAGGAAGGGCTATTGCAGCTAGCTGGAAGCCATAAGTTCCACCTGATATGTATGTGATGCACCTGTAGGCACCCGCAAAGCTAAAGGTATATAACCAGGTGAAAACGGTCGGAGTTAGGAGAACGGAGAACAAATTCATCAGTCGTGCAGTCGCTCGGTCGGTCAGAAGAAGAGTTCGGGTCGGAGAAGAAGAAAAGAATCAGAGCGGCCAGAACATAGGCAGAGCGGTTACAGAAGAGAAACCAGATAGAAGAAGTAATTGCTGGTCAGAGTTAGGCCGAGGCTCCCGAGGAAGAAAGAAGAAAGAAGAAAGAAGAAAGAAGCTCTAAAAAATAACCTTTCTCTAAGCTAAGCTCTATCTTTCTTTCTCTCTCTCTAAGCTAAGAAGAAAAAAGAAAGAAAGCTCCCTCTAATCTTTCTCTCCAATCTTTCTCTCTAAGCTCTTTCTAAGAAAAAGAAAAATCTTTCCTTCTCTCTTTAAGCTCTCTCTAAGAAAGTAGAAGTAAAAGTAGTAATAGCTTTACTCTGCCTCCGAGTTTTCCTCCCGCGGCGCTGTGGCTGGCCATGACAGGCAGCTTAGCTTCATACCACTATAATATATGCATTTTAAATTTTCACCAAATACTACCTTAAATTGAATTGGGTACGGATATAACTGTACCTTTTAGGAAAAGAGTTCTATGTAGCTAGTTTTAGATTTGGAATTATGAAAATATAAACTTTCTAAAGGCCATTGACTAAATCTTTCATACATTACCCAGCCTCAGTAGCAGAGACATCGCACTCCTTTTTATTCCTCAAATTTGGCATCCACATTTTCATAAAATCTGAGGTATATTAAATTATTTTTCAGGAAACTGAGGAATTTGCTATAAATAAACTATAATCACTGTTATAAGACACTTGTCCTCACCATGACATACTAAAAGTAATTTTGGCAAGGTCAAAATGAGTTGGTTGAAAGTAGCGATCAAGGTGCCACCTCCCCCTTGCACTTGAGAGCCTTCATCTTTCCCTGAATTTTAAGTAACCAACACAACATACAAACTTTAGAGCCCTTGACATGACTCTAAAAATACTGACAGCTCTTCCCCCACACTTACCTCTATAAAAATCCCAGCACATTTTCCAATTTTGTCTTTCTTTAGCAAACTTTTCAATTTCTTGATCTCTTTTAGGATCCTTTCCATGTCCATGGAAATGTCTTCAATTCATAAACTTTTGAATACTTTTCAAAAAATGTTTGTGGAAGCCCAGGAACATTATTTTGCATTATAGATATGGCAAGGGTCAGACAGAATACAATTGAAAATCTTCTTATGTGTCTTACTACTTTGGGACTTTAGGCAATTAATTTTCTTGAGTCTCAATTTCTAAATCTGTAATAAAAATATAATACCTCTAAACCTGTGTGATGATTAAATGAGATAGTACTTACAAAGCTTTTCATATGTAACTAATATGGAATAAGTGAGCATTTGTATTCCTATAGAACAGACTAGGAAGACTAGGAACCAGCTCTCATTCATTAACTCCTTATATAAATATATCTTCTTTCGTGTTTGCATTCTAAATGCCTCACTGTTCATTTGCCAGTTTCCATATTTTATCTCACCAATTCCAAATGCTGCATTCCTGGACTCTCATAGGCTTACCTTGGTTTGAATGAGCTCTTTAGACTGTTCAGTAGATTCAGTGCCAAGTTTCAGTGGTTCTTGTCTATGAAGACCTATCTGTGTTTTAACAGGTTTATGACTGTGGCAGTGTGGGACTACAAATTGTTCAAGACAGGACTGCCATTGAAGAATATTTATTTTACTCACAGACTCATGAGGGAAGGGTCACGCCTCACCTGGGGCCACTAAGGAGTCCCCTAGGGTGAGATGCCCATGAAGAGGAAGGAAGGGTAACTGTGGCCAAGCTCCTTTATGTGGCTTCTATGGGAAGGGACAGATGAAGCAGAGGAAACTGATTTAGGACAAGTTTGAATAATGCCAGTGAGCTCTGGGGCACAAGGGCTGTCCATAGTTTCCTGGTCCCTGGCTATGGGGCAATGAGGGAAATAAGAGCTCAGAGTGTGAGAGCCCAGAAAGGGAGGAGGCTTGTTCTGGAATAAATTGTGTACACTGGAAGGGGAACAGACCAGCCTCATGCCAGGACCTCAAAACTGGGCCAAGACAATGTTTTGGAAACTCTATTATGTGTATCAATGAGAGAGACAGGGGTCTCATGACACAAAGCAGGTATCTCCTTCTGTGAAGGTAGATTGCTGAGACATGGAACTCTGAGGGTGTTGTATAGCTGTGGCCTAGGGTCCTCTGGCTGACCCTTCACTTGGCCCACAGTCACTATTACAGTGTGCCACATAATCCTGTAATATCATTCATTTCATGGGCTACAGAAAGTAGCAGAAGTGTGAAAAAAGGATGCAGGTAGATCTTTACCACAGAGGACATATAAATTTATCTCTGGATCTTACATAGCTGGAACACTCAAAAGAGCAGGGGAGGTTGGAGGCATGATTTGTGAAACTCTCAGGCAAAAGTACTTGCTCATAAGGATGGGACTGTGTTGATATGATGGTGTCATTCCTGAGTATCAGGCAGCAAGCTGTTGCCTCTGTAGCTCCACAGCAACAGGATCAACAAAATTGCATTGATGAGTGGATTCTTAATTGAAGGAGCCCCAATTAGGGAGATGGCTATTGCGGTCAGCTGGAAGCCATAAGTTCCACCTGATAATAAGTATGTATGTGACGCACCTGTAAATGCACATGAGGCACCCGCAAAGCTAAAGGTATATAACCCGGTGAAAGCGGTCGGAGTCAGGAGAAGAATGAATTCATTCAGTCAGTCATGCGGTCGCTCGGTCGGAAGAAGAGTTCGGGTCGGAGAAGAAAAGAATCAGAGCGGCCAGAACGTAGGCAGAGCGGTTACAGAAGAGAAACCAGATAGAAGAAGTAATTGCTGGTCAGAGTCAGGCAGAGGCTCCCGAGGAAGAAAGAAGAAAGAAGAAGCTCTAAAAGCTAAGCTCTCTCTCTCTCTAAAGAAGAAATCTCTCTCTTTCAAGCTCTCTCTCTTTCTCTCTATGCTCTAAGAAGAAGAAGAAGAAAAAGCTATCTCTAATCTTTCTCTCTAAGCTCTTTCTAAGAAGAAGAAAAATCTTTCTTTCTCTCTCTAAGAAAGTAGAAGTAAAAGTAGTAATAGCTTTACTCTGCCTCCGAGAGTTTTCCTCCCGTGGCGTTTGTGGCTGGCCACGACAGGCAGCTTACACTTAATCACACTGCAAGAAGCCATATGTGGTGATTGTTCCAAAGTACCATGTAATTACCTACACAGTTTAGCTCTGACATTCCAAAGGAGGCCTATGGAAGTGAGTAAAGAAAAAGAAGGGGAAATTCAAACATCTCTGAGTCCCTTTTCATCTTAGTCCTCCAGGGTCTACCTGTTAGGTACAATAGTCAATTAAATTGTTTAATTTTTATTTCTTTATAAATTAGAAGAAAAATGCAACTCTCATAATGATAAATATATGGTAATAAATCAGGCCTGAGTTATACTTGTCTTTTTTGCTGATGCAGTGATAAAGTATAATCTATAATATTATTTAATGAAGAAAAATGTCCACATGGCAAAATTACCCATTAAGTAGCGAGAATAATGTTCTCCCCAAAGCTCTCTGTGTGCTAGTTCAGGAATCTGTGACTCTGGTAAAAGGGACTTTGCACAGCAAGTTAAGGATCTTAAGTTAGGAAGAAAACAGTGAATATCCAGGATGGTTCGATGTGATCACAAGAGTCCTTATAAGACAGAAACATATCAGAAAAAAAGAGAGGTGATGACAGACGCAAAGGGTGTAGTGATTTGCTGTGAAGGTGGAAGATCTGGTCATAAGCCAAGAAAAACAGGTGCGCTCTGAAAAAGGTGAGAAACAGATTCTTCCCTGGAGCCTCCAGAGGAAGGCAGCCCTGTGGACATCTTGATTTTAGATAAGAAGAGTCACTTCAGAATTCTGAACACTAAAACTTAATATCAGAAATTTGTTTTAAGTCACCAAGTTCATGGCAATTTGGTGCAGCCCCCTTAGGAAGTCATAGAACAGTTCTCTCATCATCTTGGGTAAACCTCTAAAATAACCTTACTTGTATTTCCTCCTCTGCCTAACAAGGAGATTTAGTATCCAAATTCTACACATGTAGAATAAACAGTGACCCAGACCCTGTTAGGAGAAAGAAATCATGCATCTGTGACAACTTGGTCATGGCCTGGTCAAAATGCATCCAGAAAATGATGTGAAAAACAGTTGTACAGAGTGCCCATCAAAGCCCTTACAGACTTGAAAATGACCATGTCAGATCATTGAAACTGCAAACAAACTTGGAAAGAGATAATATTATATTGCATAATTATGTTTTCCAGTGCAAGTTTTTAAATTATAATTGCTATCTGCATATAGAAAATGAGTTATGAGACCAGGCAGAATACTTGGCATCATTCATGGTCTCTAGAAGAAATTGTTTTGAAAGAGAGGGCACATTGTTTTGGATCATACCTCTTGAAATATTACAAAATCAGATGATCCTTGATTTTTTTTTTTTTTTTTTTTTTTTTTTTTTTTTGGTACTGGGGATTGAACTCAGGGGCACTCGACCACTGGGCCTCATCCCCAGCCCTCTTTTTTTTGTATTTTTTTTTTTTTTATTAGAGACAGGGTCTCACTGAGTTGCTAAGAGCCTCGCCATTGCTGAGGCTGGCTTTGAACTCTGGATCCTCCTGCCTCAGCCTCCCAAGTGCTGGGATTACAGGTGTGCACCACCACACCCAGCTAGATCCTTTAATTTTTTCACTTGAGTGTATGAAGCCCATCTGTTTTTACCTGATAAAATGAGAAGTATTTGCTTATTTAAATATGTATTTATATATATGTTCATATTTAAATATATACTTAAATATATATTTATATTTTATACTTAAATACATACTTAATTTAAGTACATATACACACACACACACACATTTATATATTTTCTACCCATTTAGGAAAAAAAAATAGTTTCCTCTGTAATTTCACTGTTTTCTCAGAATCAAGGTTGCACTGGATTTTTGTCTTGATAAATCCAAAGGACAAAGTACCAGTGCATCAAGCTCTGTATCTGCCATGTGAGCATCCGTGGTGCAGACAGACAGAAAGCTGAGCACCACACGAGTTCACGAGTAACTCAAATATCATCCTTTCATCACAGAAAAAACAAAAACAATGAAATGTATAATTGCTCTCTCTTAGTCATATGGGGTGGTACAAAACAAAAAAGACACCAGCTGGAAATATTTAATTTGCTTAAAATCCTCAATATCAAAATAGTTCTCAAATCTTGAAGTTCAGGTCTGTGAAAAACTTTAAAAATAGCATTTTACATATCTACCTACTTTTTTTTTTTAATAATCCCAGAACTAATGAGGAGTGGAGAGAACTGGTTAAAGTGTTTGTCAAATAATTTTTTGCTAAATATAAATGTTCTGTAAGAAAGTTCAATCCATGGACATGTAATTAATTTGTACTTGAATTATAATCCTAGAAACAATGCATATTTGATAGTCAAGGTGACTTTTCGAAGTCAGATAAAATCCCAATTTATAGTATTGAAATAATGCTTAAAATTAAATAGGCTAACAGTGATAGAGGTATTTTCTTAAAAGCAATAACATGCTTAAGTCAGATGTCTTCCTAAATTTTAGAATTTCATTTATAAATTCTTTCATATTTGGAAGATTCTTTAAATTTTCAGCACTAGAAAATTTATAAGAAAAATCAGAATAAATGGGAAATTAATTTTAGTATTTAGGATATTGCAGTATTCTCAGGAAATATTATTCTGCATTTACTAAGTTTCTTTCAATATGTGAATTTATATGTGAATAACATGACTGGAAAACTGACAGAAGTTAACATATAAAAATGTACATTCACTTAAATGTCATTCTTGAAGACAGATCCTGAGGGATGAGTTTGTAGAAAATGATTAATGAATATAACAAATATTATGGTTAACCATTAATATGCTACAATTAAGGGTCACACATTAGAGGCACCAATTGGTCCATTGAGTGACAGATCCATACTGCTCATGCGTGCTCAGGCCACAGTCCCTATGTACCTGAACAGACATTCACCAGTTGTTCCCACCATGGGGAATCAGTGGTGAGCAAAGAATTAGAGCTCCTGTTCCTATGCATTGATCATGACCTAAAGAGGAAATTTTTTTAAAAGTTATTATGGACGACAAAACACTTTGAAGGTATTAAAAAGCATTTGAGAGAAAATTGTGAGATCCCACATAAAAAAGCAATATTTGAGCTCAGAATACAAATCTGGAGTCCAGGAAACCCTGGACTAAGGGAGCAGCACATCTGTAGGTGAGCAGAAAGTAAATGAAGCGGTGTGAGGCAGGACAGGTGGGTGGAAACCGAGTTTGAAGGCCTATCATTACTGGTCAGTAAATGTGTAAAAACTACCCAAGATCAGAAAAGAACCATCTGAGATGATGAAATGATCCCAGGCCCTGACACAGGGGCAACAACAATGTCCATTTCTTCCAGCAAGAATGGAAAACACATGAACCATGAGTACTCAGAATTATGTTTAATCCTGAGCAGAGGGGAAAAATTAACAGAGAATAAAATGATTTTAAAGTAATTATGTGTGTCCCAACCCCAAATTCAATATTTGCATATTTATAGGAATACCACATTATCTAGCCAGTTACCACATAGAGATGGATTTTATAAACCAGGCTACAGAAGCAGTGAGAGTACTAGGTTGTCTTGTTCAGATGAGACAGGCATTACAAAGAGCATGGAATATACACATGAAAGCATCTCTCCACAGGTATCACTAAAATGACCACATTCTTTGGAAACCCAAGTAAAAACAAGTGTCCTTTAATATAATATGTACCCATGTTCATTCCCATTGTTCCCTTAACTATTCCAAGATTTGGGGAAAAGGAAGAGGCACTTCAGGAACTTGATGTTTTACCATCCTCCTTCTCTCCAAGAATAATACAAGTTGATGGAAGAGACATGAGGCTGGACACCCAGGAATTAGCAGGAAGAAAATTTATTGGCTACAGCTGGTCTAGGGTGGAGATTTCCCATAAATCAATTCATCCCTCAGATCCCTGAGTCCAGAAATTTTTAGAACTTTATACCCAGTGTGTAGGGGAATGGGGGACTCAGAGGCTCACAATTTACATAAGTGTACATAAAAGTAGTTTTTTTTCCCCTTTTGCTATAGGGGGAACTAATCTAGCCCTGAATACAAAGTAAACCAAGGACTGCAAACATTTGCACTTGGGAAAGGGAGAGTCAGGGCTGTGTGGTGTTGTGTCACCCCACCCATTTTCAAGGAAATTAATTAGCACCATTCACTCTTTTTTTTTTTTAAGCTTTAACAACATTTATTAGGTAAACTATTCTTTGTCTAACTTATTTTTTATTTTAATTTGTTATATATGACAGCAGAATTCATTACAAATCATATTATACATATAGAGCACAATTTTTCATATCTCTGGTTGTACACAAAGTAGAGTTGCACCACTTGTGTCTTCATACACGTACTTAGGGTAATGATGTCCATCTCATTCCACCATCTTTCCTATCCTTATGCCTCCTCCCCTCCCCCTCCCCTTTGCCCTATGTAGATTTCATCTAATACTTGTATGCTTCCCCGCACAACTACATTATGAATCAGAGTCCTTAAATCAGAGAGAAAATGTTGGCTTTTTTTTTTTTGGCGGGGGTGGGGGGGTGGGGGAGTGGGGGGCATTGGCTCTTTCCACTCTTAACTTTTGGATTGCAAAGGACCTTCCCTAAGATCTAACTACTTTCCTTTGAAGTGCAAATACCCCTGTTAAGGCTCCAGGCCAAAGGCTAGAGGCCAATCTTCCTTATCACACTTTGCTCTTGTAAATACACTTCTAGCCTGAAAAGTCATGCATCATTTTAGACTAGAAAATTTATGACACTGGATAGCCTATAAATATTGTGAAAAACCAGTAAGTGGTGCTCAAAATCTGAAGTGCCGATCTCTTCCAGGCCCACAGCCAAATTTAGTTATTGCAAGATAGAGCAACAGAAAATAGGAAGCCTAAACACATTTGAACACTTTTGCAGAAATTCTTGCTGATAGTCTAACAACAATTATGTTGAGGGTATCTGGAGAAGCTTAATTAAGATTTTGTGTGGAGGAAGGGTTACCACTGCAAAGCCTAACTGTCAATAGACTATAGCAGGTAGGTTTGTGTAAGTTCACCCTGTAATGTTTGGGCAACAACTTGCCTAACAAAGCATTTTTTCAGAATGACCCATTTCATTAGGCAATACAGGACTATAAGACATTCTTGAAATGACAAATTGACAGGAAGAGACAGCCAAGTGATTTCTAAGATAGAGAATGAAAGCTGGGGTGGGGAGGAGATTGTGTATTGCTATAAAGGAGCAGCAGGAGATAGATCTTTGGGGTAATGGAACATATTTGTATGTTGGTTGTGGTGCTGTTTACATAAGTCATAAAATGGCATGCTCACTTATTCTGTCTGTACCAATGTCAATTTCCTGATTTTGATAGTGTGCTACTGTAAAGTAATGTCATATTTGGGGACAGCTGAGGGAAGAATATTTGGGAGTCTCTCTGTTCAAATTTAGTAACTACCTGTCAATTCTATAATTCTTTGAAAATAATATATTTAAAAAATAATGTGATAAGATGAGAAAATAAAAACAGAGAGGTGATTTGTTAAGATTGCTTAGCTGTTCAAGACACTTCTGTTTTGAGATTGTACGAGAAACAAAAATTTATGAAATAATTATACCTTGTGAAAAAAGGTAATTTTGACACGTGGTATTGGAAACATTATTCTTAACATTTACTAACTTTTGAGATAGATTAATGACTGGCAGATAAATCCAGTAATCAATGAATATTACTACAAAAAAGGTGGTCTCTCAAGTGATATGATATGCTTATTGTTAATAGTTGATCAAGTTTAATATTAGGGAAGTCCACAGACTCTTCATTAAGTAAAAAGTATTTGTAGATTCCTATGTGCCAGGCACTGTGTGATTTGAATGGGGTAGTTGCAAGCTTTGGTTGATGTTCCCAGGAAACTCTTTATTTCATATGGTATCTTTATTTTATTTATTTAATAAATACTATTAAATTTATTTTAAATCTTAATTCCAGTTTTGCAATTGAGTCTGTGGGATTCAGACAATGGAGATGTGCCCCTGTTAATCTTAGGAGAGAATTGCACAAAGTCCTATGATCCTGGGATTGGGGCCAATGGTAGAGAATTGTTTCTGGCTTGGTAAATAGGCTATGCATTTTTTTTAATGTTGAAAAATAATTGCTTTTTTTTTTTTTTTTTTTTTTTTTTTTTTTTTTTTTTTTTTTTTTTGTGGTACTGGGGATTGAACTCAGGGGCACTCGACCACTGGGTCACATCCCCAGAACTTTTTTTTTTGTATTTTATTTAGAGACAGGGTCTCACTGAGTTGCTAAGTGCCTTGCCATTGCTGATGGCTGGCTTTGAACTCGCGATCCTCCTGCCTCAGCCTCCCAAAGTGCTGGGATTACAGGCATGTGCCACCGCGCCCGGCTAATAATTGCTTTGAGTTAATCAAAAATACCTATACTTTCTGGATCTTTAAGCGTGTGCAAGTATGTGTGAATTCTGGGAGCCTATGGTGGCAATGTCTTGGATACAGTTCCATCCAAAACATCAAACTGTGGACTATAGACCTGAAAAAGGATTTAGGCATAATCTCCCTATTTTTCAAATAATTTAATAATTCCAATTATTCCTTTTGATCAATATTATCTTCTAAGCCAATACTATTTTTATCTTGCCTTCATTGAAGACAGGTGAGTTGGCAGCTTGATGCTGTGCATCAAGCCTTTCTGTGTGTGTGATTTGAGTAAGAGTGGTTTTTGTGACTTATAGTGTATATGTGGGCTAGGGAATCTAACCAAGGCCTCACCCACGCTAGTCAAAAACTCTACCACAGAGCTATGCCCCCAGGCGTTAGAACTACTTTTACTAAAAAACAAATGCTTAAAACTTTACTAAAAATTCACATTTTATACTCTTTCCATGTCACAACTGTTGACTTTATTTTCTATTTTTGGTGCAGAATTTCTCTTAATAAAGATTTGATTTCAAGTAGTGTTAAATTGTAGATCACTGTTTCTGGATTTTTTTTCCTTCTGTATCTAGGTTCCTCCCTCTCCCTTTTTCTTCCTCTTTCACAGTTACTTCTTATGATTCAGGAGCATTTATGCTGCTCACATTTATGAGACTCTTCCTCCAGGAGGACTCACATCATAGCTAGTGACCTCCAGCCCAATCATGGATGAATTAACTCACAGGCCATATCACAGGGTGCCACGAATGTTTTTTCATATGAATTTGAGGATCCAGAACTTTTTTCTGTCAGAAGCACAGGCATTTGAAAGAGTCCTACCAAGCCACCTGCTTTTAGGAATGCTGGAATCAAGACCTATGATTCAAACTGATGCACAGATAGGTCCAGCAGAGGCAAGACACCAGGCCATTGTAAGGAGAGCTCTAATCCCATACTCCTGCCCTAAATGTCAACTGTGACTTCTGCCTGAGATGAGTTAAATCTATCATGGAGGCTCAGTGAACTCATCATATGCGGGAGGAAATGGTGCAGCTTGTAGGGAGGGCCTGACTCAGGCAGCAGCACAGTTCAGAGAACTTATGGCCATCTGCAGCCCAAAGGGTAGGTGTTGCACAGTCTGCAGGGACAGGGTTCACTTACACTCAAAATTTAGTCTGGGCATCAAGACTGGTGATGTCACCTACTCATCAAGAGGGTGAGGAGTCAGGCTTGCTGAGGAGTGCAAGGAAGGCTTCCCAAGCTGGTACAAGTGGCCTTGAGGGCAGGGGAAGGAGAATTATGGTTTTCATGGGGTCCTGGGCTAGAGTTGGGATGAAACTTCTCATCAGTGCCTTGAATTTCCTACCTGTACTAAGGGATGGAGCAGGCTGGCTTTCTCAGGGAATCATACAGAAGTGGGTCAGATGGAGAAGAGGGAGGGGTGGGGCTTGAAACCTCAGATGTAGAGAAGCAGTCAGACAGGAGAAGACGGAGTCAGACTCTCTTACACCCTCCATTGTCATAAATGCTTGCTATACACAAAGCAAAAGGGGAGCCATATGAAAGAGCACTAGTGACAGTGAAAAGAGCATGCATCCAAATGCCATGACTGAGAAGTGGGTATTAAAGTGTAGAATATTATCTCAGTGGAATATAGCACAGCTGTGGAAGCAAATATACTACAGATCTGTCCAACAAAGTGAACAAATCCTAATAAAATATTGCTGAGTAAAAAATGAGCCAGATGACATTCATTATTGCAACTTGTAGAATCAAGAACAAACTAAATAAAAGAATATTTACACACACCCATTTGTTATGAAGAATACATTGGTTACTGTTTTAATTAATGAATTCTAGGGTAACTTAACAGT
This sequence comes from Tamias sibiricus, assembly GCA_025594165.1. Lineage (NCBI taxonomy): Eukaryota > Metazoa > Chordata > Mammalia > Rodentia > Sciuridae > Tamias > Tamias sibiricus. The sequence continues at coordinate 81,861,009 of CM046671.1, forward strand.
ATTTTGTTAATTATGCTATTTTGTATTATAATATTAGTTTAATATCTATATTTTAAATATGATAAAAGTTAATATTTGTGTTATATTATTATTTATATTATAATGTTTTAGCTTTCTGTGGTGCTGAGTATGAAACTCAAGGGTTCCCTCATGCCAGGCAAGGGCTTTATTACTGAGCTATACCCCCAATTTCATATATATATGTATATATATACATATATATATGTACAGACACACACACACCCATTCAAATGTCAGATTTCTTTATTCTTAAAATGAGCACATTATAATTTCACTTAAACACAAAATGTCCACTTCCCTTGTAAGTAAGAAATTTCACTGACATTTCCATGTCAACTGGCTTGTTTGTAAATCAAAATATTTCCATTAAAAATAAATAAGCATTTAAATTACTGAACTATCACACTCATTAGTCTCAATACCTCCTACAATATTTAGTACTTTATAAAACCACCTCACAATTTGTGGCACTGTCTGAGCTGGCCTCTGAGGGGTGAGGCTGCTAATGACAATGGACAGCATGGGAAGGGGAAAGAAGGGTGCTTTGAACTGCAGTCCTGTTCTTCACTCTTCCTAGCTGGGCCTGCTTTCAACTATGCCTGAGACACAAAGAATGAACAGAATGAGTTGTCTTATCCATTTGCTGTTTTATTTTTATAGCAAACAAAATAACTAGGAATGTTTCACTGAAAAAATACCTTTAAGAAGTTTACTTTGGCAATTAAAACTCAGGAAAAATAGTAGTGCTCATCAGCTTGATAGGTAACAAACAGATGTGAGAGGTGGGTACATGAGGCTAAAGGGATAATTCTATAAGTAGGACCTCCTGTGTTGAACTGCTTTACTATGCTTTACTGCAGATAAAAAACAATTTACCTGCAGTTCTGCCTGGCTTAAATCAATAGGATATGTTACAGTCTGGGGCCAACAACCAGTTCCCTGCTGGAGAAATGTAGGCACAAGGAGAATCTTCTCCTTGCCAAAAAGGTGAACACAAGTTACCCTGGGGTGGGATGGTTATGAACTTCACACATGCCAGATTCCACAATCAGGGAAATATGATAATTAGAACCAGTCAGGGTGAGTCAAAATGACCCATATTTGCCTGAATTGATTAGGATGTTAAATCTCCCCTCCATTCATGGGTAAGACCGTGCAGAGTGGGGACTTGAAAGTCTTATATCCTGCTGTCATTCAAAACAGGTAGCCCTGGCAGGACTCTCTGCAAAATTCCCTGGGAACCCCAATGACACTTGAAGGTAGGAGGTATATACCATCAGTCTCCTCTCTGAGAGGACCCACTTTCTCCCTTGAAAGTGTCTCCTTTTTTCCTTTTTCTTAGCCTTTCTAATAAATTTATTTCTGCTACTCTGTCATATCTGAAATCTTTTTGGTGTAAACACAAGAACCAGTAACCTAGGACAGCCTTGGTTGCCTTGGCTCCACAGTGGGCCCTTGGTCTATAACAACCCAATATTTTTACATTTTTAAAAATTTCCCTGTTAGTGGTATCTAACTCAGTGCCTCCTGTAGGCTGAGAAGGCTTTCTACCACTGAGGCACATCACAGCTCTACATTTTTTTTTTTTATCATGGTAACAAATTTATTTTCTAATAGATTTATTGAGATGTAATTGACAGGCAATAGATTGCATATTTTACAAGTGTACAATTTGATAACTTTTTAAATAAATAGAATTGTGTAGGCTCCCAAACCAAGGAACTGGTCTGGATCACTGCAGGCTGCATGTGGCCCTCCTGCCCACATAAGAACTAAGCAAAAGATGTAAAAAGGGAAAATGAATTCTACGGAGTTTGAACAAATTGGGTGAAGCAGTTGGATTGTTTCTCAGCTGTTCACACAGAAGCTGTTACAATTTATAGGAACTAAAGCCAGGCAGGTGATACACATGTGTAGACTGAGTGGGGCTTTGTTTAGCCCACTCCTTGGTGCCTGGCCAGCACAGGGGTTAGGTAGTTGTTGTTGTTGTTGTTGTTGTTGTTTTTCATTCTCAGCATGAGCAAATTTGAGATGCAGAAAAGCAGTTTGCAGGAAGTTGCTATTAATTTTAAGTGGGCTCTGGTTCAGAATCACACAGTATGCATTATTATTTTAGTCAGGTTTTCTTCACCCTGCATGATTATTTTGTGACTTATCCCTGGTCTTGCATTTATCTCTAGTCCACTGCATAAATGGTTAACAATTTGTTTACACTTTTACTTGTTTCCAGCTCAGGGTTATTGCCAACTCTTGCAATCATCACTCCCTTAAACCTTGGCCATTCTAGTAGGTGTGTAGTTGTATCCACTTTAAATTTTCTTTGCATTTTCCTCCTGACTATGAAGCCAAGCATCTTTTTGATGGTGGTATGCATTTTAATTTATTTTCTACTGTGAAGTGATCAAATCCTTGTAGCTTTTTAAAATGTTTGGTTGTTTGATTCCTATTATTGGATTCTAAGAGTTCTTCATATATTATTTTGTAATTGGCAAGTATATTCTGTAGTCATATCTACTGTTTTTTATTCTCTTAATCATAAATTCTTCTGTCACAGAGCAGAAATGTTAATTTTGGTAAATTACAGTTTATGGATTTCTTTTCTTTTATGTTTTATGATTTGGAATTCTATGTAAGAAATATTTGCTTAATTCAAGATTACAATTTTTTCCATGTTTCTCCTAGAAAAAATATCATTTTGGTTTTAATATTTAGACATATGATTCACTTTAAGCCAATTTTTGTAAAGTTTGAACTATAAGTCAAGGTTTTGAATTATTATTTGGTTGCTTGATTGATTTTTTGCTTTGTTTTTTTCAATGCAAATCCCATTGTTCCAGGACTACTTGCCAAAAGGATAATTCCTTCTCTTAATGCATTTTGCTGAAATGCATTAGTACCTTATTATAAGCTTCAAAACCAAGGAGTATAGTCCTCCAATATAATTTTTTTGCATAGTTGTTTTGAGTGTTCTAGATTTTTTTCCTTTTCTATATGATTTACACAATCATTTTCTCAAATTCTACAGAATAGTCTGCTGTGTGTTGATTGAGATTGCATTGAACGTAAAGAGTAAGTAGGGACAACTGACACCTTAACAACACTGAGTGTTTTAACCATTGTAGTCTAATTTTCTATTTACTTAGATCTTCAATTTCCCTCAGTCATAGTTTGCAGTTTTCAATGCACAGATCTGAACATGTTTTTTTTTTTTTTTTTTTTTACTTTCAAGTTTTAGTTTATAACTTAAAAAAAGTTATTTTGAGCCGGGCGCGGTGGCGCACGCCTGTAATCCCAGCACTTTGGGAGGCTGAGGCAGGAGGATCACGAGTTCAAAGCCAGCCTCAGCAATGGCGAGGCACTTAGCAACTCAGTGAGACCCTGTCTCTAATAAAATACAAAAAAGGGCTGGGGATGTGGCCCAGTGGTCGAGTGCCCCTGAGTTCAATCCCCGTACCACAAAAAAAAAAAAAAAAAAAAAAAAAAAGTTATTTTGTGAGCACATACATCAGTACTCATAAACACATGGAATGTTTTAGAAAAATAACAAACTGGTAACATGAGAACTCTGAGAAATTGGGTAACAAGATGGTATCCCTTTCTGTTGTCTTTTAAAATTTTTTTTTTTGTAGTTGTAGATGGACAACATGCCTTTATTTTATTTGTTTCATTTTTATATGGTGCTAAGGATTGAACCCAGTGTCTCACTCATGCTAGGCAAGTACTCTGCCACTGATCTACAGCCTCAGCCCCTCTGTCTTTTAATTAAACAGCATTTGGGCTGGGGTTATAGCTCAGCAGTACAACACTAACCTAGCATGTGCAAGGCCCTGTGTTCAATCCTCAGCACTACATAAAGATAAATAAATAAAATAAAGGTATTGTGTCACTACAACTAAAAAATAAAATATTTTAAAAAACAGCATGTTTATTATCTACTTAAAAACAAATACAATTAAAAAAAAACAATGATGTGCAACGTATAGGACATTTCTATTTCCCTACTTAATCTTGACAAACCATTTATGTGCACGGAAGGAATTAAAAGGTCTGAACTCTCAGTCTGTCCTCTAGCCTTGGTGAGACTTGTCACAATTCCTGTGGTATCAACTGAAAGACAAAAGGGTCTTGTCAGGGGTACTTTACACTGATTAGTGATCCCTGGATGCCCCTGGCGTGGCATACTTGGCTGCCCATCTGATTCCTATATGACCCATCACTTAGGGCTGTGGCTCACTGGGAAAGGGAGGTAGGCAAGAACCTCCCTGTGCTAAATTCCATCAAGACTGCCACACTCTGCAGCCTCCTTGTGCCACTCTACCCTCCTCCTCCTATTGGCCTCTCATCCTTTATAGTCAAAATGTCTCCTGTGTGGTGAATGAGACTCTAGAGTTGCTGTCAAGTCCTCCAGACACTATCTTCTATGAATACTGCTGTGTTTCCTGGACTGCACACTTCATAAAGTAAGGTAGGTGCTGGGAAAGTCTGCAATGTGTGTCTGAGTTAGTGGAACCTCAAACCCACTCTGGTAGGCCTCAATATGACAATAAACTAAAGGACCAAAGCACTTGTTTTTTCACAGTACAATCAGCTGAAATAATAATGAGCTACTTATTAAATCAGGAGGAACTAAAGATTTAAGAATGTGATCGTTTGAAAACAAGTTACAGAATTTAGCTGTACTGTGCTATGGTCACACACTGAGTTAACAGCCAATCCTCTCACCACTTGTCAGTTACAAATCGTTCACATCAAGTAAGTGGCAACAAGAAAGGAAGTCACACAAACTCTTGCAAATATTTTAATTAAAAAAAGTTCCTCATTTCTCAAAGAAATAGAAAAAGCAGTCATAAAATTCATCTGGAAAAATAGGAGACCCAGAATAGCTAAAGCAATCCTGAGCAGGAAAAGTGAAGCAGGCGGCATCACCATACCAGACTTTAAATTATACTATAAAGCAATAGTAACAAAAACAGCATGGTATTGGCACCAAAACAGACTAGTAGACCAATGGTACAGAATTGAAGACACAGAGACTAATACATATAATTTCAGCTATCTTATATTAGACAAAGGCGCCAAAAATGTACAGTGGAGAAAGGATAGCCTCTTCAACAAATGGTGCTGGGAAAACTGGAAAGCCATATGAAACAAAATGAAATTAAACCTGTATCTCTCACCATGCACAAAATTCAATTCAAAGTGGATCAAGGACTTAGGAATTAGACCAGAGACAATACACCTAATAGAAGAAAAAGTAAGCTACAATTTCCAACATGTCGGATTAGGCTCCAAGTTCCTTAATAAGAATCCTATAGTGCAAGAATTAATACCAAGAATTAATGAATGGGATAGATTTAAGCTAAAAAGCTTCTTCTCAGCAAAAGAAACAATCAGTGAGGTGAACAGAGAGCCAACTAACTGGGAACAAATATTTAATACATGCACATCGGATAGAGCACTAATTTCTAGAATATATAAAGAACTCAAAAAACTTGACACCAAAAAAACAAATAATCCAGTCGATAAATGGGCTAAGGAATTGAAAAGACACTTCTCAGAAGATGATACATGATTAATCAACAAATACATGAAAAACTGCTCAACATCTCTGGCAATTAGAGAAATGCAAATCAAAACTACTCTAAGATTTCATTTCACTCCAGTCAGAATGGCAGCTATCAAGAACACAAAAACAACAATAAATGTTGGAGAGGATGTGGGGAAAAAGGCACCCTCATACATTGCTGGTAGGACTGCAAAATGGTACAACCCGTTATGGAAAGCAGTATGGAGATTTCTTGGGAAAATGGGAATGGAACCACCCTATGACCCAGCCATCCCACTCCTGGGTCTATTCCCAAAGGACTTAAAAACAGCATATTACAGTGACACAGCTACCTCAATGTTTATAGCAGCACAATTCACAATAGCTAGGTTGTGGAACCAACCTAGATGTCCCTCGGTAGATGAATGGATAAAGAAAATGTAGTATATACACACAATGGAATTTTACTCAGCAATAAAAGAGAATAAAATAATGACATTCGCAGGTAAATGGATGAAGTTGGAGAATATAATGCTAAGTGAAATCAGTCAATCTCAAAAATCCAAATACCAAATGTTTCCTCTGATATAAGGAAGCTGGTTCACAGTATTGTTGGGTAGGGGTACATAGGAGGATTAGAGGAACACTATAATGGTCAAAGGGAAGGGAGGGAAAGGTAGGGAGCAAGGGGGAAGGGGGAAAAAGTGGTTGAATAAAACTGATACCATTATTCTAAATGCATGATTGAAGACTTGAATGCTGCGAATATACTTTGTATACAAACTGTTTTGTGTAAAAAGATGCTATATATGTATAGTATGAACTGTAATACATACTACTATAAATAAAAATTTTTAAAAAACGTTCCTCAAAAATATATTTAGCAGAATTATACTTTAGAGGTCAAATAGTATCAATTCAAATTAACTTAATCAGACTCCCTACTTTGTTTTTTAACTTTGTTCCAATCTACACAGCATAAATATTAAATGTTATAGAACATACTTAATTTGAAATGCTTTAAATACAAAACAATGCATTATGGTTTCATCTGTACATTTATGAAACACTGAAATAAAAAACTAATGTTCATCCAAATGTCTTCAGACACAAAGAACACACAATGTCAATTAGTGTTATTCTTTCAGTTGTACTACATGAGACGAAAAACCAAATGTTCAAGTTCTAGTAGAAATAATTGAGCTACTTTCTAAAATGGAATAAAAAGTACTTAAGTTGGGGCTGCAGTTGTAGCTCAGTGGTAGAGCACTTGCCTAGCATGTGTGAGGCACTGGGGTCTATCCTCAGCACCACATAAAAATGAATAAATAAAATAAAGATATTGTGTCCATTACAACTAAAAATATAAATAAAAATATTAAAACAAAGTACTTAAAGTTTTAGAAAATTTTGACTTTCCAGTTTGCAACAGGACCACAATATGCCAAGAGAGCAAATCAGGGGTAAGGCATGTAGAACCTCATCCTGTTTCAAATCTGGTGTAATGGTGGTTGACGCACATGTCACCAACTGTAGAATACTGGGATTCTTACAAGAATCTCACATAAAGACCAAGAACATATTCAACGAAAAAACTACCCTATGTACTTTTTTTTTTAAAGTGGCAATCAGACCTTTAACCTAATAAAAGAATCACTTTTAGAAGCAAGGTGTGGTGAGGCACAACTGTAACCCCAGAAACTTGGGAGGTGGAGGTAGGAGGATGGTAAGTTTGAGGTCAGCCTGGGCAACTTAGAGAGACACTGTCTCAAAATTGAAAATGAAAAGGATTGTGGCTGGGGCTCAGTGGTAAAGAACCTTTGGGTTCAATCCCCAGTATAACAAAAAAAGTCCCACAGTGGTATTCATCATTCATCTTCCTTTTCAGCTGAAAGGGTGAAGTCCGGGGGTTTGGGGCGGGGAATCTGGTTTTGCCACAACTTGTTACAGACTAAAATCCAACAAGTAATTCCAACACCACCTGCTATTTTCGTAGGGAAGGCTACCAGGCGGTCTAGGGATGTTACCATTTCCTCAGCACAACAGTCATGAGGAGAGAATAATACTTCCAAATGAGTGCCATCATCAAGGCAGCTTGCAATATGTAGAAAGGAACACTTAAAACCCATTTTACCTTGGCTGGTTGAGCTGTCGGCGCTTTCACATGAGTCTTGAGCTTGTCCATCAGCTTGTTGATCTTTCTTTCCAGCCTGGCGTATCTGGCAAACTAGTCCATCATGCTGACCATGGGAGAGCTCTTGCTTCATATGCTGGATCTCTGCCCTTATCTGCGACTCCTGGTCTGCATCATTTTCCAGCACTGTGGACACGAAGGAGGACAAAGACAGAAGTAGGATCCGAAGGACATTGCATCCAAACAAGAAGCAGAGCACCAGCAGCCAAGCCCAGCCGTGGGCCTCGGTCAAGCTCATCCCCCTCTTCCCAGATGCTCCCCGCAGCGCAGGCACCTCTATGGAAGCTCCAAGTGGACCTGGTAGTGGGCGCGCCTGCACCTGCGCAGTGAGTCCCACCGGCCCTGCTTTCTTGAATGCGGTTTGTAAAATTTACTCCTACATATTTTATATTTTTGATGCTTTCGTGAATTATTATAGCCCAACTTAGATTATGGCTCAGCTCAGTAAGCACCCTATAAAATGTGGGATGTTAATGGATAAGACAGGGTAAGATAATAGGATAAGGAATGTTAACTTATCCTGGTTGTGCTTGAAAGAACTTAGCTTTGGGCTGGGGTTGTGGCTCAGGGATAGAGGGCTTACCTAGCACGTTTGAGGCAGTGGGTTCAAATCTCAGCACTGCAGATAAATAAAGTCCATTGACAACTACAAAAATTATTTAAAAAACAAAAACAAAAAACAAACCTAGCCTGAGTAACTCCATTTTGAAGTTCCACCATAATGACCTAGTTATATAACTCATTTTTTGTAAAAGTTGTTTTTGTATTACATGTGTTTAGAACAAGGATGTGGTTATATCATTGGCTGAATGATTGCTAACTTTAGATTCTGTGTCCTCTTTGCTTGCACCTACATTTTCGAGGATGTGGTTTTCCCTCTTACAAACCCTATAGAATTTGGACCAGCTGTTCCTGGCAGACGTAGTTTGAGTCCTGCAGGGAGAAGTTGCCAGCTGGCTAAACAAAAACTCTCTAATTTGGACAAAATTCGGACTGTTTTCTGAGCGATTGGCCCACAACAGAATGACATCATTTTAAAATTTCTATTTATGAACATTCACTTAAGCCATATATACAATTGATTTTTAATTGTATGTTGATCTTGTATCCTGCAATTTTACTATTACTTCTAGAAGTTTTTGAAAAAATTTGATCTGATTGATCATGTTTCCTGCAAATAAAATTATTTTTTTTTCTTTTTTATTAGTATGCTTTTTAGGTTTTTTTTTTCCCCCCTTCACTGAGTACATCGACAGAACCTTTAGAAGCAAACCGAAAGAAATGGTATGTACATAACCTGTTTTGTTCCTGAGGATATGGTTAAGTATTCAGTCTGTTGTCACTAAGTATTATGTTTCTGGTAAGTTTTTAATAGATTCCCTGTGTCAGGTTGAGGAATTTTCTTTGTATTCCTACTCTGCTAAAACTTTTAAACAGAAGTTGATATTGGGTTATTGGGAAATACTTTTCTACATTTGTTGAGGTGATTTTTTGAATATATGTATGCATATGTATATGCATATTACATATATGTGTTATTTTATATTATTCATATGGGAAATTACATTGATCAATTTTGGAATGTTAAATCAACATTGCATCTCTATGTAAAATTTTCATATGATATATTAACCTATTTCATATGTTGTTGAATTTTCTTTGCCAAGTTTTGCTTAGAATTTTTGCATCCAAAATCATTAAATCCAAAATCATGGGGGTTAGGGTGGGGGTGGGGTGGGAAATCACTGGGGAATTAGTGATTTTAGTTTGTACTATTTTTCTCTTGCAATGATCTTTCCTGGTTTTTTTTTCCTTTAATTTTTTTTTAATCAGAATAATACTGGACTTATTGAGTTGAAAAGCACTCCCTCTTCATCTTTCTTTATAGTTTTGTGTAAAATTGCATTACTTCTTTCTTTTATAATTGGAATTAAATATTGTTGCCACTTGAGGTTGGATTCTTATTGGTAGAAGGGTTTTTCACTAAAATTTCAATTTCTTTTATTGATACAATAGTATTGACCAAATCTGTATCTTCTTGAGTAAGTTTTGGTTTATTCTTAACTTTGAAAGAGTTTACTCATTTTTTCATAGTTGTCAAATTTATTGGCATAAAGTAATTCATAGTATTTTCTGATTTTTTTCCCCTTTTCTTTTCTTTCTTTTTTTCTTTTTTTGAGGGGCATGTTGTTGGGTGCTTGGTATTGAACCCAGAGGTGCTTAACCATTGATCCACATCCCCAGCTCTTTTCATTTTTTATTTTGATACAGGGTCTCACTAAGTTGCTTAGGGCTTTACTGACTTGTTGAGGCTGGCCTCAAACTTGCAATTCCCCTGTCTTGATCTTCTGAGCCACTAGGATCACAAGAATGTGCCACCAGGACCAGTTGACTTTTCTTTTAATATCCATAGAATATTTAGTGATATAATGTCTCACATTCCTAATATTGGTGAATTGTGTCTATGCTTAAATTTCCTTGTCATTCTTCTAGAGATTTATCAAGGTTATTTTAATTCTTCTAGAGCCAGCTTTTGTTTTTATAGATTACCCCCATTTTTAGAAGTGTTTTATTTAATTGATTTATATGCTGATATTTCTTTTTTCTGCAACGTCATTCATTTCTTGTTTGTTTTTATTTTCTGCTGTGTTAAGGTGGAAGTTTTATCAATACAAACTAGTTGGACAGATAATACACACTGTGACATATATCCACACCATACCCAACCCCCTACTACCTCACATACTTCCCCCTATGATGTCCGTCTTGCATTAGAGTGGTACATTTGCTACAATTAATGACCCCCAAATTGGTAATACATTATTAGCTGTACTGCATAATTTACATTGTTTCACTGAGTTACACAGTTATATGGGTTTTGACAAATGCATAATGATATATATTCACCATTACAATTTTAAAATAGAATGGATTCACCACCTTAAAAGCTCCTGTGCTTTACCTATTCATCCTTTCCCTTTCTCCTTCTAAATTCCTGGTAACCATTGATTTTTCTAAATCTCTGTACAGATTTACCTTTTCCGAAATGTCATATAGTTGGAACTTTCAAGTATATAGCATTTTCAGACTACCATCTTTTATTTACCAGTATACATTTATGGTCCTTTCATGTCTTTTTATGAACTAATACCTCATTTATTTTTATTGCTGAATAATATTCTATTGTATGGATGAAGTACTGCATGTTCATCTATTAACCAGGACAAACACATCTAGGTTGCTTCCCGTTTTTTGTGATTATGAACAAACCTTTCATAAATATTCATGTGCAGGCTTTTGTGCGAACATAAATTTTTGACTCATTAAGACAAATACTTAGGCATTTCATTGCTAGATTTTGAAGTAAAAGTATGTTTGTCTTTGCAAGAAACTTCAGAGTGGTCTTCCAAAGTTAATGTACCATCTTTCATACTGACCAAACACACAAGAAAGTTCCTTTTACTTCACATCCTCACTTGTATTTGATATTGTCATTTAAAAAAATAGCCATTTTAGTTGTGGCATAGTGGTATCATATTGAAAATCTTTAACAAAACATGGTATTTTGTAGTTTTTCATAAGCTTTTGTCCCACGTGTAGATTTCCTTTGGTAAAATGTTTTTTTCAGATTTTTAAAAATCCATTTACTAATTGTGTTTTTTTTTTTCTTGTTAATGTATTTTTGGAGTTTCTTTTATATTTTGGATGCAGGTTGTTTTTAAGATATTTGTTGTGCAAATATATTCCCCCAGTCTATGATTTATTTCTTTATTCTTTCAACTTTTTTTTTCAGAGCATAAGTTATTCATTGATTGCTTGGTTCATGTGTTATTTTTGATGGGATCTCACTATGTTGCCCAGGCTTGTCTTAAACTCCTGGAATCATGCACTCCTACCACCTCAGCCTCCCAGGTTCTTATAAGTTTTTCATTTCATCAAAGTCCCTATTTACCAGTATTTTTTATGGATTATATTTTGCTATTGAATTTTAAAAGTCACTGTCAAATTCAAGGTCATCTAGATACTTTCTGATATTATTTTATAAATGTCTTATGTTTAAATTCAGGTCTACAAGTTTAACTCATAGAAGTAGAGAGTCAAATGACTGTTACCAGATACTGGCATCAAAACAGACATGTCCATCAGTGGAATACCATAGAAGACACAAGAGATAAATTCTCACATGTACAGTCATCTGATCCTTGATAAGATATCAGAAACATACATTGGAGAAAAGACAGCCTTTTTAACAAGTGGTGCTGAGAAAACTGCATAATATATGTAGAAGAATGAAATGAGACCCTTATTATATATTTCAAAATAACTAAAAATAGCTTAAAATGTTTTACCACAAAAATATCAGATCAGTGAATGACTAGATATTTTAATGAGCTTGACTTTTTAAAAATTCCACGTTGTATACATATTCAAAAAATTATGTTACCCCATAAATATATATAATTATGAGTTCCCAATTTAAAACAATGTTAATATTGTTTATAAAAAAATTAGATCTAAGATGCAGGTTGAGTAAATATTTATTGAAAGGAGCAAGGATTGTTTTAGTGTTATGGTTTGAATCTGCAAAGTCCCTCAAAGGGCTCATGTGCCAAAAGCATCGTCCCCTGTGCATCAAGTTGTAGAGGTTCGGCTTTTAGGCAATGATTGGATCCTGAGGCCTCTAACCTCATCAGAGGATTAATCCATTGATAGCTGAATAGACTTCTGGAAGGTGGGATCTAGTTGGAGCTAGTAGGTCACTTGCTACTTAACCTAGAGATTATGTTCTCCATAGCCTGTTTCTCTGCATCTCTTTCTCTGCTTTCTGGCTACCCTGAACTTAACAGCTTTTATTCACAAAATGCTTCAACCATGATATTCTGCCTCACCTCAAGTCTAAGAAGTGGAACCAGCCAACCAAGGACTTCAACTTCTGAAACTGTGAGCCAAAAAATTTAATCTTTCCTCCTCTGATTTGTGTCAGGTACTTTAGTAACAACAATGAAAAAACTGAATAACAGATCGTATCTAGATTCCTTTTTTTTTTTTTTTTTTTTTTTTTGCTGTTGCTGCTTCTTCATCTCTCGTCTTCCTCTTCCTCCAGCTTCAATGTCTATGATTGTATTTGGTTTGGAAAGACTATTTTTCCTTCATTGAATTGCCTTTGATTTTTTGTAAAAGAACATTTAACCATGTTTATGTGCTTTCATTTCTGGATTCTCTATTTTGTTCCATGTATCAATTTGCAAGTCCTGTAAGTTTTTCTTTTTCTCCAATATTGTTGACTATATGGGTCTTTTGCCTTTCTATACAAACTTTATAATAAGTTTGTCAACTTCCAAAAAATAAGTTTTTAGTGTCTTTACTAGAATTGTACTGAATGTATAGATCATTTGGAAGAGAAATGACCTCTTGACAACATTGATTTTTCTCGTCTGTGATCATGGAATGTCTCTTCATTTATTTAAATCTTCTTTGATTTCTATCAATAGAGTTTTTCAATTTTCCTCATGTAGACTCTGACCATATTTTATAAGATTATGTCAAAGTATTCATTTTCTTGATGCTAGTGCTAATAGTATTGTGTTTTTAATTTTTATATTCCCATTGTTCATTGAGGGTATATAAGAAAGTAGTTGATTTTGTATAGTAACTTTATATCATGCAACATTGTATAATCACTTCTTAATTATAGAAGTTTTTCTGGTTGAATCTTTGAGATCTCCCACATAAAAAAATTTAAGTCATCTGTGAATAAAAACATTTAATTTTTTTATTCCAAATTTGTATACCTTTTATCTTTTGTTTTGTTGTCTTACTACATTAGCTGAGTTGAAGAACAGTAAGAGGGGACATTCCCATCATCCTCCTGATCTTAGGAGCAATCATTCAGTTGTTAACATTATGTATGACGTTGCTGTTGGTTTTCTTGTTTTGTTTTTGATAGATTTTTAAATCAGGTTGAGGAATTTCCATTATATTCCTAGTTTACTGGAAGTTTTAGTCATGAATGAGCACTAGAGTCTGTCAGATGCCTTTTCTGGACCTGTTTATATGATCAAATGATTTTTCTTCTGTAGTCTGATTGATGAATTAATTACATTAACTATATTTTGAATGTTGATCCAGCCTTGCACACCTGAAGTAAATATCACTTGGTCTTGGTGTAGAATTGCTATTATGTATTGCTAGATTCTGTTTGCTAATACTTTTGTTGAGGGTTTTTTTTAAAAAATCTTGTTTCTGAAAGATACTAGTCAGCACCTATTTTTTCTATTCATGGCTTTATCTTATTTTGGCATTATAGCCCCATGGAATGATTTGGGAAGTGTTTTATGTTCTTCCATTTTCTGGGAAAGATTGTAAATAATTGCCATCATTCCTTCCTTAAATTTTTGGTATAATTCATCAGTGAAATTTTCTGCAACTGGTGTTTTCTTCATGGGAAGGCTGTTGATTATTCACCTTTTTTTTTTCTTTTTAGATATAAACCTACTTAACATTATCTATTTCTGCTTTTGTGAATGTATCCTTTTAAAATGTATTAGTTGAAACATTATCGCCTCTGTGATTGTATTAGGAGGTGGAGCCTTTGACAGGAAGTTAATTTCTGAGGGTGGACCCTCATGAATGGGATTAGTGCTTTGATAAAAGAAGGAGTCCTGGGGCTGGGGTTGTGGCTTAGCGGTGGAGCACTTGCCTAGCACATGCAAGGCCCCGGGTTGGATCTTCAGTACCACGTAAAAATTAAAAGAAAAAAAAAAAAAACACATTGTGTACAACTAAAGCAAATAAATATTTAAAAAAAAAGAAGGGGTCCTCACCCCTTATACCATGTGAGAACACAGTGAGAAGACATCCTTCTATATTCCAGGAAGTGGATCCTCATCAGACACTGAAACTGCGGATGGCTTGAATTGATTTTGAATCTGCTCAACCTCAAGATGAGAAATAAGTTTCTGTGTCAATTAAAATAATATCAATCCACCTGGTTTGTGGTATTCTGTTATAGCATGATGAATATGTGAAGACACTGAGTTTTGGTATTTTGTGTCTTTCAAGGAATCAGTGCATTTTAAAATTCATAAGCATACAAAATTTTCATAATAGTCTTTTGTTAACCTTTTAATATCCATGATATCAGTGGCGATGAACTTCTTTTATTTCTGATATTAGTAGTTTTAAAATCTTTTATGTCTGTTTGCTCTCCTCCATCCTCCTCTACCTCCGTTTTATTTTCTCTTTGCTCTTTCCCCTTCTCTTTCAATTACCTTGCCTTGGGGTTTATCAATTTTATTGATCTTTAAAAAAAAATAGCTTTTAATTTTGTTGACCTTTTGATGTTGCTTTCCTTTTAAAAAATTAATTGAATCTTGTCCTAATTTTTGCTTCTTTTTTTTTCTGCTTTATTTAGGCTCTCTCTCTATTTTTCTAAGGTGGATGCTTAAATTATTGATGTTATATTTTTCCAGTACTAAACTTTTACTTCTATGTACTGCTTTCTCTACATCCCTCAAATTTTGAGCAAATGTTTTAACTTTCAAAATACTTTCTAATTTGTCTTGAGACTTTGGCTCATGTGCTATTTAGAAGTATATTGTTTGATCTTCAATATTTTAGGAATTTTGGTGTATTATTCTGTTATAATTTTCTACTTTACTCTGTTTTTTTCCAGTGGTATTTAAAAATTTTTTTTTTAGTTGTAAGTGGACACAATACCTTTATTATGTTTATTTATATTTGGTTCTGAGGATCGAACCTGGGTTGTCACACGTCCTAGACCGGCGTTCTACTGCTGTACCACAACCCTAGCCCCACTTACATGTTTTGTGTGATCATTATTCTTTTAATTTGTTCAGTTATGTTTTATATCCTAGCATATGATCTATCTTGGTGGGAGTTCTAGGTGAGCTTGAGAAGAACATGAATTTATTTATTTTATTCATTTATTTATATGTGGTGCTGAGAATTGAACCCACTGCCTCGCACATGATAGGCAAGCACTCTACCACTGAGCCACAAACCCAGACCCCGAAAATTCTTTTAGTCAAGATGAGAGTGTTTTATGTGGAGCTGTCCTTTTGAAGGGAACTCCAGGGGAAAGTTGGACACAGATTCTGAGTTAGAGTTCTGTTTCCTGTATAAGCAGTTGTCATTTCCTTTACTTCCTACTGGGAGGCACAAGTGGAGAAAGAAGGTAGCTTTCTGTTTTACCATTTTCCCTGTGAATCTACTATTTCTTTATTAATTTCAGGGCATTTTGGAGGGAAAAAGGGAGAATAATAAATTGTCCATGTTTTGATTGTTTATCCAGTGCTTTCAACCTATCTCATGGATTGTCACTCTGAAGAATAGAGTTCACCCTTCCCCAGTGTAGCAACTACACAGTTACAGTCTAACTCACAGCTGGATCATTGGCTCCATGTAGGTACAGCACAAGTTCTGACAGCTGCTGGGTCCCCAGTACCCCAAGGAGGATTAAAGTACATGTTAGCAATTTCATTCCTTGATGGTGATATTTGATGAATGACCACACTTACAGATCCAGGGAGTCAATTCAGTGAGTAGGTCTGACTTTTTCTCCAGAAGCTTTTTTTTTTTTTTTTTTTTTTTTTTGGCTTTCTTACCCAGTCAAAAGTGCCCTTCGTATTCTAAGAAAATAATTCTGGATCACTATAAGTAGGACCTGCCCTTTGAGTCACTCTTCTAAGAGTGATAATGTTTGTTTTCATCCTCTGATGTCTTTCCTCCTCCCCATTAAGTCCAGAAAATTCCTCGTGGAAAGGTCCCTGCCCATGAATGGGGGTGTAGACCAAGTCTATTTTGTTTGCCAATATGGGAAGCAAACCCATGATTTTCAAGTAATACTTAGTGCTTGATCTGAGGAATAACCATATTGATACCTTGATTTTACCATTTGTATGCTTTCTTCATTGAAACCTTGAGTCTCTTATGTGGAAAGCATTGCTTTATATCATCTTTGGTGACAGTGTACTAATCCCATAAGTTCTTGCACAATATTACCAGTTTCAAGTATAAATATCCCCAGTGTCACATAATATTGAAACAACTATAGCATGTAAGTTATTCTTACCTGAGAACATGATCAACCTTAAATACTTGGTGTAAATCATGGGCATGCAGAATGGAGGCACTGAACAAGAGTCTCCCATTGCTAGGAGTATAACATCAAGAGCATTTATTTACATATATATTCAATAGTGTCTGTCATATGTCTCTTCGGCAAGAGTGTACTTTCAGAAGTTATTTCATTTAGTGGACATGGAATTGTTCTTATTTGATAAATGCTGTCAATAGTCTTTATTGCTAAAGGAACACGTTCAATCTCAAGTAACACCATTAGGGCTATAAATACGTTATTGCCTTGGCTAACAGGGCCTAAGCTCCTCCTGATATTTTAACTTGCCTCGCAGCATGCTTGATGTTTGCCTAGAGTGAGTCTGATCTGTCCAGTGCATCAACCTGGTGTTGTAGGAAGGCTCCCTGTGAATGGGAAGCCATACATTGATGCAGGCATTGGGGAAATGGCCTTGGACACAGGGATCAATGTCTTTATGGGCATTTGTACTTTGAGTTGTTTTAAAAAGAACTTTCAACAAACTAATATACAAATCTTTATTCATAGTATGTGAGAAAATTTCCCAGAAATATGAAGTCTGGGATGTGTTTGCATACTTACAAAAAACAGTAGCATTTTCTTTAATAAAAGTCCATGTGACTGCTCAGCCCAGACTGCCAAGTGAGAGAGAGAGCCAGGTTTGATGGGGTCTGAAGCTTGTGGAATTGTGGGAGACTCTTTAAACAAAAGCAAACCAAATGACCATAATCACACATTCTCAGTGCCCCTGCCAGGCCTGGAAGGTGTTATGAGGAAAACTCAAGCCTCATGGGCCTCAAGGAAAATCTGCTTCTTTTCGTGAGTTGTTTGGGAAAAGGGAGATCATGTCATTCCAAAGTACTTGATAAAGGACAGAAAACTCTCCTTAAATGAGTAAATGTTATGGTGAATTTTTCCCTTTAAGTCAAAAACATTTTGAATATAAAACTGTAAAATAGCTTGAGTAATTTGAAAGTAATTGATCTAGGGTTTAGCTGTAGCCTCAGGTTTCTAAATAACAACAATGAAACAAACTTTAGGATATCCCCCTCAGTTATTTATTTACATTTTTAAGAAATTTTGAAGGGTTATTTCAACACACAAAGTTCTTTAGTGTGTCTTTTAAATTTTATTCATTTCTACCTGCCTCTGGGACCCACTGATAAGCCAATTGCCCTAGGCCTCTGCTGTTGTTATTGAATAACTTCTTAAAAGCTGCATTATACATTTCTGCATATTTCTGAAAGGCATAAAACCAAACATAACATGTTTCTGTTTCTCCAAAAATATAAATATGCATTTTTCCTAGTTTGAATTACAAAGCACAAAATTATATGCTTTAAATGTTTTCTTCAAATTGCTCATTAAGAAAAATTCTGTACAACTTGTAAATACTGCCAAAGCATGTGATAGTGTGACCTCCTCAGTCTTCTACAAAGGCATTGTTTAATAGGTGTGTATTATTTCTTAATTATCTAGGCTAATACGCCCATGGCTGCCTTACTTGTTTACTATTTGATTATAATTGAGATACTGAGATGTTACTTGCTAAATTGGTAAGTACATTTTTGTAAATATAAAAGATAACCGTAAAGATACTAGCGCCCTGTAGAACATTAATTAGTTTTTATGTAATCTAGCCATCTCACATCCTCTCAAAAATGCCTCTAAATTTCTATTTTCTCAAAATGTTCTTTTCCTGGATCATTTGTTAATGAGCTTACAAAACTTTCTGTGTTTGCCTAAGAGTCAAACACTTTGCTTAAGTGTTTTTAACTGTTTGAAAACAGTGCTATGATGTAGGCATTGCACATATCATTGTGTGATCGTAAAGCTGCTTAGTTCAGTTGTCACTTTATATTGTATATCCTTTCTTGTCCATTAGAAACTTTAGTCTTCAATAATGGAGATGGCTTGGAAAAGAGGTAAAAATATCTTTAGATTCCAAATAATGGGCATTTTCAATGTATTAGAATGAAAACTAGTAAAAGCATAAAACATTTGACTTTCAAAAATTGTTATTATTTGCATTAGTGCATAATTATAATAGTGGAATTCATTATGCCATTCATATATGCATATGTCATAAATTGATGAGTCTCATTCATTCCCCAATAACTTTCCTTCTATTTCTTCACTCCCTCCTCCATCCACTTACTCTATTTACTGATCTCTCTTCTGTTATTATTATTTTTACTAGTGCATTATAATTGTACATATAAGTGAGGTTCATTTTGATTTATTTACATAGGGACATAACTAATTTGGTAGATTTCGTTCCTCATGACTTCACCATATCCTCTTCTCCTCTCTTCCTCTCCATCCCTTTCCTCTACTCTATTGGTCTCCCTTCTGTTATCATGAGATCCTTTTTTTTTCTTTTTTAATTTATAATAGTAGAATGTATTACAATTCATAATGCACATATATAGCATCTTTTTACATACAACTGTTTGTATACAAAGTATATAAGTACCATTCAGATCTTCAATCATGCATTTAGAATAATGATATCCATCTCATGAGATCCCTTTTTTTAATTCTTTTTATCACCCTCCCTTGCTTCACATATGAGAGAGAACATTTTACTCTTGACTTTCTGAGTCTGACTTATTTTATTTAGTATGGTGTTCCCCAATTCCATCTGTTAACTAACAAATGACATGATTTCATTCTTCTTTATGGCTGAGTAAAACTCCATTGTGTATGTATGCGACATTTTATTCATGTATTCATCTGTTGAGCACTTGGGCTGATTCCACATCTTGAACTAAATCAATATACTATAGTGATATGTGAATACCAATGATTATAGCAGTGCAATTCACAAAAACATTCAGCATTTTAATTAGATTAAAATTAGAAATTACATTCTTATTATATGCTCATTAATATCACAGCAATAAAAAATTTCTTCCAAGGTTATAAATCTCAAAGTGAGGAAAAATGTATACTATCTCTTATCTGTGCTGTAGCATTCATTAAACTTTTCCTGTTTACACTTTAGGATAAGGCATACTTGCACACATAATATGTACATGGAGGCAGTTATATCTAACCCATGAAAAGAAAATCGGATAAAGTTTGGTTTTTGACTAGCAAACATAACATTTTTGCATTTTATTTAGGAGGCTATTATGAATGTGTCTGATATTTAAATTTATGAAAATTTCTAAATATTTTTTAGGATGTGGCTTTCAGAAACTGTATTGTTTGTGGTTCCATCACCTGACTTAGTGTTTGTGTTCTCTGGAGAAGGAATTTGTAATGCCACATGATTCTTGGGGCTGGTGGACATTGGACTCTTATCTCAGTTTCCATAGCCCTGGGTGGTCCCTGGAATTTTGGCTGAGACTTCAGTCTTCTTTACAATGTCACATTATTTGGGATATTCAGGACCCAACAGAAAAATTCTCTAATATGTGAGCAAGCAGTGGAACCACTATTTGGAGTCCCGCAGGGTCAATCTCCTGCCTGAAGACTTAGAGCAGTGCTGCCTGAGGGTCTCAGACTCTGTAAGTCGTTTGCTATGTTACCATCTCAATCCTTGGCCAGCCTGAGAGCTTGGTAATGTTAAATTGAATACAGTGTTTCTAGGATTGGTGAACTGATGGGCAAAGGGGTGAAATTATCACTGTTGTCAACAGAAATTCACTAGGAGCAAAATCGAGATAAAAAGGAAAGATCATAGCTCATTGGTTAGTCCAAGTAGCAAAAACAAAACAATAAAAACCTGAGAACAGGCACCTGTGTGTCTGTGTGTCCTGAGGAGGTGATGGATGGAGAACACTGTAGAGAGAATCATTGCAGTTCACAGGGAGATCAGGTGGAAACTGGTTGGGTTCAGGAAGATAGTAAGTTGTCAGTATATATTTGCTGAGGGAGTATGAATTAAATATGAATGATTCTGTCTCCTAAAATATCTAGCAAAATCCTAAGGTCTGGCTTTCCTTGTCTGAGCTGTGTAGCATGTTCTTACCCAATGATTGTGACTAGAGGATTTGGGCTTTCAACTGCCCAAGGGTAGAGCCAGTAACTGATTTGTAACTTGAATCTTGACCAGGTGCTCTCCTGAATCACCTTGCCAATATATTAAAATGCACCAACTCTTTAGCTAATTAGTTTAACATCTGTTATTACAGTCTTTGGTTATAGGTTCATATGCAAATGATTGGTTGTGTATCTGCCCCTCATGTTACATACTAAACTTACCAAAAACAGACATTTCTTTTTGTGGTTGTCTGCTGATAGCACTTAATAAGAGCTTACTGAGTACCTGAAGAAGTTAGTGCAGTCATATGACCATAATTATATTTTGGTTTATGACTAGCATATATATATGCTGTCCCCAAAGATTTTATTGAAACCAAAATAGTGCATTATTTTACTGTACTTTGTTATGTTTAGATAAACAATTATTGTGTTAAAATTGAGTACATATTCAGTACAGTAGCATGCTGTATAGGTGTGTATCCTAGGAGCAGTGGGCTATAGCATATGGCTTAGGTGTGCATTGAACTAGACAATCTAGGTTTGTGTAAATGCACTCTATGATGTTCACACAATGTTGAAATCACCTGATGTCTTTCAGAATGTGTCCCTGTCATTAAGTGATGCATGACATATCCTTAAATATGCTCCTTTGGCCGGGCGCGGTGGCGCACGCCTGTAATCCCAGCACTTTGGGAGGCTGAGGCAGGAGGATCGCGAGTTCAAAGCCAGCCTCAGCAATGGCGAGGCACTTAGCAACTCAGTGAGACCCTGTCTCTAATAAAATACAAAAAAGGGCTGGGGATGTGGCCCAGTGGTCTAGTGCCGCTGAGTTCAATCCCCAGTACCAAAAAAAAAAAAAAAAAAAATATGCTCCTTTGAATAGTCCATGAGCACATGGGCTGCTTGTTATCTGATTGGTATTTGTAAAGTCTTCAAAAGAACATGTGGTGCCTGGCCACCAGTGCTCACAATAGAAACACATGCATTAAATGCATAAGGAAACAAACTACTTCACAGGAGGGCCAGTGGAAGTAACAAAGTACAGGATAAGATCAAAATGGATGTAGAATGTTGGAAATAGAGTTAGAATGCCAAAATGTTTCTATGTCTAAAAAAATAGAAGATAGGAATAATGAACAGAATTAAAAAATTTACTTCTTTCAGATTCCTTCATATAAAGAAACATTATTTATATGATGATCAAGCAGAATTGAAGAATAGTATCTAGACATGAAAAAATGAATTATTGAAATAAAGAATTCAGTGAATTATGAAACAGCAGATTAGACATAGGTGGAGAAAGACTCAGCCAATTGGAAGACAGATCTGAAATAAATAACTGGCATGTACCCCGGAGAGACAAAGAGAAGGAAAATATGAAATAGTGGTTAAGGGCAGAGTGGAGAGCCACAAGATCCATGAGTCTTATCTGGGTTCTGTCTGTGGGAAGAGGAAAAGACTTAACAGACGATCTATGGGAATTCTTATAAGTAATGCAGGTCCCCAATCTTGTGAGTCAGGAAGACTTTGAAATACTTAGGAATAAGAAGAAAACAGTGCACACCACCAACACCACCATATGGGAATGGTCCAACACCAGAAGTACAGAGAAGCTATAGAAAGCAGCCCAAGGTAGGAATAACAAACAGTGGAACGTGGAGACCCATGAGCTCTCAGAGTTCTGACAGGGAATAAACACCAAGGATTATAGATATAGACTTAGCTTTCAAGAGTGATAGGGACATAGTCATTCACTGAAAAGCAAAATCTTTAAGGCTTAAGAAGATGCAAGACCACCAACCCATCACTAAGGAAGTGCTAATGGATGGGGAGGGGATGCAAGAAAGGAAGAGGTTACAGGGCAGGCTTGAATAGTTAGAATCCAGCAGCTGTTACACAAATGATGCTCCTGAAAATCTAATTGCAATGTTGAAACAGCAGTAAAGGTGTATTCACAACATCTGTGTACAGTTGGTGGAATTAAAGGAAAGTGTCAAGACAAGACAAATCTAAGTGAACAACTGGAAGTAAAGGTGGAAAGGTAGTCAGAATTAAAACATTCATGGACACATTGCTTTGTGAAGGGAGTTGAAATTTGTTTAATTTTATGCTTTGTTTAATTGTTAGGCAGAATCAGCATAAAATTTCAAGGAGGATGACTAAACAAGTAAGTGGTAATAAGATGGAGAGAATTCAACTGAGAATAAAAAATAATAGGGTGGAGTGATTTAGGTCTATTCAAAGAAGAAGGAAGAGAGCAGAATGAGGATAACTGGTTAAAATGGACAGATAGGAAACAATTAAAATGAAAGAATGAGGATACAAGAGATTTTTAAAAAATATTTTTATTTATTTGCTTTAGTTGTACACAATGTGTTTATTTGTATGTGGTGCTGAGGATCAAACCCAGGTTGCACACGTGCTAGGTGAGCGCTCTACCGCTGGGCCACAACCCCAGCCCGGATACAAGAGATTTTAATAAACTATTTACCAGTTTGATTTTTATGTTTTATATATAACAATTGATAAATATTATGTAGCCTCAATTACTTATGAAATATTTACTTTATACTTGTCCATAAAGTCAGTTCCATAAATTTCAGAGAATTAGTAACATTAAAATCATAGGAAAACTTTCTAAAACTGATAAAAGATAATGTGTTCTGGTTATGAAAGCTCTTGTTAGGCTGAGATCAATCGAAAAATGAAAAGTTAAAAAACAAACCCAACAAGCAAAAAAACACACCTAGAAACATCAAGGTCATATTTTAAATTGCCAGAGAGAGTGCTATAAACCTATTTGTTATGAAGGAATGAAAACCAGTTTAACAGAGCAGTGATACCAGAAGCAAAAAGAAATGCAGAAACAGTAAATAGTAAGGGAAGATAACTTTGTAATTTATAGAAAAACTATTTATAATCAGTCAAACTATTTTTTAAAGTCAGCCAAATTACTATAAGGCTCCATGGGCTGGGAGTGTGGCTCAGTGGCAGAACACTTGCATACATACTGCCTTGTGTTTGATCCCTAGCACTACAGAAACCAAAACCCAAAACAAAAAAATCATAATGTCACTGGAATGGATCTGAGGAGATCCTGAAAAGGGGACCTTAACTCAGGATGACTGGGTCCTTGACAAACTTTACAGAAAAGAATTTCAAAACATGTCAAAGAGAGGGAGGAGCAGAGATGTATTCAGGAAAGTGAGGAATCCATATTCAGTGGAGAATGCAGCTGTCAAGGGAGTGAGATGCACCTTTGGGGGACTCAGGCTCTTGTGTGGGAAACTTTGTGTGGGGATGGCATAGGAAGGTATGCCAGGTGTTGTTGTCTCAGGATCTTCGTGTTCATATCGTCTCCTCTATCTGACCAATACATAATATTTGAAATGTATGAGTTTCTTAAAATATTGAATCTCCCTTTCCTTAATCTGTTCTAAAAGACACTTTTCATAAAGGAGCAAATTTCCAGGAACCCTAAGATGTGCATATTTCCTAGAAAATTTAGCATGACAGGTCTGAGGGTAAAAAGCTGGCTTGCGAAGTGACAGGCCTGGAGGAAAACTGACCCTGGGAGTGAAGGTATGAGGGAACTTATCACAAAGCTTGGGGTTAAAGTAGTCTCCCTTTTCTTCCTTTTCTCTCCATTCTACCTATTTCTATTTCTTCTATCTCAATAAGATATCATTCAGAAATACATATTATCCACTCCCCATAAACTTAGTGGAAAAGAAAAGGAAGGATGTGTGGCAGAAAGAAGAGAGAATTAATCCAAAGAAAATGAAAAAAAAAAAAAAAAAAAAACCTCTAATAAATACTAGGTAAAACAAATTAATAAAACAGTAAATTTTTATAAGGTCTAAATTAATAGATATTTAATAGCTATCTGAAAATCTCAGTTGTTACAAAAATAGGGAGTGAGATCACTAGGCAGGGAAGACAAGAAAGGAGAATAAAAGCTTATTAATGTTCTTTGGGAACAGAGTAGATTTAACCCTGTTTAAAAAAGAGATTTGGTTTTGTGTCAGAAAGAGAAGAATGCTCAGTAGAAAATAAATACAATGTGATATTTGGCATGCTGTTAAAAATTCCTAAGATTTTTTCTGTTTAGAAAAAAAGTCATATTGCATTTCATTGAGTGCTTGTTGGTTCATTCACTGTTCTTATAGAGAGAATATCTTCCCCTAAACCTGGAAATCATGTTGATGTTTTTGTAGAATGGGTGGGTGAGGTCATTAAAAATGTGTATTTTTTTCCCCATTCTACTTTTTTCTTTGTTTTCCTTTTTTTCTTTTTATTTTGTGGGGTGAGGAGGTAACTACAGATTGAATCCAGCAGTGCTTAGCCACTGGGCAATATCCCCAGCACTTTTTATTTTATTATTATTGGTTTTTATTTTTGAGGCTCTAAGCTGTTTAGAGTCTCACTAAGTTGCTGCGGCTGGCATTGATCCTCCTGCCACAACCTCCCAGAGCTACTGGAATTACAACCCTGAACCACTATGCTAAGCCTATACTTCACTTTCTATGGTGCCTGCTATAGTCAGGAAGGCTCATCTGTGGTGGCTGGGTGGATCTGTGGGGTGCACTTAATTCATGCTTCTACAGTCCTGCCAATGTATTTAAGAAATGTCAACAATTACTATTGCTGGTAAATTACTAGAACAAACACTTTTTTCTGTGAGTTATTCAAATATTTAGTGAATTCTTATATTTTAAAAAATGAGAGGGAAAAAGGGGGTGAAAAAAAAAAAGATGGTAGAATGAGATGGATATCATTACCATAAGTGCATGTATGAAGACCCAAATGGTGTGAATATACCTTGTATACAACCAGAGATATGTAAAAATGTGCTCTATATGTGTAATATGAATTGTAATGTATCTTGCTATCATATATAACAACTTAGAATAAAAAAATAAAACTTTCAAAAAATGGAATGAAACACTAGATTATATCATGCATTTTTCTGCAAAAAAATGAAGGTCTCGAGGTTAGCAGATTTGTCATTATTTATACACTAATTTTAAGTTTTCTTGCTTTAGTAATGCTTATAGGGTGTAGATTTAGATTTGGATTAATAAAAGAAAAGGCAGTGTCCATACATGGTGTTGCTAGGACAAAGGGCAATTTCTGCTGGGCCCTCTCACATTTCACTAGCATACCCTGAGTAAGATTTAAATTGGGGAAAAGCTATACAAATTTATTAAAGTGCAAAAAGAGAAAACCACATCAGGGTGAGGGTGGGGAGGGATCATAGGAAAGTTGGATGCACACAGCCAGCAAGGTTGTCTTGTTATGCAGATGGGGTCTTCTGTGGCCAACTATCTGGGTCAGGTGTTAGAATCTCAATCTTTATTTGCTGTGAAGTTTCTCTGAATATCCAATTTGAAATATGCCAAAGAAATATGTTTGGGGTGGAATATTTTACTATCCCGCAGGGTCACTGAATATATCCTGTGAATTTTTTTTCAGTGTTGTGGAGAACCCAGGGCCTATCCCATGCATTTGCCACTGAGTTATACCCCAGACCTGAATTTTAAAAATCTACCTGTTACTGACTTAAAACATTCAAAATTTTTGACATGAATGTTAAATAACAACAGAGCAAATGCTTGAGAAAAAGAAAGAAAAAAAAAAACACCCTTTCTAGGTAAATTTTCTTAAATGTTTAGTTGCACCACGTGGAGATAACATAAAACATATAATTTATTTTTATAAATGTATCTATAAATTAAAATCTGAGAATGTATTGTATTATTCAGTATTAATCTAATTTAATGTTTATTTAGTATATATACACACAAAAATAAACATAGGCTCCTTAAACATGAGTGCTTCTGCTATTGGAACAATAGTGGACAATACTTTTGAATAAACATGAACAATTTAAGGAAATTATTATTTAATGGAAGGTTTTTACACATAGACTCGTGGCCAGCCACAATGCCGCGGGAGGAAAACTCTCGGAGGCAGAGTAAAGATACTTCTACTTTTACTTCTACTTTCTTAGAGAGAGCTTAGAGAGAGAAAGAAAGATTTTTCTTCTTCTTAGAAAGAGCTTAGAGAGAAAGATTAGAGATAGCTTTTTCTTCTTCTTCTTAGAGCTTAGAGAGAAAGATAGAGCTTTTTCTTCTTCATCTTCTTAGAGCTTAGAGAGAAAGAGAGAGAGCTTGAAAGAGAGAGATTTCTTCTTTAGAGAGAGAGAGAGAGCTTAGCTTTTAGAGCTTCTTTCTTCTTTCTTCTTTCTTCTTTCTTCCTCGGGAGCCTCAGCCTGACTCTGACCAGCAATTACTTCTTCTATCTGGTTTCTCTTCTGTAACCGCTCTGCCTACGTTCTGGCTGCTCTGATTCTTTTCTTCTTCTCCGACCCGAACTCTTCTTCTGACCAACCGAGCGACTGCACGACTGACTGAATGAATTCATTCTTCTCCTGACTCCGACCACTTTCACCCGGTTATATAGCTTTGTGGGTGCCTCACGTGCATTTACAGGTGCGTCACATACATACTTATTACCAGGTGGAACTTATGGCTTCCAGCTGACCGCAATAGCCATCTCCCTAATTGGGGCTCCTTCACAGGTGGACCACTGGCTTTCCACTGCAGGAATTCAAGGCTTCCCGCTCACCTTGGTAAGTCATCAGCCATTGCAGACTTTAGTTCCTGGGAGCTGCAGCAAGAAGCTGCAGATTCATGAGACTCCTGTATCCACAGCACCAAGGTCACAGCCTGGAAAGTGCAAAAATGCTTTTTTGTCCCTGGGGACAAAGAGCCAGGGCAGTAGTTACTCCTCTTTGCTGAAAGCTGTGAGTGGTCTGAAGTCTCTTCCCAGCCTCATTTGGGCAACTGAGCAATAAAGACCTTCTGAGGAGGCCCTTGGAATGCAGTGTTCAGAACACCATGAAGGGTAACATTGACTCACTTGTTTTCATCTCAGAAGAGATTCTCTCTCAGATTGAATATAACTAGTGTCTTGGAAAATTGCTAATTCAGATTTGGTTTCCTACCATTCTTTTAGGACTCAAGGTAATTCTGCTGATGGCTGATTGTTTATTTTTAGTCCACACTGGAAAATTCAGTTATGGGTTTTATATCTTCTCCCTTTGAAGCCATTCATTTTGTGAATATGTCCAACCCTACTGCCTTCATGAAACCTATTTCATTTTCCGGAGACTAGTCTGCCTTCTCCAATCAGGCATGGTAGGGAGTGGTAGACAGAGTTCTCTGAGGTCATGTTTCAACTCTGTCACTCAGCATCTGTGGGTTTGGGCTATTCTCTAATCTTTCTGAATCTTCAAAAAGTCTCTCCAAGACTTAGTAGTACAGCATCTATAGAGTGTGTGAAATAAATGCTACTTATTCACAGCTTTGTAGTATATTGAATTTATAGTTAATGGTAGGAGGCTTAATAATTATTGTTAGTTCATTGCTACCAAACAGAACACTAAACTAAGATTGTATATTCCTAGAAGGATAAGAAAGTCAGCTGCTAGAGAGTAAATCAGTGACATAAAATAATCAAAGTTTAACCAAAGAAAATAAGGCCAATGGAGTATTTTTTTTGTTTTGTTTTTGGTTTTGTTTTTACAGTTAGTTAACCAATAACAATGGGGGGGGGGAGGGATCACCCAGTGAGTCTGGGAGTAAAACTCATATATTTCCGACATATGGTCTATTCAGGAAGTGGAGCACTGCCCAGATAGTAAAGAATTTCTGCATGAAGGGCTGGTGTGTTTCTAGTGATCTGCAAGTGTTTATTTGATTGTTGCCTTCTATATATAAATATTTCAAACAACAAGAGTGACACAAAGAAGTATTTTATTGGGTTTAAGACAAAAGATGGACAGAGAAAAAAAAAATCCTAGACTTGTTAAACACTTTCTAAAGAAAATAAAGGGAGTATATTATATGTACTCAAAATTTGTGAGTTTCTTACATGCTGTCTCTGGATAATTTTTAGTAGACAATTAATTCAAATTCAGTTACAGACCCATGTATGTACATAAGCTTTAAACTGGAGATAAGATAGTCAGCTAGTGTAGCCTAAAATTCATTCAAATCATTTTACTAATTGGCTTTGTATCAGCAATTGATGCAAATAGGTGTGCAGAACATGGATGCTGCCCTTGTGCAGAAGACATAATGCCAACTAAAGCCTTCAACTGGAGCCTTCTTTAGAATGCTTCAGAGTGAAACATCACAGGAAAACTGCAATACAGGAGCAAACAGCATCAGGATACAAGGGCAAAAGGCATTCGAGATACAGTTCCATTTTATTTCCAGAAACTTTTCTGAAAAAAAATTCTCAGAAAATACTGGGAAACCAATACATTGATTAATCACAATAGGAGATGTGAAAACAGCAAGACCCAAGACCGGGGCTATAGTTTAACAATTTTTTTTTTGTTCTTTTTTTGTTTGGTTTCGCAACTGGCCTGGAAGGAAAGGTTAGGCACCAAGAAGGTGAATCCTCACAGTTTTAAATAAAGAGCCAAGCCATGTCACAGGTGAAAAAGAAGAAAAAAAGAATAAATTTGTCTAAGCAATTTTTAACACAAAATAGGAAATGTCAGCACATGCCTGTAATTCTAGTAGTTCAGGAAGCTGAGGCAGGATGAGGATCAAAGCCAGCCTCAGAAGAAGTAAGGCACTAAACAACTCAACAAGACCCTGTCTCTAAATACAATATGAAATAGAGCTGGGGAGATGAATACCTGTGAGTTTAATTCCTGGTATCCCTGCCCCGCCAAAATAGGGAATGTCAGTGTTATAAAGACACTTTTTGTCTTCTAACATCTTCCAGATCTTTGTATTAGAAAGTTTCAGAGGACACAACCATGTGTGGCTTAAAATAAAGTGTGACAGTGTTGATGTTGTGGGAAAGTATTTAGTCACCACATTGTAAATGAATACTAAGGTGACTGACGATCATACCTGTGGCTGAAGAGAATCAACCCAGAGCCAAAATACTTGAGGAAGTAGAGCAGTATACCTTGCCCATTGATTCCTTACCTATTCCTCTTCATTTCGGCCTCTGATTCCTTTTGATGTCTCTTTAAATCATCTCCTATACAAATTCTCTTGGTCACTCAAATAAATCTTGAATGGAGCCAAAGGTGTTCTGTACCTTTAAAAACACTCTTTAGTTCCTTATTTATAAATAAAATTATAAACTCCAACATAAACACAAAATTGTTCATTCATATATATAAGAATTGTTTTTGCTGTTCAATCTATGAAAGAATAAATGTTGAATAACTGTGTTTTTAAAATGAAATTTTGAACACATCTATAAAATATCTGTTGAAAATTCTGTTCCCAGAGATAAGTTTGCAACCCATTTTAAAAAGGAAAAATGTGGTTTATACTGATTCTTTGCACAGCCACTGGTGCAGGGCTGGGTGGTGAGGAATGCAGTTGGTATGTTTGCAAGGTAAGGTCTTGAGAACAGAAGCAGAGGCCTCCTCTAAAACAGGGAACCATCATGAGTCGTGCTGCTTGTGAGTTAGGGAAAAGAGGGGTCCCACTCCAGATTCTCAGAAGTGGCCCAATGGTGACAGCTGATGGGTTTGAAAGAGCATGCTGAAAATGACAAGCATATTTGCAGCTGATTTGATGGCACTTCTCTTTTCCCTCTGGCCCTGCTTCTCTGTGGAGAGGGAAGTGTCCCTCCCTACGTGAATGCCACCCACTTTCTAGTCACCTCACCCTCATCCTCACATGGACTGGGGGCTGCCAGTGTCTTTAGCATCAAGATGAGACCCTTAGAGGCAAGGTGGCCTTTAGCTCTGTGACTGGGTAATGGTGGCTCTGAGGAGGTGGTGCTGGAGGACTGAGATCTAATTGGCTCAGTGTTGTTCTGAGCCCAAAATTCACCTCAAGCATGAAGATGAATCTCCATAGTTTCCAAATAAAGAGCCAATCCATTTAGTAGAATTAAAAGCACAAACATGTGTCCCTAAGGAACTTTCAACACACAATAGGAAGTGTCAGTGTTTCTTTAATTTAAAAAGTAAAAGAAACTATATTTTGCATAATATCAAATTATTTCATGGCATTTTAGGATCTCAAACAGATTTTAGATTCAATGTATAAATTAGTCTGGTTATTATTTGGGTATTCAATTGTATTTTGAATATTATTTCCCATTACATAATATAATTGGACTCTTCAAGCAAAATTCATAAATATCATGCTTATATTCTAATAAAAGGAAAAAAAAGTAGTTACTTAATTCTTGATATTAAAATACCTTTTTTTAACATTCAGAAGTCTTTTAAAAAATTATCCTGTTGTAGAGTTAAAAATGTGATCACTTCTAAAATAGTCTAATTTTTATATAGAGAGGAATAAAGGAATGATATGGGGAGGCAGGTAATGGGGGGCAAAGTAGGTGTCACCTTTCTCATACTTTTCTTTCAGATGGAACCCCCAGTGAGCTGGTGGGTTGGACGAACCAATGAAACACACACTTACTAGGGAGGGTCTCTGCCTGATGCTTGAAAGTGTACTTGTGGATTAGAGGGGAACTGCATTGATTGTCAATATCACTGCAACTGTGATGCTGACCGGGATGAATGGTGATTTCCACATGCCTTCCCTGTGCAAACTGTAATTTTTTTATTGCTTAAACTATGTACCTTAGGCAGATATTTTACAAGATAGTACAATAAGGAGAATATAGAATTCTCTAAGAAGTTAAGGAATAAGGTTCAATGTTTATGATGTCATTCATCTGAGGCCTAAAATATCAAGATGATTATTTCTGTTTACCTGTGAATAATTATGTCTATTTTATTTTTCTAATGATAGAAAATGGAAATGCCAGATTGTTTCACATTCAGTGGAAGTACCATATCAGCCTTCTTAAAGTTAAATTGATTTTCTATGGCTGAACTTGAGTTGTTTTTTGACCCCCTAAACCCTTATATGGCCACATGAGGTCCAATTATATGAAAAGGCCATTGGTCCATGAAAAGGACATATGGAACTCTAAATGTTCCCTGCAGTTGGAGGTCTTAAAAGGCTTCAAACTCAATGAAATGGTGAATAAGAACGAATCTTCCAGTTAGCACATGCGGTAGAAAACTCATATCTATAGATGTGGCCTCACACAGATTTTTAATTCAAATTTGCAATACATAAGATGGTCTCAGTATTAAATTACCATGGCCACAGGTTGGTAGCACCAATAGCTTGTCATAGAATTACAAGATACTCTTACTGCAGGTCTGCCCTCCTCCTCAGTGCAGGCATTACAGGATCCTCAAAGATAAAATGCCACTGAGTATAAGCTCACAGTCAAGTATTACAAAACAGAAAAGAAAGTAGGGAGGGAAAAGAAATCACAAAGAGGAGACTTGGAAATGTAAATATCCCAGGTAATGGGTATAATTAGAAATGTAAAATACATGTGTGAACTGTTTGAAAAATTAGCAATGGAGTTGAGGAAACAATAAAATACTATTAATGGAGATTATTGCTATTTACCAAAGAACCAAATGTTTGGAAATGAAATTATTATTTTTATTGAAATTTCTAGGACTTGTTGGATCAAATATTGGACACAAGTGATTTGAAGACTGGTGAAATGATTAATACCTGTAAACAAATTACATGGATTATAGCACAGAGAGAAAACAAATTGGGAATATTGAAAGGGATGCAGAGAAGAGAGAACGTTTGGCTGAAATTTCTAAAGAAGATGGGATATAATTAGGATGAGGCAATATTCCAAATAGCTTAAGAAATTTCCAGACTAGAAAAAATACTGCAGTACCAAGCAGGATAAATGAAAAGCAAATCCATATCTAGAAATGTTATGGTAAAATTGAAGAATATTAAAGAAAATGTTAAATGAAGCAGAGATGGAAGAAAGACTTCTGAAAGGAAAGAATTGTGGAGCACAACACACTCTTTCACAATTGGAAATAAAATTATTATCTATCTCAAAATTTTTGCTCAACTGCTGTTTTCACAAATAAGTGATAAAAATTAAGATCCTCACAGGCAACAGACATTGAGAAGTTTACCACCAGCACACCCTGCAGGAGGAAGTTCTGAAGAGTAGCTTTCAGAAGGAAAGAAAATGATGTTAAAGGGAAGATCTCAGATGCAAAAAGAAATATGGGGTAAAAAAATTTGTGGGGCTGGGGTTGTGGCTTAGCAGTAGAGCGCTCGCCTAGCATGTTGTACGGCCCGGGTTCGATCCTCAGCACCACATAGAAGTAAGCAAAACACATTGTGTACAACTAAAAGCAAATAAATATTTTTTTTAAAAAAATCGCCCTTCTTTAATAAAAAAAATTTTGTAAACTCAGAGGACAAAAAATAAATGCTAGATATCAGGAAGATGTAGCTCTATTTTACATATAGCTAATTTCATATAAGCTACATGGAATTAAAACATGAGAAAGCAATTATCTTATCTATTAACAACAATGATCGTAATTGACAGAACAGCCAAAAGAATGTTGAGTAGTGAAAATATTGAAATTTGAACTTGGGGTATTAGCATTAAATTGTTTCAAGTGTGTGCATTAGATTTTTAAGTGTAACCTCTAAAAGAATAAATATAGAAAAATAAATTCAAATCAGTAGAGAAAAGAAAGGAAAACCTGGGGTGGTTGGAGTTGTAGCTCAGTGGTGGGATGTTTGCTTGGCATGCTAAGAAAGAAAAAGAAGAAGGCAAGGGAAAAGAAAAACAATTTTGCAAACTCAGTTAATCAAAAAGAAGATAGCAAATGAGATTTAAAAAGAACAAGCAACACAATAGGTTTAGAGTAAGATAATAGTCACGCACAACGAGTGTGATGAAAATGTCCATTTAAATCTAAATCTGTCAAATTGAATGAAAATCAAGCATATCTTGTCTGTACACACAGAAATAATGAAAGTGAAATGGTTTTAAAAAAAAGAAAAAAAAAAAAAAAAAAAACGGTTTACCAGGAAAATATGCACAAAAGCAAGCAAATTTATAAACTCTGATTTTGGACTAAGATGGTTATACTTTTTAATTTTAACAGAAAGAACTAAGAGATCTAAACTTGTACACTTCCAAAAAAAGACTCAGAATTATAGAGAAAACTAATTGATAGAACTGAAAAAAGAAATTCACAAATTACCCAGTAGGAAAAAGTTAAAACACACATCTGTTAGTAATTGGTAAAACAGGTGGAAAATACTTAGTAAGAAGATACACTATTTTAAAACAAAATGAATAGCTTGCTTTGTTATACACATAAAATTAAAGAATGCATTATTTCATCTAACAATTATGGCAAACTTTTTGCAAACTGGTTACTCAATATTCCATAAAGCAACACTCAAAAAAACTTTACAAGAGTTAATATCATATGGGCAGTTTTTCTGATCACAATGCAACTTGGTTAGAAGTGAATAGTGAAAAGATTATAAATACATATTTAAAAGTACAAATGATTAGAAACAACACAATAAAAATATATTATGTATAAGCAATAAACAGTATGATTGCAAAAATCCCAGAAAATTATTAAAACTAATGGGAGTCTAGTAGAGCTGCTGAATCTTAGAATAACTGGATTCCTATGAAGAACATGATACCATAAGAAAATGTAATAAACACTACTTGCAAAATCAGCAAAGGGTATGCCAACTTGGAAAAAAGATTTTTTAAAAAGTATAAGTTTTTTATGGAAAAGATAGCATAAACTTCATCATGAGAATTTAAGAAGCCCTAAATGAATGGAAATAAGATTCTACTGCCATGCATGAAAAAACTGGGTACCTCTCAATCAAGTGTTTTCTTTGATTTAATTCCAAACAAATGCCAAATATTTGTGCATGATTTTTTTTTCAACATGGCTTTAAACTTCATATAAACAGTGAGGAACAGAAGCTAGGACCATGGTGAAGATGGAAGCTAGGTGGGAAGATCTGACACACCATACACAAGCTTTATTTCAATGATTCAGTAACCAGTGCAGTGTGGGTATGCCCAGGGGATGCACAGATGGAACAGTGACAGTCAACAGAGAGGCTGAGCTGCCAGAGTCTGTAATTCTGGATGAAAATTATGTGGTTTCCAGCCCCTCTTTCACTGGAACAATTGTGAATTATTAAACTTGAACTACCATTTTCTCCCTGTAGCTTCTCAGTAGCACAAAGTACTCAAAGTTCTCTTTTACCCTCAAAATTAGTCCCTTGAAACAATGAAGGGTAAGAATTATTTATACAGTGTTAGAAACTAAAAACAAAAAGGAAATGGGTTTGTGAAGGAGCCTATAATCAAGGAGATAGCTAAAGATTGCGGTTAGCTGAGAGCCATAAAAGATGTTCTAGTTTCCACCTGATGTTGATACATTATTCAAAGAATCTTTGTATGCCCGTGAACACTGCGTGACGCACCTGTAAGCTCGAGCTGTAAGCACGTGTCCTTGTTAAAGCTATATGTATATAACTGGGTGAGGTTCGTTAGTGTGTGTGGGGAAGAAGAAGGTGGTGGTTGGAGTTAGAGCATTTGGAGTGATTGCTGGAGCTGGAGAGAGGAGAAGAATAAAAGACCTTTTTTCATTTTCATCCTGCCTCCGAATTTTCCTGTGGCGTTCGCTGCTCCAAGCGACTTCCGCTTCAGGCAGCGACAGGTGGTGGCCCGTACGGGGAATTCGGCGGCAAGGTAAGAAAAAAAGAAAATTTAAAAAGATGGGAGCAAATATAACAAAAAGTCGGTTTATAAAAGCCATGAATGAAATTTTTGATATTGAGAACTCAGAGGATAGTGAGAAAAGTGAACAAGAAAGCATATCCTCTGACTCAGTGGAGACCAGCAAGGAGAGTAGGAATGTAAATTCAAAAGTAAGATCTGCAAAAGCCATCAGAAGCTTAATAAAATTAGCTGAGGAGTATGTACTCTCCTTAGAAACTGAAACTCAGGATACTAGTGAAAGTAATAATAGTAACAAGGAGCCAAACCATGAAAGTACAGTCTCCTCTACTGAGCCGGTTAGGAATTATGAAGCTAGTAGTGAAGAGGAATCAAAAAGCGATTCGGAGAGCACAGTCTCCAATAAAAAGAACAAAAAGAAATTAAAAAAGAGAAAAGACCGTCAAATAGAGGAACCACTAGCGCCCTCTGCTCCTTCATGGATAGAATCCCTAACAGAAACAATAAAGAGTATGGATCAGAGTATACGTGCCCTAGAGGTAGAAATTGGCGGCCTTTCAGAGCGCTTATACGCTCTCGAACAACATAGACCGCAGGAGCACCTAGAACTGCCAGTATTTCAAAATGAACAGGGACAAAGATATCATGAGTTCCTAGACTTTAAAACAATAAAGAATTTTAAAGAGGCGGTAATGACCTATGGGCCTCAAGCTCCGTTCACATTAAGTATGATAGAGTCACTTAACACCCTAACCTTAGCCCCCTCAGATTGGAAAAGTCTATGCAGAGCGGTACTAAGTGGGGGACAATACCTAATCTGGAAAACTCAATTCCAGGAACTTTGTTCAGAAATAGCAAAGAGAAATGCTGCAGCAGGTTTCCCTCAACGCAATATAGATATGCTCACAGGGGAGGGTGAGTTCGCCGAACTACAAAATCAGCTACAATACGATCCAGGTGTGTATGCCCAGGTACACACTGCAGCTGTGAAAGCCTGGAAGACAATCTCAGGCACAGGGGATCTGCAAGGCAGCCTATCAAAAGTTATACAAGGGCCTAACGAACCTTACGCTGATTTTGTAGATAGGCTCTTAAAAACAACATCTAGAGTTTTTGGAGAAGTCGAGCAAGCTATGCCCCTAGTTATCCAATTAGCATACGAGAACGCTAATAAATATTGCCAGGATGCAATAAGGCCATGGAGAAGTAAAAAAGACTTATCAATTTATATCAGACTGTGCAAAGACATTAACGAGGCTGTTATCACAGGCAATGTAATTGCTGCAGTAATGAAAAATTCCTCCCCTCAAAATTCCCAAAGGTTTCAACCTAGAACAGGATATTCCAGACAAAATTATTATAATCAACCAAGATATGCTAAGCAATATCCCCCAAGGGTAATAAAATCAAATTCATACCGTGCTCCAGGCCGATGCCCCAGATGCAAAAAAGGTATACATTGGGCCAATCAATGCCATTCTAGATATGATATATATGGAAATGATTTATCAAGGATTTCAAAAAACGGGGCACGGGGCCCAATGCCCCGGGGCCCACAAATGTACGAGGCACTAGAGGAGGAAGGCCCTCAGATTCAAATGATTCCTCGTCACAGTCCCTCCTACCCATTAACTCCCTTATCAGAGGGACAAGAGGAAGTGCAGGATTAGATCTCTCTGTTCTACTGCCCGGATGGTCCTGACACCTGAAATGGGGGTTCAGCTGATTCCTACGGGAATCAGGGGACCTCTCCCTTCAGGAACTGTGGGACTAATCCTTGGGCGTAGTTCCAAAAGTTTATTAGGCTTTAATGTTATACCAGGGGTTATTGATTCAGATTATAATGGAGAGATTAAAATAATGCAAAGTACACACAGGGGCATCATCTCCGTAAATCAAGGAGACAGAATCGCACAGCTGCTCCTCATTCCCAGTCTCCATAATTCTTTTAAAAGCATGCCACAAAATAGAAATAGCAGAGCATTCGGTTCCACTGGTTCAGGACCTATGGCTTTCTGGGTCCAGGACTGTTCACGGAGGCCTATGTGCAAATTAAAAATTCAAGGTATAGAGATGGAGGGGCTGATTGATACAGGAGCTGACTCTTCCATCATAAATCTACAACAATGGCCTAAGCACTGGCCTCTACAGAAAGCCTCAACCAGTTTAAGAGGCTTGGGATACAGTAATACCCCAGCTCAAAGTGCTGTAATCTTAAATTGGCAAGACAATGAAGGCCATACAGGAACATTCAAACCCTATGTTTTAAACAGCTTGCCAGTTACCCTATGGGGAAGAGATATTTTACATCAAATGGGGCTACACCTAGCGACCAAGCCTGCAGGTGTTAAGAATAAAAATCCTACTCATAATAAAAAAGGCAAAGGACATTTTTTCTAGGGGCCACTGAGAAAACAATTTTAAAAATACCATGGCTCTCTAATAAGCCAGTTTGGGTCCCTCAGTGGCCCCTATCCAAAGAAAAATTGCAAGCGGCCCATCAATTAATTAAAGAACAATTAGAAGCAGGACACATAGAGCCTTCCACCTCTCCCTGGAATTCTCCCATATTTGTAATTAAGAAAAAATCAGGTAAATGGAGACTATTACAAGATCTAAGACAAATTAACAAAACAATGCAAATTATGGGCCCTACTCAACCTGGACTTCCTAATCCTGTAGCTATTCCAAAAAACTATTACCTTATAACCCTTGATATAAAGGACTGTTTCTTTTCCATTCCCCTACATCCTCTGGATGCCCCCAGGTTTGCTTTTTCAATTCCTTCTATTAATAATAATGGCCCTGATAAAAGATATCAATGGAAAGTATTGCCGCAGGGAATGGCAAATAGCCCTACACTGTGCCAACTATATGTGGACAGAGCTATACAGCCCATTAAAAACAAATATCAAGACCTTATGTGTCTACACTACATGGACGATGTTTTATTAGCTCACCCTAATCAACAAATCTTATTTAATATATTTAGTGAAATAACAAAAAATCTAAAAAAATATGGATTATATATAGCAGAAGAAAAAGTTCAAAGCAGATCACCTATACTATATTTAGGCTTTAAAATCATGGATACTTTTGTTAAACCCCCAAAAATTCTAATAAGTAAAGAACATTTGACCACCCTCAATGATTTCCAAAAATTACTGGGTGACATTAATTGGCTTCGCCCTACACTAAGCCTCACTACTGGACAATTAAAACCCTTATTTGACATCCTTCGTGGGAACCCTGACCCATCCTCACCTCGAACATTAACTCCTGAGGCCAGGAGAGCTCTAAAATTAGTAGAACAGGCCATTGAAAGATCCCATTGCGATAGATTTGATTTTGCACAACCACTAATATTGATTATTATTCCTTCACAATATACTCCAACAGGAGTATTTTGGCAACAGGGACCTATATTATGGATACATTTGCCTGTCTCTCCTAAAAGTACAATTGAGTCTTATACCTCCATGGTAGCTAAACTTATTCTTCAAGGACTTAAAACCTCTACTAAAATATTTGGAATTCATCCCGCTACTATTATTACTCCTTATTCATCGTCACAGGTTGAATATTTGTGCTTCAATGATAATGATTGGGCTATAGCTAGATGCTCTACTTCTGCAAATTTTGACAATCATATTCCTAAATCTCCTATACTGTCCTTTTGTATCAATCATCCTATCATATTCCCACAGGTAATAAAAAATCAACCCATTCCTAAAGCATTTAATGTATTTACAGATGGATCCTCTAACGGTACTGCTGCAGTAGTCACTCAAAATGAAAAAATGATTCATATCACTAATCAAAAATCAGCTCAATTAGTGGAACTCGAAGCTATAATAATAGCTCTGGAAAATTTTAAAGAACAGCCTATGAATATTTTTTCAGACAGCCATTATATTGTACATGCTGTCCCAAAATTGGAGCTAGCAGGTCCAATAGCACCACATACTCCAGCTTTTAAATTGTTTTCTCAAATCCAAAATCTCCTATGGCAACGAAAAGAACCTTTATTTATAGGTCACATAAGAGCTCACACTAATCTGCCTGGTCCTCTCCATGAAGGTAATCAAAAAGCTGACGCCCTCACTAAAACAATATTTATATTTACTACAGTACAACAAGCTACTTTATTTCATTCCCAGTTCCACGTTAACAGCACTACCTTAAGACAAAAATTTAAAATCACAAAAGAACAAGCTCGTAGAATTGTAAAAGAATGTCCATCTTGTGTAACACTTTTGCCCAATCCACATTATGGGGTTAACCCACGAGGTTTGATGCCCAATCATTTGTGGCAGATGGATGTCACACATGAGCCAAGTTTTGGAAAATTACGATTTATTCATGTCACCATAGATACATGCTCAGGCATGATTTTTGTTCTTTACATTCCGGAGAAAAAGTTAAAGATACTATATCTCATTGTCTGCAAGCTTTTGCTGCATTGGGCATCCCCAAAATGCTTAAAACAGATAATGGCCCTGCATATACATCCACATCCTTCAAACAATTTTGTACAAAGTTCAATATTATCCACAAAACAGGTATCGCTTATAATCCTCAGGGACAAGGAATAATTGAAAGAGCAAATCGGACACTTAAAAATATGTTACTAAAGCAAAAAGATGGAAACTGGAAAAATCCTAAGGACAGATTGGCAGTTGCCCTGTTTACCCTAAATTTCTTAACTTTAGATTCTAATGGACATTCGGCTGGAGATATACACTGGAACCCACACCAACAACATAAACCTTTGGTTTACTGGAAGGATGTTCTCTCAGGTACATGGAAGGGTCCAGACCCAGTATTAATTTGGGGGAGAGGATCTGTTTGTGTTTTTCCAAAGCACGAATCCTCTCCAATATGGATACCATCTAGATTGATAAAGCAGGTACAAAGTCAAAGGGATCAAGACGAAGTTATTGAGGAGTCTAGATTGAATAAACAAGTGCAAGGTCAAGAGGACCAAAATGAAGGTATGGAGTGATTCCCTTAAAAGAGTTCTCCATTAAATTTACAACTTAAATTTCATTCTTCCCGGCCGGGACAAGAAGATCTCTCTTCAGTGTATACACAATTGTAATTTTTTTTTCTCTTTTTATATGTCTTTATGTCTGTGCATTTGTCTAAATTTCATGTTAATGTGATGTCAAAAATATGTTTATATGTGCGTCTGTCTAGTGTGACGTCACAAATAATTAAGCGCTTAAAAAATAAAAAAAAAAAAAACAAAGGTAGATAGATATAGATCCAAATAACAAATAACGTTAATTCATTTAAGCTTAGAATATTCTAATTTGATAATCAATAGATAGATAGATAAATAGATATTTATATAAGTTCAGAATATATTTTTAGATAATCAATTATAATGATAATCAATTTTGATTTATAGTTGTCTCCGGGACTTCTCTTCAGCTGTGAATATGTTTAATGTTATATAACCTGATATTTTGGTGTTCCGACAGAGGATCATTTATTTGTTATTGACTTCATTTGTTTAGTAGCTGATTAATTTGAATTATTTCAACAGGTATAGGATTGCTGTGTATATAGAGACTCGAGGATTCCAGCTAACAAATTATTTTTCCAAAATGCCTTTAGCTTTTCTTTATCTTTAATGCAGTAAACACCCTCAGTTTCTCTTTGATTATTTCTGAATGTGATATTTTGCCAGCTTATGTTTGTGGGAGCTTAAGCAGCAATGTGTGTGAGCAGAGATCAACTTTTATTTTCTACTCTAATAATTCTTTTTTTAGTTTGACAGCTCACCTTTTGATCTCAGTGCTGGAATAGCACTGCCTTTCCCTTAATAATGGATGCTTGAGTTTTTAGGTAGCGGGCCCTGAAGATTTGCCGGTAGAAATGTCTAGACATAAAAAAGACGGCTGCTGCTACAACTGCAGGGACCGCGGTCGCTGCAAGCATCCCTGCTGCTCAAGCATCAACAACCTCACCAGCAGTGTGGCCTCTGCTCTGCATGCATGGGGCCTCCTGAATCTATGTGTTATAACTTATGGACATTTTGATTTTCCATTATTTTGGGACATTGCGGGACAATGCCTTGCGGGTATTTGTCTAAGAGAACTCAGTGCGTTACTTGATGAAACTAAGGGCAGCTGATTGGCTTAAAGAACTTGATACGCTATGGAAACTTGGCTCGTCAGCAGTAGGCTTGCTTAAAGCCGCAGCATCTCCTAAAAATTGGATGGCTGTTAGTCAACACACAGTCGATCCTGAAGGGCTCTATTGGATGGCTGGTTAGCCTATGACGGGTAAGATCCCAGAGGGGGACAACCTAAGACACGGCACAGTCGCACGGGACAGTCTAATGTGGCCGGCATGTCAACCTAAGTCCCATGACGGGTAAGAATGTCGGTTGCACATGGACGTCCTAGAACATCCCCTCTTTTAAAACTAAAAGGGGGAAATGAAGGAGCCTATAATCAAGGAGATAGCTAAAGATTGCGGTTAGCTGAGAGCCATAAAAGATGTTCTAGTTTCC
The DNA here is from genome assembly GCA_025594165.1 of Tamias sibiricus. Taxonomy (NCBI): domain Eukaryota; kingdom Metazoa; phylum Chordata; class Mammalia; order Rodentia; family Sciuridae; genus Tamias; species Tamias sibiricus. The sequence continues at coordinate 81,903,049 of CM046671.1, forward strand.
TTTGATACATTATTCAGTCTTTGTATCCTGCATAGAACTGGAGCTGGAGAGATGAGCAGTTTGGAAATTATCTTACTGAATGAACAAGTCTCGTTTGACAATTAGTACTAATGAGCAGTTGAGAATGACCTTTACTAATGAGAACAATTTTCAATAAAATTGTTAAAAACTCCCACAGAGTTACCAAAGTACTTTACAAGCAATAAAACTGTGTAAATACATACTAAAAGCGTTTTGATTTGCTTGTGTATTTTCAGAACTCTGAATATACATTGTTAATGTCAAAGACAGAATTAAGTTGCAGTTTTTCTTATACTGGGAATTGTAGTTTTGAATGATTTTCAGTATTCAAGGATCCTCGATGAATAACTAATACTTATATTTTTCCTCTAAAATGACAATTAAAGGAATTAACATGTAACACAAATAGGTAATTTATTTACCAGGTTATCCTTAGAATTGTAATAAAACAAGTTCCCAGACTGACTCTCCCCATAGTCTGGTGGTACCTTCTAGCTTTCTGACTGCCTGGTTTACAACAAACCAGACATTGATGTCCTTGTTATAATCTGCTTGTGTGCTTCTGTTTAGCAGGAACCACAAGGGCTTGCTTATTAAGTCTGATACTTTGAAATCAATTGATTCAATAAAACCATTTTTTAAACTTCAGGATATTCAACTCCTATTTTTCATAACACCATATGCACTGCCAGTTACTTTATTAACAAATTTTTAAAAGGATAAAAGTTTTAATAATTTTAACTTTCCTATATTATAAGAATATTTGGTGGCTAAATAGAATTGGAATGATTAATAAAATATTCAGCATTTTTATAAGCTATTGAGTTAAACCATGTAAAATTCCTGGATTTTTTTTTTTTTTTTACCTGCAAAAGTGATATGTTTCTATACTTCCACTTGTGTACCCTGGAGTAAGTGACAGCTGTGCAATTGTTAGGAATTAAGACTTGCTTGTTCTACACAGATATGAGACATCAGAAAGATAGACTAGACAAAAAGGATTTTGTCCATAAATTATAAATGCATATGTAATTGAAGTATACAATAAAAAATATAAACAGCTTAAAAGGTATAGGAAAGTCTTATTTTGCCCAGAGGGGAAGTTGTTGATCACCAGCTTACCATCCAGGGCCTCTGGCTCCTATTCTAGTCCTTTCTGTATTGAGAACATAGATATTAATGTTTTCCCTTTTATTAAATTATAAAATAATAATATTGTTGTTATTATTATATTTATGATATCCACTAGATTTCTTAGGGGCACTTATAGTGTTTTTTGTGTCCATATCCCCAACACACAGAGCCTGGGAGATAGAAATTTTTGAATAAGTGTTTGTTGAATGAGTGGATGGTAACAAAGGTTGACAAAGCACTTTCTATACATTATCCCACATATTAATTTAAGAGTGTGTTATATCGTATCTTCATCTTGGTTTTGAGTAAGTATAATATTTTTGTTTTAAGATAATTATGTCAACAAGTAGAAAAACACCTAATAACCACAACAGGAATTTTTAAAGCTTTAGTACAAGAATCTCCCCCATATCCTGAAGACCCCAGTAGATGCCTGAAACCACAGATAGTTATGAACACAGTGTATGTACATATAGATATATGAATAATCTTTACATACATACATGCTGTTTTTTTCACGTGCATAAAAACACATACATTTGATAAAGTTTAATTTATAGTCACAGTAAGAGATTCATAATAACTAATTATAACAATGTACTCTAATAAAAATTAAATAAATGTCGTTCTCTCCCTTGAAAGAATCAAAACAAATAATATATTTTGACAAAGCAGACCGTGGGTAACTGAATTTTCAGAAAGTGAAGCTACAGATAAATGGAGACTATTGTAATAATATATTGAGGATTAAAATTTTAAATCTTGTTGAGTGTCTTTTGTGTGTGTTCGTGAAGGCAGATTGTTCTTCTCTGCATAAGTTCCGCATTTAAATTCTATACAGTGGTTGAATTGGACAAAATCCTGAGCCAGTTAATTGCTTTGAGGATGCAAGCTCACACCTGCATCCATGACTACATTTCTGAGCCTGTCCACTTTCTTCTCAGTGGTCAGGTGCATGAACAGTGACCTCCTGTCCTCAGACACATATTTATGCTTCTAAGTGTTAAGATAAGCAGTTTGATTTCCCTACTATGTGTTTTTAAAAATTTGCTTGATATCTCTTGAACTGTAATGAAAAACTATAATTTCTTATGTTATTCAGAATAACGTTTAGATGGTTGTGTTTATTTCCTAGGACCAGTGACACAGGAGTCTTTTCCATAAGGAGCACCTGCCAGTCACTCAGGTTGTGATGACAGATACAGGCAGGGCACACTCTGAAGCAGCTTATACCCTGGGTCTTCTGCTCTGCCAAGGTGACAGTAAGTAGCAGTCAGAGGGGGCCTAATCATGCATGGTCACTGTTTTATGAGAAATTAACTGCATGGGTTTATGAAAGACTATCCGTTTTAGTAATCTGTATTTCATAGGAATATATTAACTCATAAAAAAGAAACAATTATAATGAAGAAAAAAGAGAAATCATATTACTTTGGGTTTTGTCTCTTTTATGCTATATTTAAATAAGACTACAGCTGTAATGACTAGTGGAATAAACCAAAGTAATTTGTCACTTCATGAACAAACTTTTTTTTTTTTTTCAGTACTAGGGACTGAACCCAAGGGTGTTGTACCACTGAGCCATGTCCCCATCCCTTTTTATTTTTTATTCTGAGACAGTGTCTCAAGTTCTTGAGTGTCTCACTAAATTGCTGAGGCTGGCCTCAAACTTGTAATCCTTCTGTGATTATAGGCATGAGCCACTGTGCTTGGAAGCAAACTTTTATTCCTTTTAAATTCCTTATCTAAAATACTTGGGACCAGAATCATTTTAGATTTCATGTTTTTTTTTTTTAATTTGGGGATATTTGCCTATACATAATGAGAAATCTTGGAAATGAATCCCAAGTCTAAGCAAGAAAATAGAGAGAGTACAAACAACAAACAACCATAAAAATTTTAAAAATTAAAAATGTAAAAATAGTAGCTAGAAGACTATACAACACAACTGTAATATAGTATTCAGACATCCCAGTCCTCAGTAGCCTAATCCATGGAAAGTACTTGGTTTCACAAATGTTGGGCATGTGTGATCAGGAAAAGAGAGAGAAAGAAAAGAAAAAAAATCTCAAAGGAAAATACAAGGATTGTTTTTGTTGGAGTTCAGTATCTTTCCTGCTTCCTTTCTCATCCTATAGATGGGGTTGACTGTCATTTGTTGGTATCTGCACCCTCAGGTTATTAGGGTTATTAGGGTTATTAGGGTTGGTCTTGGGCACGGAACTCCTAGAAGTGATGTATACCACTTTCCAGTCTCCAATGGGAGACGGTACCCCAAGGATCTCCTCTGGGGTCTGCTCGTGTGATGTGGGCGCCGGGTCTTATGTCCTTATGTCGCCTGTTGACCTCACAATTCCTGGTCTCTAAGTTAGTCTCTAAACTGTACCTCACTCACCCCCTCCCTTTCTACCTCCCAATCAGAAACCCCTCTCTCTCCTGAGGTCTTGTGGGCTGCACCCTGGGGGCTGCGTACCTGTTTTGAACTGGGTAGTTAAGAGCCAGGTTTTGTGAGCTATGGACCGGCCACATAGCCACAAGCACTGTGCTGGGTTAGTAGCTGTGGGAAAGGGGGGAGTTGGGGACCTTGATATTATTTTTAGGACCCAGCCAGTGTCCCAAGCTGTGAGTTGCCCCAACTAAAGGTGGCCACAAAGGTGTCCCAAGATGGAGGCAGCTGCTTTCAGAGATGGGGTGTCAGGTCCGGTTGGGCTGGGTGGTGGTGGTCAGCAGCATGTTCAGAGATGCAGCTCTGTGGCATGTAGTGTTGTGGCTGGTGACTGTCACCAGACTCTGTCTGGTGTCCCCAGGTGCAGGCTATGGCATTAGGGGACTATGGCAGTGGTTGCAGTGTCACAAGATGGAGGCAACCTGGGGAACCCCATGTTGGTAGATGGGGGTCCACAGGGGAGTGGTGGCCAGAGGTCCTGCATGTAAGCAGCAGCAGCCTGGATTCCTGCATGGGTGGGCAGCCAGGGGTCCTGCACAGGTGCTGATGTTGATTGTCCTGCTCGGGCATGGTGGCCGGGATTCCTGCATGGGAGCAGCTCTCGGGGGTTCTCTAATAACTTGCAGAGAAACAGTATTCCCACTACTTGAATCCCAGGTCACAGAGCAACAAAGAATGCAGCCTCCCTCTAGTCCATCATCTTGGATCTCCTAGAGAACATCTTTAAAGGTCCTGCGTTTTTATCGTGTCCACAAGGCTTCAGGTGGACAGTGTTGGCTTGCCAATAGTACAGGAGGAGCTGTGCTGTCATTTGCAGTGTTTCCTTGCAGGTGGAACAGCAAGCAGGCAGAGAGGCTTTCTGGGATGCATTCAGTCCCTGCAGTTGAACGTGATTGTCCTGGACCTGGAGAAAAGATCCAAGGTGACACCACCAGTGGAACCAGGGTGTGCAGGACACTGCAGCAGCTATGGACACTTGTGTCACAATGGGGGGAGCTGTCGAGAACTGCACAGAGGGGTGGCTTGTGACTGCACTTCCTCTGCCTCTGAGGGCCTGTTCTGCTCACATGGTAAGTGGCCAAGAAGCAGGTTACAGGGACAGCATGAAGAATGTTCTGGCATTTCATGCTACAAAGAAAGAACAAAGCAACTCTATGTGATAATTTGAAATTGAATTTCTGTCCCACATCCTCTGTGTAATTCAGGAAGAGATAGGAATCTGTTTTTGAGATGCCCCTACTGGCTACTTCTGTTAGCTCTAGTAGCAGTCATTTCTGGATTACCATGGTGAAATGCCCATGGAAAGCAATAACCTATGAGTCATATGTTTAGAGGAGAGATTTAATTTTATGTAAATTTCAGATGAAGCATTTTGAAGGTGACAGTAAATATTCACATTACAGATTCATGTTAGAGGAATGGAGAATGGGTTATCTATGTGTAATATTTTATTAGATAAATAATAGTGCATACATTTTAACATTAAAATTGTAAAACAAAATGAAACAGTAAAAGTGCCATTATTATTTTCTCTCTTAGGATATTGAGGGATTAGTGTATTTTTTTAATTTAATGTGCATAAAGCTCACTTACATATTGCTAACAAAATAAAAATTTTGCCCAGAGATTTCTGCCTATCTTGGAGCTGGTTCCTCCATGATCTACAGTTTTCAAGAGCATCACAATTACACCTTCAGTGGGAGCGCCAGCTCTGTAGCACCTTTTGTTCATGAGGAGCTAACACTATCCAGAGAAATAGTCACCTTAATCTTAATCACAGAAATACACATTTAGCACTATTGTTCTCTAAGTCTTGTTAGGACAAATGTAATCAAAGTGTTTTGTTTAGCAATGAGATTATGAAAGCTATTGTAGATAAGTACTAATAGTTTAAAATGTAAGTATTTAAAATTCAAGGCCATCCTCATGTATTTTACTTGACTTGATAGAGAAATATCTAATTTATGATAGTGAATGTCGACAAACCCATTCCCACTTTGTACAAAAGAACAAATGCTACAGCAATTTAAACACAAGGAAAAGATCTTGCTTAAAATGAAAATATACTTTTTTAAAAAGCGCCAGAGTAAATGAAACTTTGAGGTTTAAAATAGCTTATTGCATTTCCTATGGATTGTGCCACTTACGGATATTTAAACTATGCATAAAAATAAAGGGAAAAGAGGTAGTGAGGACAAGTGGAATTTGATGTATTACTGAAATTGATTAAGAAAGGATTTTTTCTCCATTCTAGATAATCTATTGTTTGAAGTTCGTTTCTTTCACCTTTCTGATAGCACTAACATATCACTTATCTTTGTCATTTTTCTTGGCCTGCCCTTTATTCCCATCCTCTTATCATCCAAATTGCTCACATTTCCATGTCTGCCTCATGTGGACTGTTTAATAGGTTAACTAGAATGCAAGGAGAAGAGCCACTCTGTCATCAGGGATGGAATTCAATGCTGTCCAATCCTTGTGTTGGTGATGATCTTAGGTAAGTTTAAGAGCGTCTCCCCACAAGACATGGCTCAGAAGTGCAAAATTGTAGATGCAGGAAGATTTTTTTCAAGCTGAAATAGGCTCCTTGTCTTTTTTGTAATTTACAGTGAGTGATAATCAAAGTAGAAATCATACTTTTGTCTGAGTGCACCTGTAATCCTAAATGCTGCCTGCCAGAGGAGCAGCGGCCTTCCTTGCAAATCTCTCCCACTCATTGCCCCTCACTTGGCAATCAGCATAACATTAGAAACTTGGTATTTTCCTAACAATTCAAGAAAGCCAAAATCAAAGCAGATATTAAGTTTGAAAATTACATACTATTCACAAATCAAATACAGAAATCATTTAATGATAGAACTAGATTCTTATCTAGTCCTATCTCTTAATTTTTTAAGAGAAGAAGAGAATGATGGGTTGCAATAAGATAGAAACCCTAAGGAATTGGGGAAAGCAGATGAAAGAAACTGCTCCAATTGTCAGTCATGGAATAACAGAATATAGTTAAAGAAAGTTGTTAGATTCCAGAAAGTTCAAAGGCAATGCTGAGTTTTAAAAACCATGGTTGGAACCCAGTTCTTAGCAGTCAGCTGAATTATATTATAATTATTTTTAACCTGTTGGTGAATGCTGAGATAATAGTCAAGGAGTACAAAGGCTCAGATTTTTTTAAGATCTTTTCTAAGAGCTGAATACTATACATTTCTATGTCACTGGGAGGCTAGATCTTGAATGTTCTCAACAGAGTAAAATGTTTGAGGTGATGGATATGTTGGTTGGCTTAATATGGTCACTCCATATTGTAACAAAAAAATTATAGCATCACCATTTTGCATCTTAAAAACACACAGAGCTGTAATTTATCAATGTTTGTGTATTTTTAAAAATATACAAGTAGAAAAGAATTTGCTTCCTCTTTGAAAATTTGCGATTGAGCTCTACCCTCTGTCCTGGCTGGTGGTGACTAAGTTTGAGAGAAATAAGAAACTGTTCCTATGGGTTGTGCAGCAACCCCAAGCTCTACTTTGGTACAGTAGATGCAATCTGTGTGTGCATAGGTGGTTCCTCTCTGCCCCCAGTGAGCCAATTCCTCTTTATTCCCGTACAAAATAGAATTGGGGATGTTGGGGATGTAGCTTAGTGGTTGAGTACCCCTGAGTTCAATACCTTGTACAAAACAACAACCAAAAAAAAAAAAATACCACTGATAGGCAGTTTATGGAATGCCTTGAATGATTATTCAAATAATTTTAATCTTTGGGTGCAGACAAGTTATTTTACGGCCCCATTAAACTTAATAAGCCAAGCCATAGTTAAGAGTTATTACATATATAAAGACCAGGATATACTGATGGGTTCCTGTAATGTCATGGTAATTATAATCAAGTAACCCAGTCATTGTTCTGAGACTTACCAGTCTTTAATATTGCAATTGTATATGATATTTCTCCTTAAAACAAAGTCCTATAAATAAGCAAAAAAAACCCAAAAACTAAAAACAATACAATTGTTTGTTTCTTAATGGGAAGCAATGTATATTGAACATAATATTGTTATGAATATTTATGAACATACACTAAATAATGAAGACACTACCTCCACTCAGACTTGTGCTTAGGAATCCATCCCTTTGACAGTTTTACCTAATTAAGCTTTGAGGTTTTCAGGCTTCATTATATTTGCTGATGTCTGTCCCAGAGTATGAAAAATAACCCTCATTTTATAGTACAAATATTTTTGTATAACTAGTCAAGGACTTATATAGCACTTGTTTTATAACATTTGCTAATTAGAGGTATTAGGTATTGCCTGTGCCAATCATCTTTAAAATACATTGAGTAGGACAGACTTTTTTACATATTTCAGTATAGACTTGATATTCATTCTTCACTAATAAGATAGCTTGAGTAAACATTCCTATGGTATAACTTCATGATTCTCGATTCTTTCAGCACATTAAAATCATCTGACAAGCGTTTTGTAAAAATCTGAATATCCATAGATCCTTATTTGTTCTATGTTGTCCAACCAGACTTGAGGAGCTCTGGCATAACTGATGTTTGCAATCTTTAAAATATTTCTAAGAGATGTCAAATAATCTACTTTTGGTATAATTAAGCCACATCCCCAGCCGCACCCCCCCACCACACACACACACACCTTTTTTTTTTTTTGAGACAGGGTCTTTCTAAGTTGCTTAGGGCCTTGCAAGGTTGCTGAGGCTGGCTTTGAACTTGGAATCCTCCTGCCTCCTAAGCCGCTGGGATTACAGGCATGTACCACTGGCTGCAGCTAATTATACAGTTTTTAATAACATGATATATTAGTTATTTTTGTATTACAAATTTATACACCCTTAACTACTAAACAGAACCTGCATTTACCTATTTACACCCTCTGCTTAGGGTCTCCTGGGCTGTAATCAAGTTGCAGAAAGGTCTGGGTTTGCATCTGCTGGTTCTACTAGGCAAGAATCCACTTCCTTGCTTGCATGGTAGTTGGCAGCATTTAGTGTCTTGCAGTGGGACTTCTGAGAAGTCCTGGAGACTTGCTGGCTGTTCTCTAGAGGCAGCCAACAGCACCTAGAGGTTACCTGTGTATAATTTCCATGCCATGGCTGCTTTTCTCTTCACAGTCAGAAGGAAAGAGAAAATCCAGCAAGACAGTTGCTACAGTTTTTTTTTTTTTTAAATATACTTATATATTCATGCACACACCCTGTGGTACAGACTGTCACCTTTGTAATACCAGCCTAGGTCCCTCACATAAACAAAGGAGGTCATGAAAAGGCTTGAACCCTAGGAGCTATGATGAATGACATGCTTATTATATAACTAATTCAACAGCATATCAGTATCAAAGTAGTTTTTTATTAAAATACTTGTACAGAAATGATTAGTCTATGATGATGAAGCTATGTACTCTATTTTAAAATAATTAAAATTTGCTGCCTTATTAATGTGAGGTGGGACATGGCCTAAGAGGTCCTGTTGTTTCTGCACTTACATGTGAACTCATTAACTGAAATCCAATTATGACCTGTATTTAAGATCTGTAAAAGTCTGCAGGAATTTACATGTAAACTTAATGTCATAATACTATTTGTCCCCCAAATTTATTATATACACATATGTATATGTAGATATATAGCATATATATTAGTATATATGATATTACATATGATATAAACCATCTAATAGAGATTTTGGTGAGGTTGAAATTTACAGTTTATCTTTTGACTTTGTATGTTTTCTTTCTTTTCTCTCACCAGGTGTGGTAGCAGTGGTGATATTTATCTTGCTCTGTATCACTGCCATAGCTATACGCATTTATCAACAGAGATGGTTATACCAAAAGAAGGAATCAGATATCTCAAAAGTTGAAGACAATACTGAGACTGCTCTGAAAAGTGAGCTCAACATGCAAAACACCATCAGTGAAAGTCAGAAGGAGTACTTCTTTCTGATCCTCTGCTGTGGCCTACTTATGCTATAACAATATGACTTTCTTCCTAAGCCTGGAGCTCTCTTAGGTAAAAACCCAGCCCTGGCCCTCAAGGTCTGGGCAGTGGGCATGCACCACTACCAACTCTCCCACCCCCACCTTCAGACAAGGTGCCAGGAATCTCTGCTCAGGGCCCCACTGTGGCCCTTTCTGACTATTCTGACCTGTTCTTCTAAAAAACTGAAATGTTATTTGCCTAATGACTGTAGGCTTTAAATGCAAACAACAATTTGAACTGTAGCCCTACTCTCTTAAAAACATGACATGGAAGTTTGTAAAAGTCAGAGTTGGACTCTGGTGTTTTGTGTTATGCAGAAATCTATCCTGTCCTTTTATTGATCACTAGCTGACATTTGTAAAATGGGAAATGTTTCTCAGATAGCCTGAGAAGGATTTCCATCTTCCTGTGAATGAGAGCTCAGTGGCTAAAAATGCATTTGATACCTGGAGAAAAAAAAAACAAAAAACAAATAACCTTTTTGATCTAATCATTTTTTTACATTTTAATGATGAAATAAATGTTGGGTGTCAGCTATAAAATTTTGTTATTGACATTGCTGGTGGTACTGCAAAATGGTGCAAATGTTATGGAAAGCAGTATGGAGATTTCTTGGAAAAATGGGAATGGAACCACCTTATGACCCAGCCATCCCACTCCTGGGTCTATTCCCAAAGGACTTAAAAACAGCATATTTCAGTGACACAGCCACTTCAATGTTTATAGCAGCACAATTCACAATACCTAGGTTGTGGAACCAACCTAGATATCCCTCAGTAGATGAGTGGATAAAGAAAAATGTGGCATATATTCACAATGGAATTTTACTCAGCAATAAAAGAGAATAAAATAATGGCATTCGCTGGTAAATGGATGAAGTTGGAGAATATAATGCTAAGTGAAATCAGTCAATCTCAAAAATCCAAATACTGAATGTTTCCTCTGATATAAGGAAGCCAGTTCACAGTATTGTTGGGTCGGGGTACATAGGAGGATTAGAGGAACAAAGGGAAGGGAGGGAAAAGGAGGGAGCAAGGGGGCATGGAGGGGAAAAAAAAGAAAAAGTGGTTGATTAAGATGGATTAAGATGGATATCATTAGTCTAAATGAATGATTGAAGACTTGAATGCTACAAATATACTTTGTATACAAACTGTTTTGTGTAAAATGGTGCTCTATATGTGCAGTATGAATTGTAATATATACTACTAATATAAATAAAAAATAAAATAAAGAATAAAAAAATAAATAAAATTTTGTTATTGAATTCAATTATGGAAAAGAAAACTAATAGGTAGCAAAATATGTAGAGGATTTGGATATGCAATAATTTTCTTCTTTTCTCTGCAATTTGTAATTATAGTCTTTGTAGAATGAAATGATTACCTAATGATCTCACAAAAATGTATATTTTCTAACTAAACTTAGCTGAGATATAGACACTATATTAACACTACAAGTGTATCTGACCTAAAACATAATCCTAAATTTGTTTCCCTCAAGTATGAGGTGATCAGGTCAATTTTTCTTGATAGTCCTATGATCCTCTTTTCCTGAAAGTTATCACAATTCTCTGATATCATCCAACTATCTTTGTGTTTATTAAGGCAAAAGTCATATTTTGAACTGAAGCTCTACAGTCCCTTTCTAGATTTGATTTATGCAAAACTCTCCCTTCTTTGAGTTACATTCTCATCTTGTTACTGTTTTGAATATCCTCAGAATGATGCTTATTTATGTTAAGGCAAGATGATCTGAACTGAACCTGTCATTATAGTCAAAATTCTAAGTTCCTGGAGTCACTTCCCATTAGAGCACCCAAAATTGAGAAGTTTATTAATATTAGGATAGATTTGCATACTAGAAGAGCAAGGCATTCATATGAACTATGGGAATTGTTCCAGTCGATACTTTTGCCATTAATAACCACCTGGAGCCACCGTGGGTGTTCAATAGCCATTTATAATAAGAAGGTGCTCCATTCTCCATGTACCACATGCCATGTGCTTGCCAGGTGTTAATTAATTAGATGCTTATCCAAACCAGGACCACTGGCTATATAAGTTTAGCCATGGTACTACCTTTGAGTGTACAACTAATTTACTGTGTGTTTTTGTTTTTTAATGGAAAAGATATCCTATATATTATCTTTTTGTAAAAACCTATTTTTTCTTATGGTTTCATATTAGTTTTATTTGAGTTGTAACCAATTTAATGTAGCATGTGTTCACTGGATCAGTTTCTATGGGTCAGGGACAAGGCATGAGTTCACTGGGTCTTCTACAAAGCTACAGTCAAGTGTCAGCCAGGGCTGCATTCTCATATGAAGACTCAGTGAGGGAAGGATCTGCCTCCCTGCTGTCATGATTGTTGGAAGCATCCAGTTCCCTGTTGCTATAAAATTCATGTTTTCTCGCTTCTTCAAAGTGGTATAGGAGACATACTCTAGAGCAGGGCTGCTAGAGAAAGGGAGACTTATGTAATGTACTGTACCCAAGAGCATGACATCCTGTACCTGTGCCATAACCTCTTCCTTTAGAAGCAAGGCATAGGTCCTGCTCACACTCAAGGTGAGGAGGATATAGAAGGATCATGAACCAGGGGATTAGGAGGCACCTTAAAGTCTGCTCACCACAGAACTATGTCCCTATTGATGTTTCCTTAAATACTGATGAGAATTTTTTTTTTTTTTGTGGTACCGGGGATTGAACTCAGGGGCACTTGACCACTGGGTCACATCCCCAGACCTTTTTTTTTGTATTTTATTAGAGACAGGGTCTCACTGAGTTGCTAAGTGCCTCACCATTGCTGAGGCTGGCTTTGAACTCGCGATCCTCCTGCCTCAGCCTCCCAAAGTGCTGGGATTACAGGCGTGCGCCACCGCGCCCGGGCCTGATGAGAATTTTAAGGTACAGATGGTCTCTGACTTATGATGGTTCAACCAAGGTTTTTTTTTTTTTTTTTTTTAGCTTCATGATGGTGTGAAAACATTACACATTCAATAGAAACTATGCTTTAAATTTTTAATTTTGATTTTTTCCTGAGCTATCAATATGCAGTATGATACTTTCTTGAAATGCTGAATAGCAGCCATGACCAGCAGCTCACAATCAACCACATGATCATAAGAGGAAGCAACCAGTCATCTACAGTGTACTGTGTTACTAAGCTAGGATGTTGGGTAGATTTGGTGTAGTAAGTACATTTTCAGTTTGTGGTATGTTTGATGTACAATGGGTTTATTGGGGCATAACTTCATCCTAAGTCAAGGAGTATCTGGATAATAACGTATGAAGATCCACCTTGAAGAATGATGTACATACTTTTGTCACCAGAGGGTCTTGAATGTTGGGGAAGGATTCAACACAGATGTGATGAGGTCTATTTAATGCATAGGTGAGTGTAGTCATCAAGGGATCACTGTGGCTTCAATGAGTGATCATCTTATGACGTAAAAGAATTCATCACTTTGCTATTTGGAATTTTACAGGTTTATTGAGAATGAACTATACTGCACACTGCTCTCTGCTCTGAAGAGCAACAAAATTGTTGCACCTAATTACAGTAATGCATATCTACTTTATCTTACTGAGTTTTAAATTTTACCTGATTATTCGTTAATAAAATAAAATTTTTGATAAACTACGTAAATATTTTCAAAAGAAGTTGAATGAAATTTGAATTATGAAATTATATTATTTTCCCCTTAAATACTAAAAAATGTGCAGGTGTGTACATTCTATATTGGTATGTTTATTACTTTATCCCTGCTGCATGTATAGGTAATATTAGGATCTGTTTAACTTTTTTATGATGGTCTCAAACACAAGATGAATGCAAAAAGTAGGCAAATATTTACCAATTACCACACATTAAACCTTTGCACTTTTGCTAAAAGATAATAATTTAAATCTATGCTTAAAATAATGTTCCCAGTTTAAAGCTAACTAAGTTAAAATATTCATATAATTTTCTAATAAAAATTAACCAGTCCAAGTGAATGGCTTATCACAAACCCTGCCCCACAGAAAATGCTATTATCTCACTGCTTTGGATGTATTCATCCTATCGATACTCTGGAAATCTAGAATATAAAACCAACTGAAATGGAAATCAGAATTTTTTTTCCCAACATACCCAGTTAACCCAAAGAATTTAGGAGCTCTGGAAAAAAACATTGGTTGGAATAAATTTGGGACACTGTTTCCATGCTAGAAACATTTGGGCCCCTCTACATATGGGTATAAGGAAGTAATAGAGGTAACATGTATGGTCCTCCACATCAGCAGGAGCTCACAGATACCCCAGACACCAATTGCCAGTCATAATTTGAGGCTGTCCAGACTGAGAGAGGAAGTGAAAGGGAACACGGAAGTTCTGCCTAAAACTGAGCTGGAGTTGAGGGAATTCCAGTTGGGACTGTGGTACCATGTGCAGAAGAAAAGAGTTTCAGATGGTCCAAGACAATGTGTCAAGGTGATGGCCTCTGAGCTAAGACGCAGGTCAGTCTCATTACAAACCTGCAAATGGGTTTACAAAAAATTTAGCAATGGCTTTTTAATTTGCCAACTTTTTATTCTTTGAGCATTTTATGATCTCTTGAATTTCTTTAATAATAAGTACAAACAATGAGTTTTCAGCATAGTGAACTCTCCATGTGGAGGCTTGTCTGATCTGGCATTCTTTCCATACTGCTTCTGCTCTGGCTTTGTGTTAACACACCACTCAGGGTCTCCAGCACCTGCATTGCTTTTGTTCCTTCATTACACTCCCTTATCTTCTTGCTCCACAATAAAATCTACCATGGAGGAGTTCATTTGTATATCACATTTATTTTGAAGCACTAGGTTCTCAGGATTTATTTTAGAAATTCTCCTACTGCAAGAATTCATCTGTGAAGTAAAAATACTTAAAATTCAATAGACTTTAGAATACACAAACACACACACACACACAAACACACACATTTTATGTTTCTTTCTCTTGAAATTTCCAGATGGTTTCTGAGTGAGATGAAATTACATTTTAAAACAAAAATTGATTTATTCCTAGAATATATTTTGAATAGAAAAGGACATCTATGTTTGTTTTTTTTTTTCTTGTGCAATTAAGAAAGACAAGTTACAGTGGCCATTCAACATATAAGTATGTGTGTGTGTGTGTGTGTGTGTGTGTGTGTGTAGACAGTCATGCATTATATTGTGACATTATAGTCAATGGGGACCACATGGTTCCTTAAGATTATATCAACTAGTGACAGCCATCTAAAGGTGCTTACTGTAGTTTTCTACCTTTTTTTTATGATAATTAGATTCCTGAGGCAGGCTACTTTATAAAGAAAAGTGGTTTGTTTAGGTCTGTTGATGACTTGCTGGCAAAATCTCAAGGTAATACAGAATATCACTCGGCAACAGAAGGTGTGCAGGTCCATGTGTTTCTATGTCCTATTGTCTCTCCCTCTTCTTATAAAGCCACCAAAATTTAATCACTGGGGGCTATGTCCTAATGATGTTATCTAATCCTAATCACCTTCCAAAGTTCCCACCTTCTTCATACCTCACAGTAGGAATAAATTTCAGCACAAATTTAAGAGGAAAAATTATAAAACATATACTCTATAATGTTCACATAAAGATTAAATGCTTAACAATTTTTCTCAAAACATACTCGATTGTTAACTGTGAAAAAAAGAAATATGCTCTTACCCAAGAAGTCACCCGCTAAAAAAACTGCATCAAGTTGGTTTATTTTCTTCAGGCTTTTAGATTTTGTAATATATATGTTGTTTTTCTGAAGCATTGTACAAAAAATAAAATAGTGCAAAAAAAAGAATCTTTGTTTTAATATAAAAAACACTAGGTGAAAGTACAAGTGTTCTATTGAAAATTGAACACTGACTACTTAAACAGTCTTACTGTGAGAGTAAAATAACTCATTTCATTCAATAAATTCAGTCAACCAACTCTGGGAAATTTTATGTTTTTCTCTTGAAATTTCCAGATGGCTTCAGAATGAGATGAAATTACGTTTTACAACAAAAATGAATTTATTCCTAGAATATTTTTTCCTGTATATTTATAAAGAAAATGTTTTTTTTTTTCTTGTGCAATTAGAAAGACAAGTTACAGTAGCCATTCAACATGCCTCATGCCACATAAATTAGATTCTCTCTCTCTCTCTGATACCTTGTGCTAGTGTGCAGTCAGCATTTTCAATTGAAAAACACGATTTTTATTAACATGGATCTGAAAAAAAAATTTCTTTGGTCTAGACTTCTATTCTGCTGGTGTTTTTTTTGGGAGAGTGGAAAACAGGCCAATTTGTGCTTGGGGTTCCAAATAACCACTATTGTTTAATCCTTTGTGTCTTAAGGATTGTTATTTTTAATTGTTTTTAACAGATGACATTCTAATAACTGAAACTAGGCCAGAGTGGAATGGCAGAAAACAGAAGTCTCTGTATAATTTCTTGCCTGAATTATACAGATCTGTACTAAGAGAAAGTAGAGTGAATTTGTTTTCTATAAAAGAAGAATGAGCTTAATTTTAGAGAGTAAAGTTACTAAAGCAAATGTGCTTGCTGTCTCTGGATTCAGAGGATATGTTGTGTAATGAAAAGCCTGTGAGTTTTCAGTTGAAGTATTAGGGTGATACAGACTACTACCTGGGAAATTTCAGGCAAATATTCACCTCCTTCAGCCTCTTCTGCCAATAAAGACTCTAGCAGTACCTCTCCCATGTGACCTTCACAGGACTTCCCTTTCATACAGTATTTACACAGTGGCTAACACATGAACACAGCTTATTGGAATCCTGAACCTGAGAAACACCATGCCATCTTAATATATTTTGAATGTGTCTGTGAAGTTATGGACATAGATTTTTTTTAACATTTTTTAGTTGTTGTTAAACGTTTATTTTATTTATTTACATGAAGTGCTGAGAATCGATCCCAGTGCCTCACTTATACCAGGCAAGTGTGCTACCACTGAGCCACAGCCCCAGCTCTAGACATAGGTCTTTAATGCTCTAAATTTGTCTGATTCCATGCAGAAAGTAGCATTGCCCATTCTTCCTAGAAAAGTGCTATGGGCAATTGTGAAAAAGAAAGAAAGAAATCTAGGGTGATGTCAGAAATATATAATACCTGGTATGATTTATTTTCCCCATTAGTTCAGTGATGACAACTGGGAAAGGATACTAACCAAAACATTTTGAATTTCTGGACTTAATTTCGATGCTGATGGAATGGTGGGCAATTGAGTAAAGATATAAAGACTGAAGTGTATGCTCCATACCTGTACCAGATTTAAGAACACATCTGCATAGCTAATAACCCAAAAAGAAGAAGGTCAGAAAATGGTCATTCTGGTTATTGTGTTTTATTTCAAAGGCATGAAATGTGGAAATGAGACTTGTAAAAAAATGCAGTAGATATATGTTTCCATATTCTTCCCACTAAATGACACTAAAAATCACAGATAGTATATATTAAAAAAAAAAAAAAAAAAAGGAGATGATGACTTTGAAAGGTAGAGAGAATGTAGCCTTAGACCCTTAGGACATAAGGAATGAATGAAATGGTGTTATATCAACTGATTTGTTTCTTTGTTTTTTTTCTTTTTTGGTTTACCTAATTGATGCTAGATTTGTTGTTGAATATCGAGAAAGAAATCTGGAAATTTTGATACTTCAGATTTTTTAAACACCCTATAAGAGTGATATCAGCAATATAAAAGACTAGAAATCTAAAGACCCTGCTTAATCACAGATACACTGTGTTAATGATACATGGACAGCATATCATTGTAAGAACTCTGGACACTAAAGTAAAAGCTACAGCAATCTTACCCATGTAAATGCCAAAAAAGGATTCCAGTGAAAGGAAGTTTTCTGGTGTTTTTGCATGACCACCCACACCTCACTCCCTGTAATGGGCAATCAGGAGGAATGGCCCTCATAATGAAGCTCCTCCTCTGGGTTGGAAACAAAATAATAGAGCATCTGCCCAATACTCTGGCATGTCTAGAGGGAATGGTGTCAGTCTTGTCTGACTTGGAGTGCTGATAGGACTAGTTGTGTAATTTGGGAGCCACTGGAAACAGGAAAGCATGTAGAGCTTTAGAACTGAAGTTCCATAGGCAGCCACTGGGGGAACAAATCAGAGAATCTGGGGGAGTTTATAAAACCTCTAGCCAGGCTGAAAGTGTTACCACACGTGAAGTGAAAATAGGTTTGGGGGAGAGGAGGTTAATTTTAAATACCCAAATCTCAGAGAAAGTTTATAAGACCCACAAAGAAACAGGAAAGGAAGCATGGTCCAATCAAAGGAGAGTATTTAACTCTAGGAACTGACCCTAAAGATAGGCATACCTAAGACTACCTATCAAAGAACTTAAAATAACTAGATATTCAATGAATAAAAAGAGAAGAAAAACCATGCAATAACAAAATGAGACTATCAACAAAGAGAAACAATTAAGAAGAACCAAATAAAAATTATAGAGCTGAGAAATAAAATATCAGAACTGAAAATCCACTAGACTGATTCAATAGCAGATTCTGGTCACACAGAAGAATCAGGAGACTCAAAGATATCAAGTGAGAGCAGGAAAAAAAAAAATAAAAGAAGAAGAAGCTATCAAGTGAGAGCAGGAAAAAAAAAAAAGACGAAGAAAATAAAGAAAATGGAAGAGAACTTAAGGGACTAAAGGGACATTGCAAATTAGACCAATATATGCAATTAGGGATTCTGAAGACATAGAAAAAAAGTACAAAAAGCATATTTGAAAAAAATATGGCTGGTAATATCCTATATCTGAGAAGAGAAATAGACATACAATTTCAAAAAGTTTAAAGAATTCCAAAGAATATAAACCTCAAGATAAACACACTGGGACACATTATAATCAATGTGTACAAAGTTAGAAACACAGTCTTGAATTCAGCAAAACAACTCATGCATACAAGAGAGCCTCTACGATATTATTGGTGGATTTCTGAAACCAGAAGAAAAGGGATAACACATTCAAGTACTGAAAGTAAAACAAGTCAGTAAAAAATTCTATATCTGTGCTAGGCATGGTGGCACACTCCTGTAATCCCAGCACTTTGGGAGGCTGAGGCAGGAGGATCATGAGTTCAAAGCCAGCCTCAGCAATGGTGAGGCACTCAGCAACTCAGTGAGACCCTGTCTCTAAATAAAATACAATAAAAGACTGGGGATGTGACCCAGTGGTCGAGTGCCCCTGAGTTCAATCCCTGGTACCACAAAAAAAATAAAAAATTAAAATTAAAAAAAATTCTATATCTGGAAAGTATCATTAACAAAGGAAGAATTAAGATTTTTACAGATAAATGAATTTGAAGGAGTTTATTACTATTAACTTGCTTTATATGACATACTAAATTGATTCCTTCAAGCTATGATGAAAGGGTGGTAGAGAATAAAAGTCATAAGAAAAGATGAAGCTTTCAAGTAAACATTAGTATGTGGATGAATATACTTTCCTACATTATTTTAATGCCATGCAGAGAATATAAATGACAGAAATTAAGAGTATATAAATCCATGTTAATGCTTATATGTTATAGGAAGATGTATTTTGTGACAATGAAACAAGGTATATGATGGGAAAAGGCAAAAAATGTTTTTGTAGACAATTGAAGTTGTCATTAGCTTAAAGTAGACAGTCACAACAATCAAATGCTTTATGTAAGCCTCAAGGTAATCAAAGAAAATATCAAAAGAAGTTACCCAAAAGATAAAGGAATCAAAATCACTCTCTGTGAGAAAGAGGCATTCACCAGACACCAAGCCTGCCAGTGCCTTGTTCTAGAATTACCCCATCTCCAGAATTGTGAGAAAAAAAAATGTGTTGTTTATAAATTACCCAGTCTGAGGTATTTTATTGTAACAACACAAATGGAATAACAAAATGTTCTTCAATTAATATTAATTTTCTTATATGTGACATCAGCATTAAGATTACACAGAAAATTATCCATATTGTCAATGATTTTAAATATAAAAAATATGTAAATAAAGCAAAAATGTGGCAAAATGGTTTTTTTTAAAAGGAATCAGTACATATCACAACCAAAAAAAAATTTTAATTCACAAAGAACACAATACAGAAAGAGGGGCAAGAGAAAACAAAATGGGAAACAACAAACATAATTGCAATAGTACCTTTTTATCTTTCAATAATTACTTTAAATGTGAATTGATTAAATTCTAATCTAGACCTAGAGTGAGAGACTGAATAGATTTTTTAACAAATATCTAATGATAAACTGCCTACAAGTGACAATCATATATAAAGGTGGAGAAAAACACTTGACAAAATCCAAAATTTTACTATAAAAACCCTTAACAAAGTAGGAATAAAGGTAATTTCTGGAAGCTGATAATTAATATCTACAAAACCTTAAAGCTACCATTATACTTACTGGTGAGAAATTAGATTCTGTGACAATGAAATCAGAAAGAAGGAAGAATGTCTCCCCAACACTGCTTTTCAACATTATACTAGGAGTTGTAACTAATGCAATAAGACAAGAAAAGGAAATAAAAGATATGTTGATTAGGAAGGGAAAAAAATGAAAGTGTCTTTTTGCAGATGACATAATTTTCTAATTAGAAAAATGTAAGAATCAATTAAAAAAAACTATGCAATTTATAACAAATTATAGCCTAGTTGCAAAATACAGTGTCAAGTCAGTCACTTCACTTAAGAGAGGGTTAAGATGTAAGTCACTTTTTTCTATATCAGCACAAGTGCAATCTGAAATTAAAAGCAATACCATTTACATTAGCACTGTCCTTTGAGGTATGAATTTGATAAGGTATGTATGAGAATTATATGAGGAAAACTATAAAACTAACGAAAAAAATGAAAGAAATGAATAAATGGAGAAATATCTTATGTTCATGGATAAGAACACTCAATACTGACAAGATATCAGTTCTTCTCTATTTGATCTATAGATTCAATGCAATCCCAATCAAGATCCAAGAAAATTTTATTGTGGATATTGGAAAATGGATTCTAAAATCTGTATTGAGATGTGAAAAAACTGGAATAATCCACATGCAGAATGTTGGAGGAATGCCACAACCTGATTTTAAGACTTACTATGAAGCTATAATAATCAAAATAATGTTGTATTGTTGAAAGAATACACAAAGAGACTAATGGAACAGAACAGATAGAGTAGGAATAGATCCACATAAATATAGGCAACTGCTATTTTATAAAAAAAAAAAAAAAACCAAGGCCAGATATCACAGAAAGCAGTTATTTTCTTCAGTACTTAGAAATGAACCCAGGGGCACTTCACCACTGAGATACATCCCAGCCCTTTTAATTTTTCATTTTGAGACAGGATCTCACTAAGTTGCCCAGGCTGGCATCAAATTGCAATTCACTTGCCTTAGTCTCCTGAGTCACTAGGATTAAAGACATGCACCACCAAGCCTAGCCAGAAAAGATGGTTTTTTAAACAAATTGTTTAATTGGAATAACTGAATTCATATGCAAAAAAAAAAAAAAAAATAGAGATAGACCTCAAATCCTTTACAAAATTAACCTCTAAATTGATCAAAAGACTAAATTTAAATTGCAAAATTATAAAGTACACACAAGATGAAATGGGAGAAATATCTAGATTTCATTGGGTCTGGTGATGACTTTTCAGATACAATGTCAAAGGAATGATACATTTTTAAAAATTGATAATATGATCTTCATTAAAATTAAATTTTTCTATCCTGAAAAAGACAGTGATAAAAGAATTAAAAGACAAGGATTAAAAGACTCATATGATAAAGAACACTGAAGACTCAACAATAAGAAAAAAATGACTTCAATTTAATAAAGTTGGTCAAATACCCTAACAGATACCTCACTAGAAAAAAAAAAAATGCAGTGTCAAATGAACACGAAAAGATGCCCAATATCATATGTCATTAGTAAACTGCAAATTGAAGCAAGTTAACACGTGCACCTATTAGAATGGGCAAAATCCAGAATACTTGACATCCCCAAATGCTGATGAGGATGAGAACCAAAAGGGATTCTTCCATTGCTGAATAAAATGCAGTTATTTTGGAAGACAGTTTCACAGTTTCTTTCTATTTTTTTCTTTTTTATTTGTTCTTTTTGTTTTACATGACAGTAGAGTCTATTTTGACATTTATACAAATATGGAGTATATTTTATTCTAATTAGGATCCCAGTTTTGCAGCTTCTTATAAAACAAAATATATTTGTTACCAGCAATCACACTCTTTGGTATTTATCCAAAGGAAGTAAAAAATTATGTACACTTAAAATCTGTACACAAAAGGTCATAGCCCTATTATTCATAACTGCCCAAACTTGGAAGCCAAATATATAAACTAACGTACATCCAAAGAATTGGATATTATTGAACACAAAAAACAAGTAGTCCATCAATTCAAGAAAAGACACAGAGAAACTTTATGTATACTTTGTGTCTTCAGGAAAATGAAAATTAAAACAAGAAGATACCATTACACACATTAGACTATCCAAAATGCAGATTGCTTACAACATCAAATGTTAACAAGAAAATACATGGAGCAACAGAAATTCTTATTGTTAGTGACACAGCAAGATGCTTTGGAAGAGAGTTTGGTAATTTATTTAAAAACTGAACATACTCTAGCAATTGAACTCGTTGGTATTTATCCAAGACAAAGAATTTTTTTAAATCAACAAATTTGATCAAACTTAGCTACAATAATTAAAAAACAAAGAGAAGATTCAAATAACTAAAATACTAAAGAGGAGACATTACAATTAATATCATAGAAGCATAAAACTTATCTACACAAAAAAATCCTGCACAAAAATTGTCATAGCAGCTTTATCCATGATTAACAAAACTTAGAAACAATCAACATGTCCTTCAGTAGGCAAATGGATAAAAAAATTGGAGTACCTCTTGACAATGTAATCTTATTCAGTACCAAATATAGGAAAAGGAAGTGCAGGTTTAGGTTTAGAGTAAAAGGGATAGAAATTTTTTCAACTTTCTTTCCCTACACTTGCATAATTTCACTCATTATCTTCATCCACTGTCAGCTTGGTACATTTGTTACAATTGATAACTCTATGTTGATACATCATTATTACCCAAAGTTCATAGTAGGCATTAAACCTCTTTACTAGTTACAACAAAAGTTTTATATTTTTTTATAATTCAGTCTTGGTCGATTGTATGTTTCTAGGAGTGTATCTATTTCTTCTAGTTTATTCCAGTATTTGACATATAATTACCCATAATATTGCCCTTCCAATGGCGAGGCACTTAGAAACTCAGTGAGACCCTGTCTCTAATAAAATACAAAAAAGGGCTGGGGATGTGGCACAGTGGTCAAGTGCCCCTGAGTTCAATCCCCGGTATAAATAAATAAATAAATAAATAAATAACACAAAGTACTGCAAAATACTAGGTAATTAATTCAGTCTAAAACTGGACAAAATCATGATGCTACAATAGGAAAATTCAAGGGAACCAGAAAAACAGTGTAGGCAGCAAACCTATCCAGGTGAATTTATACCTAATCTACATATAATATTCAGAGTAAATGATCAGTGCTGGGCTATTGGGGTACTTATAAATCTACACCACACATTCATGCCCATAAATATCCATACAAAAGTAAATGTTTGTGTGTATAAAACACCTAAAAGCAATTAAAATTGGGGGCATGATATTTATGATATTATAATAAACATCTTTCTGAAACATCTTGGTCAGGCTGATTATATGAGACGTCAAAAAACTTTTGTGTGATTCCTGGTAGATTTTAAGCATACTAGGAGAACAACTTAACTCAAAGAATATTATAAATTTAGAGATGTCTTTAAAAATGTCTTTATCATTTTATAATTTGGTAATATGTAATTTAGAGGAATAAATATTTGCCTGATATACTTGAAAGTGTGTCAAAAAGGAATAAAATGGGAAAATATTGCAACAGCAACATGGAACTTCTTTTTTTTAAAAAAATATTTATTTATTTACTTTTAGTAGTATACAATGCCTTCATTTTGATGTGGTGTTGAGGATCAAACCTGGGCCACACACGTGCTAGGCGAGCTCTACCACTGAGCCACAATCCCAGCCCCCAACATGGAACTTCTATGGGAAAGATAAATTACTGAAAAATGTTAAAATTTAATTAAAAATCCTAGCTATTTAGCAAACAAAAGAGAACTGTTGAATATTTGTTTTCTTGTTCAACTCTGACATGATCTGTACCAGGCTAGGGTAGTTAGAATGTATCTAAGGCAAATATTAGGGTAATTAATGAATTATGCTAATTTTGTGAAATTTGTTTTCTAAAGACAACTGAGCTTCATCTCTGCTGATAGTGCTATTACTGAAGAAAGACACATAGGTAGTATAATTGCCTCTATTTCAAGAAACCTCACTTAATATTTGTACATATGTAAGGTAGTGATTTTTTTATTGTAGTTATTGTTCATTCCAACTCCAGAATCTCTACCAGTTCTTATTTATAATTTCTGTGTTTATTGCTTTTTCTATTTGGTCAGATATTGTCATTTTTTTAAAATGTGTAGATGTGGTTTGCATGATGTACATTCTTTGCATGGATGTGCACAAGTTGACTTAAAATCTTTGGTGTCTATTGATTCTAACACCTAAGCCATCTCAAGATGTCCAACTCCAGGGCTGCAAAGGCCCCAGTCTGATTCTTTCTGATCCCAAAGAAAGAATATGGGAGACTAAATGGACAGGGTTGAAATATTTATTATTCATGCACTCCTTGGTGGCAGAATGGAGTGTTGCACATGCCTATTAGCAGTGGCAATATATACAAGACAGATTGCTAGCCAACTGAGCATATGGGTTTCTTCATAGGTTTTATAAGGACTTCACTACCAAGGTCATTCTGCTTTGATAGCCAAAAAAAGACTAAAGATCTTATCCCCAACACATTCTTGGGAGTCCCTCTTAGTTGACCCTCAGAAACAATATTTCTTACTGATTTGTGTTTGTTTACTGCAATATAGGACATTATGTATTTTGATTTTTTTTCTGTTTCTTCATATATCTCATAGTATTCTAATTTGAAAACTGAGTGTTTTAGATAATATTCTGTAATAACTCTGATATCAGAGACTTTACCTACCCTGAATTTGTTTCCATTCCCAGGTTTCTGTGGTTGTTTCTCTGATTGCTGCTTATTTATTTTGGGTATTCTGTTGACATAAGAACAAATGAACCAAACTTATTTTCTCCTACTGACAACACAGAGCACTTGTGTGGCTTCACAAGTAGTGATTTCTTTCCACTGTTAATCAAGAAATTAATGCTACAGTAGTGGTAAGGGTCCTCTCATTTCATTCTGTTCTGCAACTACTTCCAGGCAGATAATGAAGACAGTGCCAGAACCAATGGCATAGAGAGCAGGCTATGCCCTGCTCTGAGTTATGCCTTCATGTATAGAACAGTGGATTTCAGGCTGTGTCTATCCCAAACCAAACTCAGTTTCTCCTACCGACAACACAGAGCACTTGTGAGTCTTCACAAGTAGTGATTTCTTTCCACCATTAATCAAGAAATTAATTCTACAGTAGTCGTGAGGGTCCTCTCAGTTCATTTGTTCTGCAACTACTTCCAGGCAGGGAGTGGAGACACTGCCAGAACCAATGGCATAGAGAGCAGGCTGTGCCCTGCTCTGAGTTACACCTTCATGTATAGAATAGTGGTTTTCAGGCTGTGTCTATCCCTACTCCACTTTATAAAGCAGTTGTTTGCCATGAGTTACTCCACTTTGAGTAAAGGTAGTATGTGTCAAGGTAGTATGACACGAAGTGTCAATGTCGTATGACACCTTATTGGTAACAAGTAACCACCATCTGCACAGCACAATCATAAAGTGCAAACTGATAAATAAATTGTTAACAAAAATGGCCAAATTAGCCGGGCGCGGTGGGCGCACGCCTGTAATCCCAGCACTTTGGGAGGCTGAGGCAGGAGGATCGTGAGTTCAAAGCCAGCCTCAGCAATGGCGAGGCACTTAGCAACTCAGTGAGACCCTGTCTCTAAATAAAATACAAAAAAGGGCTGGGGATGTGGCCCAGTGGTCAAGTGCCCCTGAGTTCAATCCCTGGTACAAAAAAAAAAAAAAAAAAAAAAAAAAAAGGCCAAATTAAATAAAAAGTACATGGATGCACAAGAGTATCAAACTCACATCAGAAAAACTAGGCCCACCAGCACATTACCTGGAAAACACGAAGGAGAGATTCCTAGGACCATGATAAGGCAGGACATACACACAGATGGATCATCCAACCATCTGGTGAATGCCTCCTGAGGTTGGCAGGGAACACCTGACTGTCCCAGAGCTTCAGCTCAACTTAATTTCCCTGCTTTACACTTCCACAGTGCCTGCCTTAAGTTCCATTCTTTCACTGCTTGATGCCTTGAGCAAGTTCTGGGGCTTCATAGTACTGACTCTTTTGTGACTCTTTTGCATCTGTGTTGGCTCTCAACCTTTGCTCCCCCAGCCTCTTCCAAACCCTGTGGCTGCCTTAACTCTTTCTTAGCCTTATATATCATTATATGAAATATGATGTGTGACTTGAGTGTTAGAGATATTAATAATTAAGATTGGAATAAAAGACACTGTGATTGCTTGTCTTATGGCTACCAAGTGATCCATGAGTACTGGCTAAATTGCAACCAATAAAATTGATCAGTGGATTAGAAAGAGATTGAGAGGGAGAGAGGAGGGATAGGAAGGGGAGAAAATGACTGAATTTGAAAAAAATTATGCTATGTGCATGTATAAATGTATCATAGTGAATTATACTCTTATGTGTATCTATAATGTACCAATCACAAACAAACAAGTAAATAAATAAACAAAAGTAAGGATAGCAGAGTAGAGAAAGAGAAATAGGGGAAGGGAAGAGGGGGAAGGGAAATGAGGGGGCACCAAGAGATTGAAATGGAATAAATTAAAGTCCATGCATGTATGATTGTGTCAAGATGAACCCAATTATTATGTATAACTACAATGTACCAATAAAGGCAAAATAAAAAAAAGATACAGTTTGTGAATTTATTGTAGAAAGATACAAACATATCTGGTCTATGTTAATGGTGTAGTTCCCTCATGGTACACAGTTTGAAGACTCAGATGCCTACATCCTTCCCTTTATAGTTTAAATGCCAATTGCAAGTTTATTTTATTAATGTTTTTGACCAACCAGCTATAAAATAGAGTTATTAATTTCTCCTTCTTCAATTTAGCTTATTAGTTGGAGTACCCCACAGGACTCAGAGAAACACTTGTGTTTGCCAGTTTATTATAGAGAATACTAAACAGAGTTCAGATAAAGACATGTGTAGGATAATGTATGGGAGATTATGGAACTTCTATGCTTTCTCTGAGAGCAACTCTTTCCAAAAATCTTCCAGAAGCCTTTCTCTCCTTCCCAAAATTTGGGTTATGGCGATGAAAATCCCTACACTGGAACCCTGCCTGGAAATATTGGACTGTCCCCATTCTAAAGACACCTTGGGGCTGACAGTCGTCAGTCAATTTTTCAGCATCAAAAAATAAATCTGAGCCGGGCGCGGTGGCGCACGCCTGTAATCCCAGCACTTTGGGAGGCTGAGGCAGGAGGATCGCGAGTTCAAAGCCAGCCTCAGCAATGGCGAGGCACTTAGCAACTCAGTGAGACCCTGTCTCTAATAAAATACAAAAAAGGTCTGGGGATGTGACCCAGTGGTCCAGTGCCCCTGAGTTCAATACCCGGTACCACAAAAAAAAAAAAAAAAAAAAAAAAAAAAATAATAATAATAATAATAAATCTGTCACTTTGGAGAAGTCAAGCCATTTCAGGAGCCAGGTAACAGGGAGGAAGACCAAATATGTGTTTTACAGTATCACAGATACTTTCAGAACGAATTATGCAAATTTTATATTACCTGCATTGTGTAGCTATGAGGTTTTCTACTCACTTATTTTATTTTAAAATATATATATTTTTAATATATAAATATATATTTAAAATACATATATATTTTTTTTTCACTAAAAAGCGGCCATATAATTTATTTTCCAATTTCTAAATTTAAAATTTTTTTCCATTATGTTTTTTTTAATTTTTTTTATTATTTATTTACTTATTCATCATGCACAAGTATGTATCTTTTTACATACAACTGCTTGTATACAAAGTATATAAGTACCATTCAGATCTTCAATCATGCATTTAGGATAATGATATCCATCTCATTCAACCACCAATTTTTTTCCAACCCCCCCCCTTACTCCCTCCCTCCCCTCCCTTTCCGTTGACCATTCTAGTGTTCCTGTTATCCTATGTACCCCCTTCCAACAACTCTGTGAACCAGCCTCCTTATATCAGAGAAAACATTCGGTACTTGGATTTTTGAGATTGACTAATTTCACTTAGCATTATATTCTCCAACTTCATCCATTTACCTGCAAATGCCATTATTTTATTCTCTCTTATTGCTGAGTAAAATTCCATTTTGTATATATACCATATTTTCTTTATCCTCTCATCTACTGAGGGGCATCTAGGTTGGTTCCATAACCTAGCTATTGTGAATTGTGCTGCTATAAACATTGAAGTGGCTGTGTCACTGTAATATGCTGTTTTTAAGTCTTTTGGGAATAGACCCAGGAGTGGGATGGCTGGGTCATAGGGTGGTTCCATTCCCATTTTCCCAAGAAATCTCCATACTGCTTTCCACAGCGGTTGCACCATTTTGCAGTCCCACCAGCAATGTATGAGTGTGCCTTTTTCCCCACATCCTCTCCAACATTTATTGTTGTTTGTGTTCTTGATAGCTGCCATTCTGACTGGAGTGAAATGAAATCTTAGAGTAGTTTTGATTTGCATTTCTCTAATTGCCAGTGATGTTGAACATTTTTTCATGTATTTGTTGATTAATCGTGTGACTTCTTCTGAGAAGTGTCTTTTCAATTCCTTAGCCCATTTATTGATTGGGTTATTTGCTTTTTTGGTGTTAAGTTTTTTTTAGTTCTATATACATTCTAGAAATTAGTGCTCTATCTGATGTGCATGTATTAAATATTTGTTCCCAATTAGTTGGCTCTCTATTCATCTCACTGATTGTTTCTTTTGCTGAGAAGAAGCTTTTCAGTTTAAATCTATCCCATTCATTAATTCTTGGTAATAGTTCTTGTGCTACAGGATTCTTATTAAGGAACTTGGGGCCTAATCCGACATGTTGGAAATTGGAGCTTACTTTTTCTTCTATTAGGCGTATTGTCTCTGGTCTAATTCCTAGGTCCTTGATCCACTTTGAATTGAATTTTGTGCATGGTGAGAGACAAGGGTTTAATTTCATTTTGTTGCATATGTATTTCCAGTTTCCCAGCACCATTTGTTGAAGAGGCTATCCTTTCTCCACTGTACATTTTTGGCACCTTTGTCTAATATAAGATAGCTGAAATTATATGTATTAGTCTCTGTGTCCTCAATTCTGTACCATTGGTCCACCAGTCTGTTTTGGTGCCAATACCATGCTGTTTTTGTTACTATTGCTCTATAGTATAATTTAAAGTCCGGTATGGTGATGCCCCCTGCTTCACTTTTCTTGCTCAGGATTGCTTTGGCTATTCTGGATCTCTTATTTCTCCTGATGAATTTCATGACTGCTTTTTCTATTTCTTTGAAGAATGACATTGGGATTTTGATTGGAATTGCATTAAATCTGTATAATGTTTTTGGTAGTATGGACATTTTGACAATATTGATTCTACCTATCCAAGAGCAAGGTAGGTCTTTCCATCTTCTGAGTTCTTCTATGATTTCTTTCTTTAGTGTTCTATAATTTTCCTTATAGAGCTCTTTCACCTCTTTCGTTAAGTTGATTCCCAGGTACTTTTTTTTTTTTTTTTTTTTTTTGATGCTATTGTAAATGGCGTAGTTTTCATCATTTCCTTTTCAGAGGCTTTGTCACTGATGTACAAAAATGCCTTTGACTTATGGGTATTGATTTTGTATCCTGCTACTTTGCCAAATTCATTTACTAGTTGTAAAAGTTTTCTGGTAGAGTTTTTTGGGTCTTCTAGGTAGATTATCATGTCATCAGCAAATAGTGCTAATTTGAGCTCTTCTTTTCCTGTCTGGATCCCTTTAATTTCTTTCATCTGTCTAATTGCTCTGGCCAGAGTTTCCAGTACTATGTTAAATAGCAGTGGTGAGAGGGGGCATCCCTGTCTTGTTCCAGTTTTTAGAGGGAATGCTTTCAATTTTTCTCCATTTAAGATAATGTTAGCTCTGGGCCTTGCATAAATAGCTTTTATAATGTTGAGATATGTCCCTGATATTCCTAGTTTTTCCAGTGTTTTGAACATAAAGGGGTGCTGTATTTTGTCAAATGCTTTTCTGCATCTATTGAGATAATCATATGATTTTTATCTTTAAGTCTATTGATGTGATGTATTATGTTTATTGATTTCCGAATGTTGAACCAGCCTTGCATCCCTGGAATAAACCCCACTTGATCATGGTGCACTATCTTTTTGATATGTTTTTGTATCCGATTTGCCAGAATTTTGTTGAGGATTTTTGCATCTATGTTCATTAAAGATATTGGCCTAAAGTTTTCTTTTTTGTATGTGTCTTTGCCTGGCTTTGGAATTAATGTAATATTGGCCTCATAGAAAGAGTCTGGAAGAGCTCCCTCTTTTGCTATTTCTTGAAATAGTTTGAAGAGCATTGGTATTAGTTCTTCTTTGAAAGTCTTGTAGAACTCTGCTGTAAACCCATCAGGTCCTGGACTTTTCCTTGTTGGTAGCTTTTTGATGACATCTTCTATTTCTTTGCTTGTAATCGATCTGTTTAAATTGTGTATAGCCTCCAGATCCAGTTTAGGCAAATCATATGACTCTAGAAATCTGTCAATGCATTCAGCATTTTCTGTTTTATTAGAGTACAAGTTTTCAAAGTAATTTCTCTATTATTTTCTGTATATCTGAGGTGTTTGTTGTGATATTCCCTTTTTCATCACAAATGTTAGTGATTTGAGTTTTTTTCTCTTCTTCTTTTCGTTAGCATTGCTAAGGGTCTGTCAATTTTGTTTATTTTTTCAAAGAACCAACTTTTAGTTTTGTCAATTCTTTGAATTGTTTCCTTAGTCTCAATTTCATTAATTTCTGCTCTGATTTTAATTATTTCCTGTCTTCTGCTGCTCTTGGTGTTGATCTGTTCTTCTTTTTCTAGTGCTTGGAGGTGTGATGTTAAGTCGTTTATTTGTTGGTTTTTTTTTTCCTTTTAAAGAATGAACTCAGTGCAATGAATTTTCCTCTTACTACTGCCTACATAGTGTCCCAGAGATTTCTATATGATGTATCTGTGTTCTCATTTACCTCTAGGAATTTTTTAATCTCCTCTTTGATGTCTTCTTCAACCCCTTGTTCATTCAGTATCATGTTGCTTAGCTTCCAGTTGTTGTAGTTTTTCTTATTCCTTGTTTTGTCGTTGATTTCCAATTTCATCCCTTTATGGTCTGATAGCATGCAGGGTAGTATTTCTATTTTTTTATATTTGCTGAGATTTGCCTTGTGACATAATATATGATCTATTTTGGAGAAGGAGCCATGTGCTGCTGAGAAAAAAGTGTATTCATTTACTGAGGGATGAAATATTCTATATATGTCCATTAGATCTAAGTTATTAATTGTTTTAAGGAGGCCTAAGGTTTCTTTGTTTAGTTTTTGTTTGGATGATCTATCCATTGGTGAGAGAGGTGTGTTGAAATCCCCTAGAATAACTGTGTTGTGGTCAATTTTTCTCTTGAACTTGAGAAGTGTTTGTTTGATGAATGTAGGTGCACCATTATTTGGGGCATATAGATTTATGATTGTTATATCCTCTTGATGAATGGTTCCCTTAAGTAGTAAGAAATATCCATCTTTGTCCCTTTTGATTAACTTTGGCTTGAAGTCTACCTTATTTGAAATGAGAATGGAAACCCCTGCTTGCTTCCGCAGGCCATGTGAGTGATAAGACTTTTCCCAGCCTTTTACCTTCAGTCTATTGATGTCTTTTTCTATGAGGTGTGTTTCTTGGAGACAGCAGATTGTTGGGTCATTTCTTTTAATCCATTCAGATAATCTGTGTCTTTTGAATGGCGAGTTTAGGCCATTAACATTCAGGGTTATTATTGAGATGTGATTTTTATTCCCATCCATTTTTATTTGTATGATGATCTTTAGCTTGATTTGGTTTCTCTTCTGATTGGTATTTCCCTTAGTTTAATATCTCCCTTTGTTGATTTTCATTGTTATTTTTCTCTTCTTCTTCATGAAAAATTTTGCCCAGGATGTTCAGAAGTGCTGGCTTTCGAGATGTGAAATCTTTTAACTTTTGCTTGTCGTGGAAGGTTTTTATTTCATCTTCAAATCTAAAGCTCAATTTTGCTGGATATAAGATTCTTGGTTGACATCCCTTTTCCTTCAGAGCTTGAAATATGCTATTCCAGGATCTTCTTGCTTTTAAGGTCTGGGTAGAAAAATCTGAACAAAGTCTGATTGGTTTCCCCCTATATGTAATTTGCTTCCTTTCTCTTGTGGCTTTTAATATTCTCTCCTTGCTCAGTATATTAGGCATTTTCATTATAATGTGTCTTGGTGTGGATCTGTTGTGATTTTGTATGTTTGGTGTTCGGTAGGCCTCTTGAACTTGGTTTTCCCCTTCATTCCTCAAGTTTGGAAAATTTTCTGTAATTATTTCATTAAATAAATTACTCATTCCTTTGGCTTGAAACTCTGCCCCCTCCTCTACCCCAATCACTCTTATGTTTGGTCTTTTTATGTTGTCCCATAATTCTTGAATGTTCTGTTCTTGGATTCTTACCATTTTTGCTGTGTAATCTAGATTTTTCTCTAGGATATATATTTTGTCTTCATTGTCTGAGGTTCTTTCTTCCAAGTGATCTACTCTGTTGGTGATACTTTCGATTGAGCTTTTATTTTGATTTATTGCTTCTTTCATTTCTGGAATTTCTGTTTGGTTTCTCTTTAGAGCTTCTATCTCCCTATTGAAGTAATCTTTTACTTCCTGTATTTGTTTATGGAGTTCTTTGTCAAAATGATCTTTCACCTCCTGTATTTGCTCCCTCGTCTCATTTTTTAGTTCATTCTTAAGTTCCGCTAACATTTGGAATATGTAATTTCTGAATTCCATCTCTGGCATTGCACCAACTGTGCATGGTATGGAATCTACTGAGGAGGTATATTGATTTGTTTGTGTCACTTTCTTCCCTTGTTTCTTCATATTGCTTGTGCGTCTATTCTACCTGCACTGTGGGACCTTGTCTACTTTGATTTTACCTTAAAACCTTATGTTGCTCCTGTAGTACAATGCTATCAGATCCCCTTATATTTCCTTTACACTTTAAAATCAAACACTTTCTATTCAGAGAATCCCAGTTTGATCACAATGTACAGATTTAGTTAACCCAGATGTTGTTTCCAATTTACTCTGTATGCTTCTGATGGGGTTTTAAAGTTTCAAGTAATGGACAGAGAGGTAATATGTTTAGGAAGAAGGAAGTGAGTGTATTGACTTGTTCTTTCTTAGAAAGTATGAAAAGAGAGTTCTATGGAAGTGGTTTAGTATCAGCCGACGAGAGAGGAAAGAGAATGGAGTGAATGAATAGATGGAAAGACCAATTTACATATAAACCTAACTTATGCAGCGGTTGAGAGGAGAAATAAAGAAAGATGAAAAGAAAAAAAAAGAGAGAAAAAAAATAATAACCAAGGAGTAGTAATTAGTGTAAGAGAGAGGAGAGAGAGAATAAGTCTAGAAAATAGAGAATAAACCATATATAACACCACTTTGCTATATATTTCAATTGTACACGTTCTAGAAATCTCAATTTGTGTGTATAACTTGTTTTTGCCTCTGTTGAGAATGCAATGGCAGGGTGTAAATAGGGAAGATGAAGGAAGAAGAAAAAATATAAAAGTGAGAAGGAAGAAAAGAAAGAAAAGAGGAGCAGAAGCACACAAACACACTGTCAATCAAAACAAAAACAAACAAAAAACTCCCAAGAAACAACAAAACAAACAAACAAGCAAATAAAAAACAAAAACGTTGAACCCAAGAACAAGTCTCAAAAAAAATGGACCCTTGGAAGCCCTTCTTTTTTCCCTTCCAGTTTAAGCCACCTGACCCAGATCATGTACAGTCAGCAACCCTGTTAGTGGAGTCAAGGCTGCACCTTTGGTCCGTTGCAGAGTGGCACAGTGGAATAGTGGAAGGGGCTTATCCTCAGGCTGGGCCCTGCTTACAGCAGTAGGGAGATGCTACTATGGGCCTTGGAGGCCAGGCAAACTGGCGGTGGGTTCTCTCTTTCCAGCGGGCAGGTGCCTACCTCTTGCTCTGGTTGCAGCTGGGCAGGTCGCACTCCCCCAGGGAGTGGAGGAAGCACTTCGCCAGGTCTGGCCCTGCATGCAGCAGCCGGGAGCTGCTACTCTGGGCCCAGGCGGCCAGGGACAGTGGCGGCTGGGTCTCTCCTTCCAGCGGGCGGGAGTCTACCTCTTGCTCTGGTCGCAAATGGGCAGGTCGCACTCTTCCCGATAAAGGAGGAAGCCCTTCCCCAGGTCTGGCCCTGCGTGCAGCAGCAGGGAGCTGCTACTCTGGGCCCAGGCGGCCAGGGACAGTGGTGGCTGGGTCTCTCCTTCCAGCGGGCGGGAGTCTACCTCTTGCTCTGGTCGCAAATGGGCAGGTCGCACTCTTCCTGATAATGGAGGAAGCCCTTCCCCAGGTCTGGCCCTGCGTGCAGCAGCCAGGAAATGCTACTCTGGGCCCTGGCGGCCAGGGACACTGGTGGCTGGGTCACTCCTTCCAGCGGGCGGGTGCCTACCTCTTGTTCTGGTCGCAGCTGGCAGGTCCCACTCTTCCCGGGAATCTATATATATTTTAAATGCTGACTTTTTTTTAAATGCTGACTTTCTAGGGGTTAACCAGACCAGTATGATTTAGTGACCAGCCAATGATTTATATGATTTCTTTCAATTCTTTGTGTCTTACATTCTTTGCCATGCCTATCTGTGTGGAGTTTACCTTCAAACCTCAAGCAATTTACAAGACAACCTTTGCTTTTACTTCTTGTTTATGTAGGGCCTCCCATTCAGTCAGGAGTGAGTGACTGGTGCCTCATCACCTCCTAAATCTTTCCTGCTCTTGGACACTGTTTTGCACCTATCTGTACCAAACTTTTCAGATATTCAGGAATATATAATTTTAATAAATAGTTTC
The DNA here is from genome assembly GCA_025594165.1 of Tamias sibiricus. NCBI lineage: Eukaryota > Metazoa > Chordata > Mammalia > Rodentia > Sciuridae > Tamias > Tamias sibiricus. The sequence goes on from CM046671.1 coordinate 81,937,993, forward strand.
CTATGATCATCTTTTGTCCCACCATTCCCTGTAATAATTCTGGCCAGGCTTTATTTACCCCAACTCAAGTGATGGGCAGCTCCAATTACTTAAAAGAATATCTATCTATCTGTCTGCCTATCTATCCTTTTGTTAATATGCCGAAGGCAGGGCATATTTCCCATTATTCAAACTGCTCCTGCTGTGCTAATCTCTACATTTAATCAAATAGCCACAATATCCTGCCAATGGAGATTTTTTCTAAGTACTGGAACTACAGAGAAATTTTTGACTGTGCTCTAGGGAGGGTGTTTCAATAAAGTCCCTAAATATGTCAATCCTCTCCGTTGGCTGAGAGACTGTCAATAACTACCCTGCCACTGAGCAGGGAAGAGAGGGAGGGGGATAACTCCAAACTGAAACAACCCAAGTCCTGTTGGCTTTCTGAGGCTTGGTCATTTTTGTTGGATAGAAGATTATTAGTTTGTGTGGAGAAGAGCAGCTTGCCACTATCCCCTCTCTGCCATTTGGGAATCATCCCTCCAGTGTGTGTTGGTGGTTGCCCTGAAAAGGGCAAATGCACTCCTGGGCCTTAACTCACAGCCTGGCAACCGTTAAAAGAGAGTGTGTGCTTTTCCCTGCTTTCCTACAGGCTTGCTAGCTGTAGAAAGCATGACATGTGCCTTTCCCTAACCTCTCACTCATTCACTCTCAGTCTTATTGTTGGATTCAGGGCAGGGAGGCTGCACCTCCCAGGTAGGCCACCTTTCCAGGTACTTTGTGAAAAGACTACATCTCCCAGGTGCCTCAGGCTGGCCAGCGAACCTGGTCACCAGGTACCCTCGCCAACACCTCCTGACATCCAGCAGCCTATGGAAGCTGGACTCACTCCAGGGGTCCCTCTGACCAACAGTTAGCTATTTAAGCCTGCTCTGGACTGAAACTGCTCCTGTTTGCCCCTGTTCTCCCTTGTTCCTTGTTCTTGTTCTTCCCTTGCTCTCCACGTCTCCCTACCCTTCTGCGTGGTCCCTAATAAACCCCCTTTTATTAAAATGGCGTTCCCGGCCCTAGGTTAACTTTGTCTAATTTCTAACACTTATTGGCCTCAAAAACCAGATTGCAATATTAAGGCCAGGACACCTCACCATAGCTCTCCAAGGACAAACAACATAAAGGATAAAAAGACCATTGAGGAGCCATCCAAATGACATATTCTCAGGGCCAGATTGAAAAAGCCTTAGGTCACTTAAAAAAACCAATTAACATTCCTAAACTCTAGCCCACCCCTACTGATAATGTTAGGATGTCCAGTCAAGTCCACGTCCATGGAATTGAGCAAGACACACAGAAATAACAGGCAAAGTACAGATTGAAGGTGGAGATAGCACTTCACTAGGTAGGACAGAGTTGGGGGTTGGGAGAGATACAGGGACTCAAGGCCCCAATGTCTGGAAATTTGAGTCTTACATTCTGAATTGTGGGGTGTTCTTTTCTCTATATAGACCTGACAGAAGACCTTACCCCATTTGCTCCCATTGGTTACCTTATAATACCTGATTAGAATACTTTCCACTTTTCCCCACACTGGTTACTTTAGAAAACCTAATTAACCCCCATTGGTCATTTTAAAATTTGAACCTGTGGCAGTAGTTATCATGGTGATAAGTCCTCATGGCAGGAGTTGTCATGGTAATGGGATTTACTGTAAACAGGGCCAGGACTCCTTTCCTTGTCTTCCAGCAGCCTCTTTCTTATACCCTGTCACTGTCATTTTGGTGTCCCTGAAGTCCTACCTAACACTAACACTCTTACACATGAATAAAACTTGCTCCCTTGTTTGTTCGGAGTCAATTTGACACTCTTGGCAGTGAAGTGTCCTCCCTTCAGCTCCAGCAAGAAGTTCCATTAAAGGGTCTTATTTCCTTTGCAGATCTGCATTTATCTGATTTTTCTGAGAGCACAGAAACCTACCCAGCTGGTAAGAGTTGGACTAGGTTACTGATCCCCCCAATACTCCTAGAAGCTGCTTTTGTTCCCCTGGTTGCTGACACTTTTGGACCTTGATAGAAATATTCTGCCACTGCCATTGAAAAGTCTGGCATTTCCCCAATTAGTGCAAAAATACATTTCTTCTGTTGGATTTAATTTGCTAGATTTCTGACACCTGTCATTTAATATCATCTCATATCAGATATAGCTCAAATTGTATATTAGAGTTAAACCAGGTTTCTCCCATCAACAATTCATGTACTCTTCAAAGAATATTGTTCTAGGTGGGTGAACAGGACATGTGTAATGGAGTTCATTATTTTATACCCTCTAGCACACATTTCTATAATTTGTACTTAGCAGAAGTTCAATACATGGAGAACTATATATGGAAATAGAAGTAGGCAATTATAACCCACTGCAATAGGTAAAATAAGCAGATCCTCATAGGGTGCAATGAGGGAGGGCAGAAGAAATAAGAAATAAATAGAAAGGAAATAAAGGAAGGACAAGGAAATAAGGTTTTAATACAAAATTTCTGCATACTTTTCCAGCATGTCATTCTCCATGCCAATCTCTCCTGCAAATAATTCCAATCCCTGGCAAATCTGTATGTTTACCTGTGCACTGGTAATTACCCTCCCCCCAGTATATATTATAAGCAAAGAGAGATAAGATATCTTAAATAAACTATAATTTAGAGGACTTTCTAGTGCTACATATTGATCAAATAATGAAGACCACACCAGCCTAAGGATTGAAAGACTGACCAGATTACCAAAAACTATCCTGAGATCAGTGTACTGATATCATTCCCATATACTTTTCTATACCCACTTCTCTCTAAATTTCCTTTAAAAGAAGAGCCAAGAACCCCACAAACTGAACCTCTCATTCATATGGCCCACATTGTCCCTTAAATGAGTATTCCCCGAAGGTGATTCTCTCTTAGGATGAGCCTTCTTCTCCCTTAAACATGTATCAAGTTTCCTAAACAAACCCATGTCTCTGACCCTGAATAGTGCATACTGAAATTCCTTTCCCTCGCATATGTCAAGAACCCTGTTGGTCTTGAGTAAAGTTCCCCTTCTCTCAGAGAACTCATTGGACACTTCATTGGAGAAAACTCTTCTTTTGTGGCAAAAAGGGCATGCCAGCAAGAACTGTGCCTTCAAGGCATCTTCCAAGTATGGTTTTGAAGCCAGATTTAAAGATAGGTAGTGTTAGAAAAATGCTGAAACATAGTTAACTTAGCCGGGAACACTGTGTTAGTGAACTAAAAGGGTTTATTGGGGTGCCACGTGGGCAAGGGTAGGGAAAGTAAGGGAAGGGAAGGGGGGTAGGGAAGGGATGGATGGGAATAGGGACAGGCAGGAACAGAGAGAGGTGCGAACAGAGAGAGCGATTTCAGTCCGGGGCTGGCTTAAATAGAGTGGGGGTCATAAAACCCCCTTGGAGTGAGTCCTTGCCCTATAGGCTACCAGAGGTCAGGAGGTTAGTGGACAGGGCACTTGCTGGTCAGGTTTTCTGGTCATGCTGAGGATCTTGGGAGGTGTAGTTTTTCACAAAGCACCTGGGGAGGTGTGGCCTTCTGCCTGGGAGGCGCAGCCTTCCTGCCTGGAATCCAACAGGTAGTGAGTGTAGTTCAGTAAATCAGGTCTAAAATCAAATCCAATAAAGAAAATGGAGTCCATAAAGGAAATGGAGTTGGTCTGAGCCCTGGAAAAACCAGAACAATGCTTGGGAGATTAGAATATCAATGTCTGCAAAGTCAGGGCCCATCCTAAAGAATGTTAAAGAAGAAGCTCCCAGCAAACAGGGAGGTGCTAATCAACTTGCCCAAGCCCTTCCTGCCAGACCATCTTCCCCCACCCCCCCATGGGCCCACCTGTGTCATACCTTTTGGCTGTCCCATCACAGGCAAGACAGAAAGAGATAAGCAAAGAGACTAGGGAGAACCAAAGAAGACCTTAGACATAAAAGGGAGAAGACCTCCCCTTCCCAAGGATTTGGGCCTTCTGGGTCCCCTTCTCCCCCCCCCCCGCCCCCTGGAAGTCTTTTTCTTCTGTCCTTTATAATGCCTTTCCTTTTCCACTCTACCCTTGCCTCTGCTTCTTCAGTATTATACTTCAACATTGGGGAAGCAAGGACTCCTCACAGTAAATGGCAGTAACAGTTTTATCATCAGAGAAAAGAGAGGACTTTGGAAGAAGGTACTGAGGAATTGCCAGAGAAGCAAGGAACCTGACTTAGGACAAGTGGGGTCCTTGACATGTATTTTGGAAAAGAATTTCAGCACAGATGTATTTATAAAAGTAAAGAATACATATTCAAGGGAGGATATAGCCCATCTCGAGAGTGTAGGATGTGTCTGGTGGGTTCCTGACTCACCTGTTAAGGGAAACTTGGTGTGGGGTGGATAGGGGAATGCATGCAGGGATGACAAGTCTGCTGATGACCAGAGTGTTTAGGTGATCTGTACATTGTCAGGATCCTTAGGCTGATAGGTCTTCATTATCATTATTAGATTTTATTAAGATGTCATATCTCTCTTAATCTTTTTACTGATTAACTAACAGTGTATATATAAATTTTCATAAGTGGATTAAGTTATGGTAACATTAAGATTTACATATTTGGGCTGGGATTGTGGCTCAGCGGTAGAGCGCTCGCCTGGCACGTGCGCGGCCCGGGTTCGATCCTCAGCACCACGTACAAATAAACCCATTGTGTGTACAACTAAAGCAAATAAATAAATATTAAAAAAAAAAAGATTTACATATTTAAGATATAAGAAATTTGAGAGCAACAGACCAGGGACAGAGAATAGTTTGGGGAGTAACAGGCACAATAATCTATGTGAAAATTTAAATTAAGACTAAATTACCCCATCTTTCCTTTAACTTATTTTTTATTTCTCCTATTCTACCACAATTTTAAAAACTAGTAGTAATACTGTGCATCCACAAACCTGTTGGTCCAACACAATGACTAGAGTGACTCCAGGATGGCTGAGGTCTCTGCATGCTCTCTGTCAGGTGTTGCGTTTCTATCTTAGGGGAGGACACATTGAATTAAATAATTACTTGGCAATGTGAAGCTACCCCTCCACTGCTGTATAAACATATTTTCCTCCCCATGTTTTCTGAATTATCTTTTTCTAATTCAGTACATCACAAGTACTGGGAGAGAGCTTGTATTTTATGTTTGGTCTGTTTTATTTAGCTTTTTTTGTCACTGTGACCAAAAGACCTTACAAGAACAAGTAGAAGAGGAAAAATTTATTTTGGTGCTTATGGTTTCACATCTCAGTCCATAGATAGCTGTCCATTTGTTCTGGGGCCAAAGTGAGGAAGAACATCATTTTAGAAGAATGTGGTGGGAGAAATCAGCTCAGTCTCATGGGGACTTGGTTATTCTCCCGTATATGTCTGCCATTTTCTATTCCCTCCTTCCCTTCTTGTTTTCTCTATAATAATTAAGCCATATGTCACCCTACAACATTTACATAGATTATTTCACTTAAAGTCAGAGAATAAATATCAAATTCGAGTCACTTTGTGGTGTAGAGAAACTTATTTCCAAATGCATGAAGATGAACTGTGATTTTTATTATTTCCTACTTTTTTAAAAAAATATTTATTTATTTGCTTTTGTTGTACACAATACAATGCATTTATGTTTACGTGGTGCTGAGGATCGAACCCGGGCCGCGCACGTGCTAGGCGAGCGCTCTACCGCTGAGCCACGACCCCAGCCCTCCTACTTTTATTATTTACATTCCAAATCTAAAACTAAAATCTAAAGCTTATCTTTATATAATAAAAATGTATAATAAATTATATAAATTTTCTGAAATATTAGATACTTCACAATACATGTTTGATGTCAAAAACATATATTTTGTTGTTGATATACTCATTCTTTACGGAGACATAACAAAATTCAAAGTATATCCAGAATCCTCAACTTTCAAAAAGACTTGGAATCTGTAAATAAATAATCAGATTATTTGTATTTTTATTTAGTGTTAATTTCTACTTAATACAGTATTATAAAACTTGCATTACTTGGGAGGAGGATAAGCAGTGTATAACAATAAACTGAGACTTGGAACTAAAGGCAACATGTACATTTTTAGAGAGCATGACTGTCCTCCTTAGCTATGGGACTAGGTCATGCATTATGCAGTACATTCAATTGCTAGTGTTAATTACAGCTTTGTTTGTTTGATTTGTTATGAATAGCTTGCATTCTAACATCTTAAATAGTGTTTCTGCTCCCGGAGAGTGAGTAGTGCAGAGCTGTAATTTCTAATGAAGCTTCTAAGTATTACCCATTCTTCTAAATTATTTATATTATGCTCATTGGATGCAATCTGGATTCATTAGATTTTAGGAAAACTCCTGAGACATTTGAGTATCAGCCTTACCAGGCATCTGAAATCTAGGTTAGGCCAACAGAGAAGCTAAACTCTAACAATGACACTTACTTCCTCTGACCCACATGTCCAGAATAACTTGCTTACCAGATTCCGATTGTCATTTTAAGCTGTGGTTGTCCCTTAACTGGATCTCCTTTGTTGACCTTGGAATCATTACACTTTCTGGGTGGGCAACTTATTTACTTTCCTTGCTTCTTAATAACAACTACCCTTTGCTAATCCCCAAATCTTAACTTAAATTTTAATTTTTCCAGACAAGTGGAGTTATTTGTATGCCAAATAGACAGTTTAAAATCAAAAGTTTCCAGAATGGAACTCTTGATTTCCAGTGCTGGCTCTTCCTCAGTAACATCAGTCAGCACCACTGACATTTAAAATTATTACAATTGGAGATGGGTTCATTTTTCTCACACATAAGTGCCTGGATCACTGAGATCCCAGGTCTGAGAATGGGCACAGCATGTAATAAATGCTCAACTCACTGTCACAGATGACAGGGAGTAGATGAGATCATAGGGAAAGACAGGTCAAGGGAGGGTCCTATATCCCATTGGGTGGTGTCCTTTGATCTGAGATGGGGTATTTATTTTATGGTAATAGAAAAAATGGAGACGAACATAAGGGCAAACATAAATGTGTTGGTTGTACTACTGGAAAAGATGACAGTTTCTATCTGACAACTTTTATTTTCAGTGAGGTTTGGGACCAAAGTCAGCTTCAGGCAAGAGTGACTTTGAGCTGCAATAGTTGAAAAAATTAGCCAAAAAACCTTTCAAATGGATCAATGAGTTAGGCCTTGCTGTTGTTCAAATGTGTCCCCCAAAGTCCTTGTATTAGAAATGTTATCTCCAAACATATATGTTAATGGTATTTGGAGATGGGGCCTTTGGGAGGTAATTAGGATTGGTGAGGGCATAAATGTAGGGACTTTATGATGGCATTAGTGACTTTATAAAAAGAGAAAGAAACACCCAAACTAGCATGCTTTCTTTCACCATGTGATTCCCTCACAGGACCCTTGCCAGATGTTGAGCCAGTGCCACTGCCTCCAGAACTGTGAGCTAAATAAACCTCTTAAAAAAAAAAAAAAAAAAAAAAAACCCAATCACCTGTTTTTTAGTATTTTGTTGTAGCAAAAGAAAGCATACTTAAGACAGATCTGAAGAAAAGTTGTGGGATCACTTCTTAGTATAATTTATAAATGTAGATATTCTTGTTTACAAAAATTATTCCACTTGGTATCTTCAAACATGTTTGTCTTTTAAAAATTCAAGAAAAATCAAGCTTATGACAAATTCACAAACTCTGGGGCCACCACTCTAGTGGAAATGGCAGAATGAAAACATATATGTGCCTTTCCTTTCTGCCACGAACCTACATCCAGGACAGAAAATAGTATACAGAGGAAAACTCATATTTTAGCATGATGACTGTGTAACTGGGGCTCATCTACTGATGGGATTCCTGGTAGTTTCTGTGACATAAATGGCAGCATAACAGTCAAGGATGGTGGTACATGCTTGTAATCCCAGTGGCTCAGGAGGCTGCAAATGTGAGGTGCTAAGCAACTCAGTGAGACTCTGTCTCTAAATAAAAATAGGCTGGGATGTGGCTCAGTGGTTAAGCACCCCTGAGTTCAATCCTAGTACTACCCCCACCAAAATGTGACCTAGTCTGGAAGCCTCAGTCTAGAATTTGCACCATGGCTATAGGAAGATAATGTTTTCTATTCAAGGGACAATGGGTTTTTCAGAAAATTTCAGGAATGAATGAACACTAAAATTAATTATAGCTTTTATATTTCTCACCAAATCTTCTTGTATTATGTTGATGAAGACAGTGGAATCGTAAAATAATAATAGTGTAATTATAAGCTGGAGAAATGGATCATTTTGGTCTGTAGGGGTCTGACTTTCAAAGAGGTGATAACTCATCTGTAGAGCTTATGGGTATGCCCAGATCCTATGAAGAGGGTTCCCATGCAGACTTCAAACTTGAGGAAAATATTCTTGGGGCAATACTTCTCAATTTAGATAGTAAAAGAAGAAAGAAGAATAACCCCTTGTTCTCACTTATTATCACTCAGGGGCAACTCCGGTTGGGAACTTGGAGGCCATTATCTTCCTAATATCTGCTTTAGCCTCCCTTAATTCTCTGGAAAACAATGTTTTCTCTCTCTTGTGATATGCTGGGCAAATGCCACTTAAGTCCCTCTATCCTCAGCTTGACTTTTAATCCTTGAGTAAATTATATTACAGACCAATGGTAACAACATGGTATTGGCACCAAAATAGATTTGTAGACCAACGGTACAGAATAGGCGACACAGAGACTAACCCACATACTACAGTTATCTTATACTAGACAAAGGCACCAAAAATGTACATTGGAGAAAAGATAGCCTCTTCAACAAATGGTCCTGGGAAAACTGGAAATCCATATGCAACAAAATAAAATTAAACCCCTGCACCTATTAGAAGAAAAAGTAGGCCCTAATCTCCATCATGTCGGATTAGGCCCCAACTTCCTTAATAAGACTCCTATAGCACAAGAATTAATATCAGGAATCAATAAATGGAATCGATTCAAACTAAAAATCTTCTTTTCAGCAAAAGAAACAATCAGTGAGGTGAATAGAGAGCCTACTAATTGGGAACAAATTTTTACCACACGCACGTAAAATAGAGCACTAATCTCTATAATATGTAAAGAACTCAAAAATCTTAACACCAAAATAATAATAATAACCTAATCACTAAATTGGCAAAGGAACTGAACAGACACTTCTCAAAAGAAGATATACAATCAATCAACAAATACATGAAAAATGTTCAACATCTCTGGCAATTAGAGAAATGCAAATCAAAACTACTCTAAGATTTCATTTCACTCCAGTCAGAATGGCAGCTATCAAGAATATAACCAACAATAAGTTTTGGTGAGGATGTGGGGGAAAAGGCACACTCATACATTGCTGGTGGGACTGCAAATTGGAGCAGCCAATATGGAAAGCAGTATGGAGATTCCTTGGGAAACTGGGAATGGAACCGACCTCCTTATGACCCAGCTACCCCACTCCTTGGTCTATACTCAAAGGATTTAAAAACAGCATACTACAGGGACACAGCCACATCAAAGTTTATAGCAGCACAATTCACAATAGCTAAACTGTGGAACCAATTTAGATGCCCCTTAGCAGATGAATGGATAAATAAAATGTGGTATATATACACAATGGAATATTACTCAGCAATAAAAAAGAATAAGATCATGGCATTCAAAGGTAAATGGATGAAGTTGGAGAATATAATACTAAGTGAAGTTAGGCAATCCCAAAAATTCAAATGCCCAATGTTTTCTCTGATATAAGGAGGCCGATTCACAGTGGGGTTGGGATGGGGAGCATAGGAGGATTAAAGGAACACTAGAGTGGCCAATGGGGAGGGAGGAGAGGGAGGGGGCAAAAGGGTGAACAAGAAGAAAAAAAAAGATGATAAAATAAGATGGATATCATTACCCTAAGTGCATGTATGAAGTCACTAATGGTGTGAATATACTTTGTATACAACCAGAGATATGTAAAAATGTGCTCCATATGTGTAATATGAATTGTAATGCATTTTGCTGTCATATATAACAACTTAGAATAAAAGAAAAAAAATGTTCAACCAGAGAACACCAGATAAAGAAGAAAAGATGAAAGAGAAATACCAATGTAGGGAAAATGAAAATTGACCCCCTAAGGAATGATCAATAATTCAGGGAGCAGAAGAAAATTGTTTTATTAAAATTTTTAATTTTATCCTCAAAGTTATTCATGTATTACACATTTAAAATCCTTCTCTGTAAAAAGAGAATAAGCAACTGAACAAAATCAGAAAATTAAGGTTATACCTGGAAAATATTTTAAAATAGAAATTTAATAGTGGAGCTGGAAGATAAATTTGATCCAGTTGCCCATATTCACCTCTCACTAACAATAAAGACAGGCCAAATATGGAAAACAGGAGATCAATTTAAGAGGTAACAATGTTGAGCTTATTTTAATACTTTGCTCTTAGATACTGGGGAGGGGGGAGGGGGTTGAGAACTTTCCTAACTTGGTTGTGTTATGAGAAATGTCTAACCACAATGGATCACTCTCATCTTACTTATCTGCTTCTGAGAAGAATGAATGGTAAAATACTTATGTCTTATTTTTGCTGTTTTGAATTACAACAGCCTCATAATATTTTAAAACACACAAAGACACAAGAAGATTGAGTAGAAGAGGCATCTTTAAAATCAAAGTAGATTCTGTATGACAGAAAATAGGACCTAGAGGTTGGGTGACTTTGTTAATTTGTTGAAGTCACATTAATCTTTGTTAACAAACAAACAAAAGAAAAAACCAATAAGAATTAGAAACTTTACATAAACAAAAATTGAAAAAGAAAATGGTGATTTAAATTCAATGAAAATTAAAATGTGTATTTTTGCATAAGTGGTAGAAGATTAGTTTGTTTTTCATTACTCTGATGAAATACCTAAGACAGCCCAACTTTACAAGGAAAGAGATTTATTTAGCTCACAGTTTTTAAGGTTTGAGGGCATAGCACTGGTATCAGCTTGGTTCTAGTGGTGGCAGAGTCCTTGCACAGCATTCATAAGGTCCTGGGTTTGAGCCCCAGAAACATAATAAACAAATAAATAAATAATAAATAACTTAAGGCTGTGTATATAATCACTAGAAGACATAATATTTTTATAATATAGTAGAGGGGGAATATGCTATCTTCTCAACAATTGTTTATGGTTTAGATGTGAGGTATCCCCCTAAAGCTTATGTGTGAGACAATGCAAGAGGGTTTAGAGGTGAAGTGATTGGGTTGTGAGAGCCTTAACCCAATTAGTGCATTAATTTCCTATGGAGATTAATTGGGTGATAACTGAAAGCAGGTAGGATGTGGCTGGAGAATGTGAGTCACTGGGGGTTTGCCTTTGGGGTTTACATTTTGTCATGGTAAAGAGAGTTCTGTCTTTGCTTACTGGTGTTGTGTATCCAACTGCTTTCCTCTGCCCTGCTCTTCCATTATGATATTCTGCCTCATCTCAGGTCCTGAGGAATGAACTCAGCCATCTATGGACTGAAGCCTCTGAAACCATGAGCCCCCAAATAAACTTTTTCTTCTGTAAAGATTAACAAGATAAAAGCATAACACATTCATTTAACCAATATTTTATGTGACATGGGAACTTTTCAAAAATAAAGACTCCAAGATTGGGGGGGGGGGTATTTTTATGACTACATTCCATGAAGAATGGACAGTTGTGTAGAATAATGGATGGACAAAAAGGGTGTGATTGAGTAGTAGGAAGCCAGGGGCAACTCAGAAAGTCCTGCATGTTCAGGCCCTTGTAGGGCTCCATCTCCCCCCTGCTCCTGGAGTATGTATGGGGCAGAACACTTGTCACAGCAGCCTTCAGTGGGAAAGGAGGAGAAGGAGGTCAGAGCATGATCTTCCTAGATTTGCTTCTGGGATGTGGGGGATTTCAGTTTCTGTGATCTGATACAGGGGATTGCTTTTGCAGCCTTTCCATCTCCTTCAGCTCAAAATACTTAGCACACCAATGCTATACTTCAGGGATCAGGTTTGAAACCCTAGAAATTATTTTAAAGCATTATTTTCATAAAATGTTTACAAGATAAAAAGCACATATAAAGTATAAATACAAACTAAATATTATTAAAGAATATATTTAATTCATTATCAATGGAGAAACTAGGCAGATTTTGCAATTGTGTCTAATTTAAAATTAGACACGTGTATCTATCAGGAATATTGAACTGAATTGTCAGTGGAGGCAAAAGGGGCTCTTCCACAATGGAGGAATCAACTGAGCCCCCACCTGGAGTAATTTATTTCACATCCATAGACAAGAGGTATTTTGCATTGTTCTCATTTATCTACAACTTTCTAATTTGTCTCAAATAACTCGGAGGCATCGTGTGGCACAATGCAAGCATAGGATCAGAGAGCCTGGAAGGATGGCAAAGATCCTTTGTTGAACCAACTATATAGTCAGACTGAACACTGAACCCTCTCTTAGGCCCATCTGTGCATTTCTTTATAAATTCCAACTTTAGCCAAGAACTTAGATCCCCAGATTCTTTATCCTCCACCATATCCTGGGGGAAGGCTGATCACTCTGGCTTTTTTTCAGCAAGAATCCTGCTAGATCATTTCATGGAGAATCTTTCTTACTCGTGATGTTGCTTTCCCTTATCCATCTATGGGCTCCCCTTCTGCTGCTGAACAGAATGACCTTCCCACTTATCCATGTTGTATTGGAATTTAAGTCCCATCTCTCTTCCTCACTGCAAAATCCCATTGTTGTGGTCCTTATATCTATGGTGATAATCCTGAATAAAATTTTTCCTGTTGTGTTTTAAGAAGTCTCCTTGAATAATTTTATTTTTCCTTAACAAGGGCCTTCTTTACACAATGCAGTTTTTTACAGCAGCCCAAATTTTTACAATGGGTACATCTAGTAGGAACTGAAGACCCACAGAGCCAGCATGAATATAGGAATCCATAGCCTCTGGTTCTTGCGGTGTTGCAGGAAGGATTTCAGGCAAGTTGCACACAGTAACAGTCAAGAGTTTATTTGGAAAAGTGAGAACGAGAGAGATAAGCATACAGTACAGGCACTGAGTGGTCTGGACTGTATCTAAACAATGTGGCCCCGACAGAATCAAGGATTTTTAAGGAGTTTGAGTTTTTGTCTTTGTCCTATTTTCTTGTACTCCTTGATAGAGACATCAGTGAATTTCCTACATGAGGGTTATGATGTCCTAGTCACAAAAAAAGGTGGTTGTGACATAGTTTCAATGCTAAGGGAGGGTCCTGGCAACCTGGTCACAAGAGATAGTAGTAATGTGGTCTGGAACCACTTGTTCCCTTAAGAGATTAACTATGGCTGGGAGAAGATCTGAAATACCAGGCCCCATTTTCCTAAAGTTTGTCTGTTCTGATGAGGGTCCCCCTGGTTTTAAGCAATAGTGCCCTTAAGTGATTATAATTAGCTAAGGTTTTAGAAAGGTTAGACATTCTAGCTCACCTTCTTTCAATGCCTGTCCAGTACTGCTCTGTCTCAGTTTGGTGACTCATGGATTTTCTTAATGCATGTGTCTGATGTTTTTCGTGAATATTACTGCCATTTATTGACCTTCCCCTACCCACCTGTTTATTGACTCACCTATCTAACAGAGAAACTGAGAGTAGGGATTTATGATCTTGGGGAGATTGCACTTCATTATAAGCATATCAGTTCATACAAACACACACACACACATACACATAATAATGTATGAGACTAACTCTAAACACATAATTGAAAAGAGGATCAGCATGTGATCAATACTGTTTATATAAATATATTTGCTTATTGTTTTAGTCAGGTTTTTTTTTTTTTTTTTCTGCTCTGACTAAAGGATCTGACCAGCACAATTGCAGAGGAGAAAAGGTTTATTTAAGGGCTCATGGTATCAGAGGTCTTGGTCCATAGAATGCCTGCTCCATTCTTCAGGGCTCAAGGTGAGGCAGAACATCATAGTGGAAAAGTGTGACAGAGGGAAGCAGCTCACATGGTGATCAGAGAGCAAAGGGAGAGTCTCCACTTGCTAGATACAAATAAATATATACCCTAAAGCCATGTCCCCATCAACCACTTCCTTTAATCACATCCCCTTGTCTCCAGTTACCACTCAGTTAATCCTATCAGTGATTATTTCACCAATTAGGTCAGAACTATAATCCAATCATTTGTCCTTCAAACTTTTTTTGCATTGTCTCATAAGTGAGATTTTGGGGAACACCTCACATCCAAATTATAACACCTATTTATTTATTTGCATAATTGTGAAAAGATTTGGTATAAAAAGTCTGAATGTAGAAAATAAGAAACAATGGAAATTTTTTCTTATACTTCACAGCTAATAGGTTTAAAGCAGGCAAGGTAAACATAACTACTAGAGCCCCTTTATTGTATTTTTTATATCTGTTTCTAAGCAGTTAGGGACACAGAGATAAAACTCTAAACAAAACAATGGTGTTTTAAATCTCTCTATCTTGTGTGCCTTTGCTTTATGCGCATTTTTTTATTATACTAAAGAATTGTTTGTGAACTTTACCTAAGTGATTAAACAATTCAGTCGATGCAAAGAAAAACAGCAAACATCTCCCAAAGCAGTGAAAATCTTGCAGCTGAGCTCTGGAGTTGTCATTAAAGAAAGCAATAAAAAGACCTGCTAGAACAATTGCAAGTTAGGAATGAGATTTGCAGGAGTATTATTGCATTTTCCCAATGCTTCTTTCAATTTTAATATTTCTTCCCAGACCACAGATGAATGTTCTGTGTTTGAGGCAAAAAAGGGGCAATTTTGAATAATGCTTGGCAAGGTATTTTGTAAAGTATAATGAGTAGTCTAGGTGAAAGAAAAAAGAAAGATGGAAGGACGGGAGAGATGAAGGGAGGAAGGGAGGGAAACTTATAAGACTAACTTTAAACACATCATTGAAAAAAGAATCAGAGTTGCTCAATAATGTTTATTGCTGCAAAGTCTTCTTGTCCCCTAAAATTTTCAGCAGGATCTTGGACTGATTTGCTGTGTTTAGTGATTTGCCATGCTTTTAGCGCCATAGTTGAGTCAGGTAAGATGTAAGTGTCTTTGTGTCACAAACTCTTCATCACCCAGTAATAGATCCAAAGGCAGATTCTCCTGGAAGAAAGCTCAGGTAGTTTAAACTTGAAGCCTCTCTTTGGCCTCTGGCTTCTTTCAAAGTCTGCATCTAAATCTGTATCGTTTGCATTGTGGAGGACCTCGAACTGCTTACACTTCAGGTCCTATTATACTTAAAAGTACTTTTTCATACTCCAGCTAGAAAAGTCACAGTCACATTATTTCTTTTTCTTATCCATTTCATCTCCAGAACAAATATTTTGCTTCTCTGATTTCTTCCCACCTTCTATTTCTTTTTGCTTCGATTAGGTAGAAGAATCCAATATCAATCCAAAATCAAGAATCCATGAATTTAGTTCAGGAATTAGAAGATGTGAAGAATGGACATTTGGGGACTTTGAGCCATGCATGTACTAAATCACTCAGAAAAATGTATTTAGCACTGATTTGGCATGTGTCAAGCATTAAACATGCCAAGGAAGATGAGGTGTGTTCCCAGGCAGCAAAGGGCAGGACATTGGGAAAACAGGCATGAACCAGTGTTCTCAGCTTGTCTTAGAATTCTGTGGAAATACATAAGGATCACCACAAATGGAAGCCACCAAAAGTTACTTATGAAGAGCTTACTATAACAAAGAGTTTGACAATTGTCTCTTGTGCATGCATGCATGTGGCTGTATAGTGGAGAAAAGGAAGGCTCCAGGTATGCTCTTATTGCAGGCTGTTGGCTTGGGGACGCTGGAGGTGAGCTAAGCAAAAAGGGTATATTTTAGTGAACTTAGGAAAGCATATATGGATGAGAAGCCAGGAATTGGGTAGAGTGTGAGAGTCAGAGTTTTGTCATATACAGTCTGGTCATTGTTGACATATTCAGTCCTTCAGCTGTGAGAGCAATGATAACAACAATTAACAAATGATTAATGCCAAATCATTTATAAAGCATGTTAAATGGATTATCTCATGTAAGGAAACAAATTTTTTAAGGTAATTTTACATCATATTCACTTAAAACATGGGGAAGTAGGGGCTTAGAGGAGTTAACAAAGCTCATAGCTACAGAGAATCTGCAAAGTAACCTCCTTTTCATTACATGCAGGAGCTAAGAGGATTCTCAGTGTTGGGTGAAATATATCACATTAAAGGTGACTGAAAGAGGAGACAAAAGTTGATGGTCATTTAGGATCAAAACAGGTTGTGAGATTGTATATTTCAATAACAGCTATCTTCTCACCAATTAAAATATGCAGCCATATTTTAATCTATATGAATTAATATGCCTCAACAAAATCTGATAAGAATACTAATCTACATACTACTACAACCTTCCTAAATACCATTAGCATAATTTTAGAATAGAATTTAAGTAATGCAAAATATTATTCTTTTTCATTTAGCTCTAATATACATTTTTCCCAATAATAATATTGGTTATTTGGGGGTTATTCTTCTACTCAGTAATTTTCAATTAGAACTATAAAATTGTTGTAAGGAAGCAATTCTTTAAAAGAATGTAATATTTCTCTAATGGAATTACTAAAGAAAAAAAAATTCAGTGTGTAAGTTACATTGGCTGTGTTACCTACCTGCAAAAGATCCTGCCTGGGGAGGAAGAGGTTAGGCCATTACACCCTCTGTTCAAGAAATATTTGGAGTCAAATTGATAGGAAAATAGGTTTTATTCAAAGCCAGCTTGGAAGGAAGATAGAAAAAACTTAATTGTTTCTTACATAGAATCCCTGAATAGTTGGAATCCCTGAATAGTTGCAGAATTATGGAGAAGAGGAGGGAAGTAACAAAAGGCAGGAAATGTGCTTATGTAGATCTAGTGAGGTGTGTTGGACAGGCCAGAGTGGACCACCTCCACTCCCATCATTTTCAGCACCAGTCAGGGTTGGAGGTCCCAGCCTCCCTAGGCTCCACTCTGCGCACGAGGAAGCCATTCCCAACTTTTGATGGGAGGCCTGAAATTCAGTCTGTTTCAAAAATACAGTTATCTAAAAGGACATCTTTAATATCTGAGAGGGCTTTTTAAAAAACACAAATGTATTTGATAAAAATTTACTTTAGGAATTTGAACCACTCTTGAAGTAGCCAAATGGTGTACTTTACTTGTGCTCACACGGTGATTAATTATTACAGAAGCAAGGTTCAGGTAAAATTATAAATGCCTTGAAACTGGGAATATTGACAGTACCTCCTTTGGTGTTACCTCTTGTTTTCATTGCTTTTGAGCTATTATATATTGGGTAGGTTACAGGAAAGTAAAAGCAATGCAAATAATTCCTGTCCATAGACATGCAGATGAATTGTCTGGTGGGAGTACGATTGATAATTACCCTTCTTATGAAAGTAGTCCAGTTTCACATCAAAAGTCTGCATTTCTAATGGCCTTTTATTGTCTGCTTTTTGGATTCCTTTTCAAATTGATTATAACATCTTGCCAGATTCCTCATTAATTAAGGAGCTAAATAAAATCTGTGACACACTTACATTTTGTATTTATGAGAATTATCATTTTACTTTTTTTGGAAAATTATTTTTTAACAAAGGGAATATCACAAAAAGGGAGATAAAATACTTTCTTTTTGATGGTATTACTATGTAAGTAGCTGCATTCATTTGAAGTAAACACAGGACTTGAGTTTTTATAGTAACAAATAAATAAAAATGGTATATTTATCAAACAATGAGTAAAAATATATCTCTGAAGAAGCAGATCAAAGCATTTGAGGCAAGAAGATCAAGAATACATCTTTTTTATAGCAATGAGCCCTATGAGAGCACAAATGGCCAATAGAAAATTTATCTCATATTAGACAATGGTGCGAAAAACATACATTGGAGAAAAGATAGCCTCTTCAACAAATGGTGCTGGAAAAACTGGAAATCCACATGTAATAAAGTGAAATTAAACCTCTGTCTCACCATGCACAAAACTCAACTCAGAGTGGATCAAGGACCTAGAAATTAAAGCAGAGACCTTGTGCCTAATGGAAGAAAAAGTAGGCCAAAATATCCATCATTTTAGATTTGTCCCAGTGTCCTTAATAATACTCTTATAGTGCAAGAATTAAAACCAAGAATCAATAAACGGATGGATTCAAACTGAAAAGCTTCTTTTGAGCAAAAGAAACAATCAGTGAGGTGAATAGAGAGCCTACAGAATAGGAGCAAATCTTTACCACAAACACATCAGATAGAGCACTAATCTCTAGGATATATAAAGCACTCAAATACCTTAACACCAAAAAAGTAAAAAATAAAAAAAAAAAAATCCCCAATCAATAAATGGGCCAAGGAACTGAACAGACGCTTCTCAGAAGGCAATAGACAATCAACAAACATTTGCAAAAATGTTTAATATCTCTAGCAATTAGAGAAATGCAAATCAAAACTACTCTAAAATTTCATCTCACTCCAGTCAGAATGGCAGCTATTAAGAATATAAACAACAATAAAGTTGGTGAGGATGGGGGGGGGCAGAAAGACACACTTATACACTGCTGGTGGGACTGCAAATTGGTACAATCTGGGAAGCAGTATGGAGATTCCTTGGAAAACTTGGAATGAAACCACCATTTGACCCAGCTATCCCACTCCTCGGTCTACACCCAAAGGACTTAAAAACAGCATACTACAGGGACACAGCCACATCAAAGTTTATAGCAGCACAATTCACAATAGCTAAACTGTAGAACCAACCCAGATGCCCTTCAGGAAATGAATGGATAGGGAAACTTTGGTGTATATATACACAATGGAATATTACTCAGCATTAAAAGAACACAAAATCATGGCATTTGCAGGTAAATGGATGGAGTTGGAGAATATGATGCTAAGTGAAGTAAGCTCATCCCAAGAAACCAAAGGCCCCCAAAGTTTATTTGATATGAGGATGCTGACTCATAATGGTGATGGGGGCAGAGAGCATGGGATGAATGGAGGAACTTTAGATAGTGCAAAGGGGAGCGAGGGGAAGGGAGGAGGCATGGGGGTAGGAATGACGGTGGAATGAGTTAGACATTATTACCCCTGAGTTCATGTATGAAGACACCAATGATGTGAAAATACTTTGTGTACAACAGTGACTTGAAAAATTGTGCTCTATATGTGTAATATGAAATGAACTGCATTCTGCCATCATATAAAATAGAATAAATAAATAATTTAAATAAAAAAATGAAAAAAATGTAGATCCAACTCCCTCTGACACCAGCACAACTCAATATGCTTCCTGTTCATAGCACATTCATTTGATTTAATAAAATTCATACTGCTCTAGGATGTGCTTTAAGCATCTAGTAATGTTTTTAGAAGTTAAAGACTCAAGGAAAATAAATTATGTTTTCTTCAGTGTCATGGACATATATTTTAGTTTGAAGTGTCCTATTTTAAACACATGTTAAGTGCATGTGACTATGCAGTGGTTTATACATCACTATAAGTAATGAATGTTTTAAACTATGGAATAGCTGTGAAAAATGAAAGTTTGGGCACTTTAGTCAGGAAGACTTATTGTAACTCTCATGGGAGAAGAGATGTCTGAAAAGTTCCTGGAGAAGAGGGGACTTGACTCAGGACAAGCAGGTTCTTGAGATTCATGACAGAAAAGAATTTCAGCATATACTGGTCAGAGACACAGAAAAAAAAGTTTATTTAGGGAAGTAGAGCATATTCAAGGGAGAATGTGGGCTATCTTGAGAGTCACAAGCTTTGGGAGAAAAGCAATGAATACACATTTAAGGGAGAATGCAGGGAATTTCCAGGTGGAAGACAGGAAGCCATTGGCCTGGTGTTAATATTTATAGAGGGGACTGGGGTTGTGGCTCAGCGGTAGAGCACTCGCCTAGCACGTGTGCGGCCCAGGTTCGATCCTCAGCACCACATACAAATAAACCCATTGTGTACAACTAAAGCAAATAAATAAATTAAAAAAAATATTTATAGAGGGACAGGTTGCTAGGGGCTAAACTAGAAGAGGAATCAGGGTAGAGTTACACAATTTCACATCAGTTTTCGCTTTCTTGTGCATTGCCCTTTTGTTACATTTTGAAAGCAAAGGCATGGATCAAGGACATGGGCCAGGCAAGCATGCTGGGTAGCTCAGGAGCTGCAACTGTTGATGGGTGCTTTCTGCATTTCAGTAACTAATGGACATTTCTTTCTTTTTATTTAATATTTATTTTTTAATTGAGTTGGACACAATACCTTTATTTTATTTAATTATTTTTATGTGGTGCCGTGCATGTGCTAGGGGAGCACTCTCCTGTTGAGCCACAACCCCAGCCCACTAACGGGCACTTCCTGCATTTAAATAATTCATTATTGTTTCCTTTGAGACTCAATATCTCTCCCTTGATCCTCAAAGCCCCATCTCATAACCGCGTTTCTATGAATGATAAAAAAGAATATATTTATGAGCTGGGGCTGTAGCTCAGTTGTAGAGCACCTGCTTCACACATCTGAGGCACTGGGTTCTATCCTCAGCACCACATAAAAATAAAAAAAGATATTGTGTTCATCTACAACTAATGTGTGTGTGTGTGTACATATATATATATATATATATATATATATATATATATATATATATATGAAAAGGAAATTTATATTCCTGGAGTTAAGATTTTTTTCTATGTAGATTCATGTTATGTAACATTTCGGGGAATTTTTCTCCCTTAAGAATATCATGGTAATTTTTGAGTACGAACTTGTATAAAAATACATTTCAAATGAACCCACCTCAATCAATATCAGGTGGATTAAATATGTTTAAGAATTCAGACATAACTAGTATTTAATTTGTTGCACCTTTAAAGAAACAAAGAATAAGTAGGTTGTACAAAAGATATAGTGGAGAGTCCCTATTGATTAATTTAACTATGTGGTTGATTTGATAACAGACAGACACACTTTGTTTTAGTTCTGACAGTCTTGAATCCATCCAGTCACCATACCTTTTTGGTCACTTTTAATAACACCATATCAATTTACATTTTATAAACATAGAACCAGTTCACAGTGACTATGATAATGTTGATATACAATTATATTCATGGAAGCACTCATTGCATGAGTCATTAACTGCAATGATATACACTGCTTCTAAGGTTGACATGATGCCAGTGTAGGTAATAGTTAGTGATGAGCAGTGGAATGCATAGTAAGGTCATAAGTTTACTTTAATTTGCTCTTGAAATTTTCTTTACATTACTGCCAAGGCAGATCAGTAAATAACTTGTAGAAAACCTGTAGTTAAAACATCAGGTATACAGACCTTGAGAGTGAGCAAACAGAAGTAAAAGGAGCTACTTGGGGAAATAACTGGGGAAATACATGAAGAAAAAAATGTATAGGACTAACTCTTGGCAGGGCCCATATACATCAAGATAAAAGTAAGAGTGATGGCCCCAAGTTGTCTTCTTGTATTTCAACATGGGGGGCTGTTTACTAGTGCTGACCTGACCTTAACATAAAACTGACTTATAGAAGAAGCTCCTGACTAAGATGGCTATCATGACAGTTCCAGAGAAGACCAACTAAGGTAAAAAACTCCACTGCCTGACCTGAAGGAGTACTGAATACTAATTGACAAATAATGCAGAAGGTGGTCCCCAGTTCTCAAGGCAAATGTCAAACTGTAATAAATTTGGAAACAACATTGTTTCCTTCATCATTCTCTTCTGGGAGATGACCAGCTCTCTCCCTTGAGAGTGTTCTCTTGAGTAAAATAAACTTGAGGTTTATTTTACCTTACCTTATTTCACTTTAATTTTTCCCATAATAAAGTTCTCTTACATGGCTTTTGCTGTCTGACTTTAAGTGTTCTTTTGTTAGAACACAAGGGTTTGTAGTTTTAGTGTGATAAACCAGCCTAATTCCATCTTAAGACTGGGAGCCATCCTGTCAAAAAGTTATGAAAAGCCCACTTCAGTTTTCTATGAAATGCTAGGATTCTTATTTGGCTTGAGCTTATTGTCTGGCATTCATTCCCAGGCCTTGAGCTCGCTCAGGTCTGGCTTTCCTTGACCAGATAACAACTCTCTCTCAAAACAAATGATGCCTCATAAACTTTTGATGTGGGGTTTGACTTTTACTCCCCTTTTTTCTTGGAATGCAATGCCATGTAGATATTAGTTTGCTACTTGCTTTGAATTACACATGTCTGACCTTGTTAGCTGTAAGTTCCCAACATTTTCTGTAACTCTTTGAACTATAAAGACCTTGTCTTCCCGGAGAGCGGGGCTGACCCCAAGCCCAGTGTTTGGGAGGGGCAGCCCTGGCCAGCTCTCTTTATATGTATACAATATAAGCTTGCTTTAATCTAAAATTGGAGTTGGTGGTCTTTTCTTTGCGTCTTGGATCAACATTTTTGGAGGCCGCAGCGAGATTCAGACCACTACAAATTCTGAAGCCGGACCTTTGCTCTGGGACTCCGGGGTGGAGTGCTACCCTAGGGGGTGCGCACCTTGAGACGTTCCAAGGCCCCAGGGTGTGCCTTCAGTCCTTCGGACTACTGGAGTAAACTGCCGCATCAAAAATTAGCAAGCATCCAGTGGAAAAAAAAAAAAAAAAACTCCACAAGTAAGTGGCGCCCTAGTAACATCTGGTATCTGGTTTTGAGATCTCTTCTGGGGATAGCGAGGTGCCTGGCGAGGCACATACACTCCTGTCCAGGGCAGTAGCAAAAGGTCGCACTGCTTTCTGGTTCTGGTCGGGAATTCCCACTGGGGACAGAGAGGTACCTGACGAGGCACACACGCACTCCTGTCTGGAGCATTAGCAAGACGTTGCACTGCTCCCTGTTTGGTTTGGCGCCTTGTTCTTGTTCTTTTGTGTATTGTCCTGTGTTCTGGTTTTTTGTTTTGTTTTGTTTGTTTTCTGCTTTCTCATTGTGTCTTCTCTGTTGTAAATGTAAAAAATTGAACAACATGGGTAATAAGACAAGTAAGCCTGATGCTCCTTTGAACTGTGTTTTAAGGAATTTTGACAAACTTTATCCCCATTTTGTTAAGCAGGATTATGATTATCCCATCACCAAGAAACGCCTCCGAACATTCTGTGAGGTAGAATGGCCCACCTTCGGAGTCGGCTGGCCCCCTGAGGGCACCTTTGATCCCCAAGTGGCATGGGCTATATCTAACATCACTCTTGGTAATCCTGGCCACCCACATCAAATAGGATATATTCTACCCTGGGCAGAGGCAACAACTAATTCCCCCGCCTGGATGAAGGTTTGGATAGTCCGGAACGGACAGGGAGGGCAAGCCCTGGTTATGGCTGGGAGAACTCCCCAGGGTCCCTCAAAAACAAACCATAAATCCACTAAGAGCCCTGTCCTACAGGACTCTCCAGAGGATTCCCTCCTTCCCCCAGATGCTTCGGCTCCTCTTTATCCTCCTGCCTTGGGTGCAGTCGCAGCTGCTCCACTAACTACTCCACCATCTCCCTCTCCCTCCCCTCAACCGCTTCTTCAATTGCCCCACTCATCCACTCCTCCAACTCTAGTCTTCCCAAAGGAGCCAGCCCCTGTTCTTTCTCCTCCCCATACCTGACAGGGCCACCCTTATGGAAGGCCTGACTCAATTGCTTCCCCTGGCCGACCTGCCGGCTCCATTTTTATTAATATCCCTGAAGTGGAACCGACTCCGGCCCCTGTTCTTCCTCTCCGCCAGATTCCAGAAGGTCGCTACGTGTATGTTCCATTTTCCATAACAGACCTTTATAACTGGAAAAACCAGAATCCCCCTTTTAGCACGGATCCTAGTTCCTTGATTTCTCTGGTTGATTCCGTTTTCTTTAATCACCTCCCCACCTGGGATGACTGTCAACAGATTCTCCATACTCTCTTCACCACAGAGGAAAGGGAGCGAATCCTGGCAGAAGCGGCTAAAGCGCTGCCTGGGATAAGTGCTCTTACAAGCGACGAAAAAACAGAAGTGATTGAACGAGCTTTACCTAGGAGAAGACCAAGCTGGGACTATGGGACAACTAAAGGTAGGAGAGCACTCGGTGAGTACCACCAGACTCTGTTAGAGGGCCTTAAGAGGGCAGCTCGAAAACCCACAAATCTTTCTAAGGTAGCAGATGTGAAACAGGGGCCAGATGAGTCGCCTTCAGCGTTTCTCGAGCGCCTCCTTGAGGCATACCGTCTATATAACTCCTATAGACCCTGAGAACCCGACAAGCCTCAAGGCGATTAATCTGGCTTTTGTGACTCAGTCAGCCCCAGACATCCGTAAAAAGATTCAAAAGATAGATGGTTTTGCAGGAAAAACCAGGTCAGAATTATTGGAAATAGCCCAAAAGGTGTTTGAAAATAGAGATAGCCGAGATGATCTACTGATAAAAAAAGTAACAGGGCCACAGTGGCCGCATTACAGGCTTCTGAAACCTCGAATCCTAGACAAAGGCAGACCACATACAACAGAGACAAAAAGCGGTCTTCCCTGCTACAAAACCAGTGTGCTTATTGCAAAGAAATTGGACATTGGAAAAATGAATGCCCCCAACGTAATCCGAAAAGCTTGCCCCGATCACAGGCCAGAGCTCCTCAGCCAAAACCAGTTTTAACTTTAGAAGAATAGGGGGGCCATGGCTCTTTCAAACTGGGCTCCTGAGAGCCCATGGTAACTTTCTCAATTGGGGGCCAACCTGTAAATTTCCTAGTGGATACAGGAGCTTCACATTCAGTGTTACAGAAGCCCATAGGACCCCTCACTAATGAAACCATGGAAGTGCAAGGGGCAACAGGAGAAATTAAAAAGTATAAATGGACTACAGACTGGACTGTTAACATAGGACGAGGAACTGTAACTCACTCCTTCATTGTTATCCCTGAATGCCCTTTCCCGTTGCTGGGACGGGACCTTTTAAGCAAACTTCAGGCAACTATCTCATTTTCTGGAGATATGCCTACATTAGAATTGGGGAATCCTGCAAAGGCCCTAACTATAGCCTGCCCATTAAGTGAGGAATATCTGCTTTTTCAAAATCCTATCCAAACTTCAGAAGGAAAATGGGAGAAATTATTAATTCAAGAAATTCCTACAGTTTGGGCTGAGGATAACCCTCTAGGGCTAGCTGAGCATGTGCCACCAGTTGTAATACAACTAACATCTGGGGCTATGCCCATCCGGGTTAAACAATACCCCATCAGTTTTGAAGCCAAAGAAGGAATTAAAACCCACATCAGGTGTCTCCTAGAAGTGGGGATACTAATTAGATGTCAATCGGCTTGGAACACCCCCTTGCTGCCTGTCCAAAAGCCTGGGACTCAAGATTACAGACCAGTACAGGACTTAAGGGAAGTGAACAAACGGGTAGAAACCATACACCCAACTGTCCCTAAAACCTACACTTTGCTGTTTGTTGCCACCAGAACATACAGTTTATACTGTATTGGATTTGAAAGACGCATTTTTCTCCATCCCTTTGTCAAAACTGAGTCAGCCTATCTTCGCTTTCGAATGGACGGATTTGGAGATGGGGATATCGGGACAACTGACCTAGACTCGACTACCTCAGGGATTTAAAAATTCCCCCACTATCTTTGATGAAACTCTCAATCAAGATCTGAGACTGTTTCGCAGTAAGTACCCTGAGGTAACCTTGCTCCAATATGTGGATGATCTCCTGTTAGCAGCAAAAGACAAAGAGGACTGTTTAAGGGCCACTCGGGGTTTGCTAGGAACCTTGGCTCAATTGGGGTACCGAGTCTCCAAGAAAAAGGCAAAAAAATCTGTTCCTCTCGGGTTACTTATTTGGGATATGAGCTGAGGGAAGGGAAAAGACTGTTATCCCAATCCCGCATAGAAGCCATAATGAAGATCTCAACCCCAACCACTAAAAAGCAGGTTAGGGAATTTCTAGGGGCAGTTGGATACTGCCGCCTTTGGATACCTGGATTTGCTGAAATTGCCAAGCCGTTATATACTGCAACTGCAGGAGGCAAGTCACCTTTAATTTGGACTGAGGAAAATGAATTGGCCTTCAAAAATTTAAAGGAGGCTCTGGTTCAGGTCCCCTGCCTTAACCCTCCCTGATATATCTAAGCCCTTTCATCTTTATGTTCATGAGAAAAAGGGTATTGTGATCCACTCTGTCTTGTGACCTCATCTAGCATACTTCTTGTTAACATAATTTATTGGGTGGGGTGGGGGCAGTGTACTATTACTGGGCCCTACTGTTACTGGGAGGGATAGGGGAATCTAAGCTATTCTATTTGCTGCTCCACAACTACTTAGAGTCAATTTGGGAAGAAAATAGTTTTTATTCAAAGCCAACTTTGAAGGAAGATAAAAGAAACACTATATCAAAGATTCCATTTTTCCATATATCTGAGGGTAAACAAAGCTTTTAAAAGAGAAAGGCCGGCATGGTAACGCATGCCTGTAATCACAGTGGCTTTGGAGTCTAAGGCAGGGGGATTGCAATTTCAAAGCCAGCCTCAGCAACTTAGTGAGGCCCTAAGCAACTCAGTGAGATTGTGTCTCAAAATAAAAAAATAAAAAGGGGGCTGGGATTGTGGCTCAGTGGCAGAGCACTTGCCTTGCACATGTGAGGCACTGGGTTCAATCCTCAGAACCACATAAAAATAAATAAAAAACATAGAGATAATGTGTCTATCTATAACTAAAAAATAAATAAGTAAGTAAAAATAATTCATATAAAGGACTGGGATGTAGCTCAATGGTTAAGTGTCCCTGGGTTCAGTCCCTGGGTTCAATCCCTGGGAGGGCGGGGTGGGGGGGTGGGCAGAGGTAGCAAATGAGTAAAAAGGCAGGAAACATAGATTTATTAGCCTGTGAGAGACTGGCAGGGTAGGGGCCAACCTCCATTCTCAGCTTCCTTGGCATGTGTTTGGCCATAGAGCAGGTGGCCTCTCAGCATGAGGAAGTTGCTCTTAATTTCAGAGGTTCCCCATCTTCAGACTGTTTCAGTGCAGGGATAGAACATAGAGCCTTCCACATGCTAGACACAAGCTTCTCTTGTAACATGTAAGCCAGCTATTTGGAAAATATTTAATAAATACTCATTTAAAGATGGATGAATATCATGCTAACTACTTCCTTCAGGTCCATTCTGTGCTTTCTACAACACAGCATACCCTGATCTTCATGTGCTAGTGCTGACATGTTTTACGCTAGCACAGTGGGCATCTGGTGCCTACCATATTATGTGCATTAAGGAACAGAGATACCAGGAAAGTGGCCCTTGCATCATGATGACTACACAGGTTAGGTTTCACCTTTCCAGGGACAGGTGGGCTTTCACATTCCTAACCTAACTTGCCCTGTATGTGCCTTGTGACCCTGGTGGAGTCTAAGACTCAAACCACACCTACCTTCTAAACTAAAGGACAGGAAATATTTATTGGTCATTATCTTTGATGTGAACATGACAAGTCATGTTAAGTGACCAAGGACTTTGGAAACAAAAGGTGTAGACTTCATTCTGGGAGTGCTAATTTCTAGGCATGTGATTAAACAAGCTATTTAACTTATGTAGATTTACAGTCTCATTCTCAGTAAAATGGGAGCAAAGATATATGGATCATTCTTTTTCTATCAACATTCAGAATTAAACTGGAAACAGAACATAATAAATTGCCTAGGACCTAGAATTTTTATGGCAGTGGGGACTTGAAAGTATGATGTCATTCTGCTCTCAGTCAAAAGTCAAGAGGTGTACCTGGGTGGGACTATCTGGAAACTTCTCTGGGGTCCCCAATAAAACTGGAGTGCAAGAGCAGCATATTGTCTCTCTCTGAGAGGACCCACTCTCTTCTTCTTTTCCTGTCCCTTCAATAAATTCATTGCTGTAATTCTGGGCTAAATGTCTAAAATCCTGATTACAAGAATCAGGGTTTCAAGAGGGGGGTCTTCATGCTGCCTCAGTTTCTCTGAATGCCTCAAATCTGTAACACTCTGATAGCTATTTTGAAATATACAATGAAAACACCTCAGTCTTATTATACTACTGTGCTATAGAGCATTAGAGGTTATTCACCCTATCCAACTGCACCCTGGTACCTGTAACCATCATCTTTGCATTCCCCTCCTACCTGACCCTCCCCAACCTCTGATAACTACAATTTTACTCTCATTTGCTAATAATACATTTATTTTTTAAAAATCCTTTTGTATTTCCCTAAAGCATAGTTGATCTTTTCTTGAATTTCTTCCAGAGCCAGTGTAATTCTGTCCATGTAGCTTCATTTGAATTTCAACCTAGCTGAATCATAATCAATTAAATTCTTTCTCCAGTTAATTCCTGCAGTGATGAAATCAGCCTGAAAAAAAAAAATATATATATATATATAGCCTCTAAAACATAGGGAACTATTTTTTTAACAAATGCAAACATAGGAAGATGTACTGACATTAATGGAGATAATAATAACAAAATAAGAGAAAATCCTTCTGCCTAAAATTAACAAATTAGGGTTGACAGAAAGGTCCAAATAATCTCTGCAAAACTCGAAATGAGCCTAATAGAAACTTAAAGTTCTACTATTAAATTTCAAAATAAAAAATAATGATTTCTCCAGGCAAGATTTATTCCACTGATGAACTCCTATAGAAATAACCAAAGTTACACCTAAGCAAGGTCCTGTCTCTCCCTCTCCCATCCTCTCCATCTTCACACACACAAACACACACACATTTGTGTTGCACCATCAATTCTGATAACTTGATAAACTCTGGGTACAGTATAGAATGGTCCTACATATATAGCAGCCACCTTCCCCAAAATGAGTACATTTTTCTGTCTCTAGTATTTCTGTTTCAGCCTTATTTTTTGGTTGCCTTTTAGAATAATCCCTGCTCATAGCCCGATATGGTACCTCTCTCTTTATCCCTATTTTCAGTAAGATTCAACCTAATGATTTTCTTTCAAAGCGAAATTAAAATATTCATATTAACATTTAATGTACACAATTTTTTGTTATAGTTTAAATTTTATGTGGTACATTGTTTTGATGGTTTAAAGATGTCATGTTTCTCAGTGTTTCTGTTGGGGATACACAACATGTCAGAGGAATGAAAAAAGATCTACGTTACGAAAATGGAGAAATTCAAAGAAAATAAAAATGATGACATGTTTTTATCTCTTGAAAGAAGGCTATAGTAAAAGGTATCATATTAAAAAGTCAGCGATATCGATATCACTGAATATTCTCAAGTCAATTTGTACCACATATATAACAGTGTCCACTCTGGGGATAGGGACAGCAGAGGCACTCCTAGATTTGTAAGTTTAGAAATAAGGTCTGAGATGTCCACTTTTAAAAATCATTCTTGCACTTTTCACTATATGAGAGTGTGAGCTTCACCTTGGCTGGCCTGTGTCTCCATTTGTTTAAGGGAAAAGAATGTAAGGAATGTCACAAAAGAAAGGAAAAAAGGCGATTAAGGAAATGTTCAGCTTTTTCTTTGTGGAATGTAAAGAAAGACCACCAGGAGGATTCCTGGGCCCTCCTTCTCGGTGACAGGAAACCTCAGCTCAGCACAGGGGCCTCACAAGCTTTTTATCCCCTGAACTATTCCCCAGCTTCACTGGTTCCTGTTAACTTTTTGGTTTTAATTGGACTATTTTCATTTTTCTTTCTTAACAGCATTTTAAGGAAGATTTGATTTACCATGGCCTCCCTGAACCTAGACCTGGAGAATTATGAATAGAAAGAAAGTATAGTAAGATTCTTACAAGATTCTTACAAGATTATTGAACAGGATGAATGCTTATGACCCTCTTTTCATTAATACATTCTCACTCATCAGAGTGTATTCATGTGAGACTCTTCATATTCATGAATGTACCCAAGAAAAAATATATATGTAAAAGATTATATTCTTTAAGAATATATTCCTAACATATACATTATTTGTGAATGGAATTAAAATAAGCATTCATCAATGATAAAAATATATTCATGAAAAAATATATTCTAAAGAAACAATCTTGTTCAAGAATACATTCATATGAGTGAATTGATCTTATGACCCATCAATTTGTCCCTTTCTTTTTTAGCCTCCTGTTGCAACAGCAGAGAGCTGATACAAATAATTTGGTCATTCTTTAACATACTCACATGAAGGTAACAGGAAAATGAGATAACTTCAAATGGTTAAAAGTAGCACATTGGGCAAATGAGTCACTTGGTAGATTGGCAGGCAGTGAACTGGCTTTGTCTCTTGGCCTAGTTTAAGTGGGTTGTCTGGCCACAGGACCTATGTGGCTGGAAATGATGACTCCAAAACAGAAATTAGAGGTAGAAAACCTGGATGGTAGGGCAGACAGTGAAACGGCAAAGTGCTGTTACAGGGCCAGGGCTTCCTGAGAAACTGAGGCAGCACAAAAGTCCCCCATTCAAACCTTGATTCTTGCAATAGAATCAGCAAGATTTTCAAACATGTCACTCAGAATGACAAGCAATGAGTTTATTAGAAGGGGAACTGGAGACATCTTCAAGGGAGAGAGTGGGTTGGTTCTCTCAGAGAGGAGAGGAACAGCATGCCCCTCCTGCACACCATTTTTTGGGAGGAACCCATAGAATTTCCAGAGAGTCCTGCCCAGGTCCACCTCTTGACTTTTGAATGACAGCAAGATAACATGAGCCTTTCCAGTCCCCACTGCTATAAAAACTCTAGGTTAATTTGGCCCATGCTGACTCATTCTAAAATATATTCTTAACCATAAATTCTTACAGATTTTATGCTTAGAGGGAATTATTCTTCCCTCCCAGAATTCTAAGATCTGGTCTATGAAAAGGGTCACAAAAGTCTGCCCTTCAAGTTAACCTGGGTTCCTCTTATGAACATTATTTTGGGCCTGCATTTATCCTGCAGATAACAGGTAGTTTGCTGAGGAGTACCACATATTCTGTCCATTTAAGTCAGGCAGGGCTGCATGTAATTTTCCTCTTAGAAAAAAATCATGTGGTGATCAGCACAGTGGGCCCAGTTTATAGAATTATTCCCTGAGCCTTGTGTTCCCACCATTTGTGTCTGTCTGTCCCCTATCAGTGTGAGGGTTCTAGAGTCAGCAAGAGTGAAAGGAAGCTCACTCAGGAGATAAGACTGACTGACACCACCCATCAATATTCCCTGGAACCAAGTATAGGCCACAAGGTGTGGCAAAGCCACAAACTTCCACACTGAAAGCTATCAGGGCATTGAGCCCAGAGAGATACCTGCAAATGCCCCATTTTACAACTCAGGACAGTGACAATAATGTCCCAACCATATACCCAGAACTCCAGGAAGGCATAGCAGATCCATCCTCCTGCCTTTACATAAGCAGATAACACTTATGAGGGGAAGAAAAGCTATCATGAGACTAAACATTGCCTCAGTGCTTGAAAGTACTGTGAACACTACGTTGACTAGACATAGATTGGACAGGGTGTTGAATCATTAACATTGATTATACTATCCAAAATTACTAACTTTGAATTTTCTACTTACATAAATGGTAGAGGCTAAGATGACAAGATCACTATGGATTAAATAGAACAATGTGAGTTAATTTAGTGACCCCTCTTCACTACCCAAGTTCACCAATATACATTTCTGATACCAGTAGGAGGCTATTTATTAGTCTACATATGAGAAAATGTCTTTAAAATAGTATATGAATTATTGCTTTTCATGGGCATTCTGTGATTAAATTTTATAATAGCCCAATTCTTCCTAAGTCCAGCTTATAGTTAAATAATTTTGAGATAATTAAATGGAATTAAAATTTGTTCATACAGTTTATCTGCTGTGTTGCATATAAATAAATATTTTCTATCCTGCACATAGTTATAAAAAGACAGATGCATGCCCTTTAAAAGATTGAGTTTGATAGCTTCTTTCTTTGTGTGTGTGTGTGTGTGTGTGTGTGTGTGTGTGTGTGTGTGTTACTATAGTTGGAACCCAGGGAACTTTACCTCTAAGCTGTACCTTCAAAACATTTAATTCTGAGACAGGGTTTAAGTTGCCCAGGCTTACAGGCATATACCATCATGCCCAATGATATTTTCTTTTCCAAGATCCTTCTTAGAATTAAAAAAAAAAAAAAAAAAAAAAAGCTTTCAAGAAGTGTTCTTTTTTTTTTTTTTTTTTTTTTTTTTTTTGTGGTACTGGGGATTGAACTCAGGGGCACTCGACCACTGGGTCACATCCCCAGACCTTTTTTGTATTTTATTAGAGACAGGGTCTCACTGAGTTGCTAAGTGCCTTGCCATTGCTGATGGCTGGCTTTGAACTCGCGATCCTCCTGCCTCAGCCTCCCAAAGTGCTGGGATTACAGGCGTGCACCACCGCGCCCGGCTAAGAAGTGTTTTTTACCTTTATTTATTTATCTATTTTATTTATTTATTTTTGTGGTGCTGGGGATCAAACCCAGGGCCTTGTGCATGTGAAGCAAGCACTCTACCAACTGACCTATATTCCCCTGCCCCTATCTTTATTTTGATATATTTAGACTGTGAAGAATCTTTGGGTTCAATCTCAGAGCTGCAAAGGCCCCTGTGTGCTATTATTTGATCCCAAAAGAAAATATCTGGATGACTCAATGGAGAGAGTTGAAACATTTTTATTATTCATATATTCCTGGGATGTTTTCAGGCCAGAAAAAAATGGAGGGCCACTCTTCCCCTATATTCAGGGGCAACACATATAAAATAGGTTGCTTTCCAACTGCATATATGGGCTTCTTCAGATGTTTCATAAGACTTTACTTCACAACCATGGCCATTCTTCTCTGATCCCCACATAAAGGATGGAGCAAATGGAAGTAGTCAGTTTCCCTACTCCTTGTTCCTATAACACATTCTCAGGAGTTCTTCTTAGGTTATCTTCAGAAAAAATAAGACTTCTAGGCTTGTGTTCATCCTAACACTTGGGGAAAAAAACACAGAAATATGTGAATGGACACCATGCATCCAAATGCACTTGTTGATCCAAGACGCAAAGAAAAGACCACCAACTCCAATTTTAGATTAAAGCAAGCTTATATTATATACATATAAAGAGAGCTGGCCAGGGCTGCCCCTCCCAAACACTGGGCTTGGGGTCAGCCCCGCTCTCCAGGAAGACAAGGTTTTTATAGTTCAAAGAGTTACAGAAAATCTTGGGAACTTACAGCTAACAAGGTCAGACATGTGTAATTCAAAGCAAGTAGCAAACTAATATCTACATGGCATTGCATTCCAAGAAAAAAGGGGAGTAAAAGTCAAACCCCACATCAAAAGTTTATGAGGCATCGTTAGTTTGAGAGAGAGAGAGTTGTTATCTGGTCAAGGAAAGCCAGGCCTGAGCGAGCTCAAGGCCTGGGAATGAATGCCAGACAATAAGCTCAAGCCAAATAAGAATCCTAGCATTTCATAGAAAACTGAAGTGGGCTTTTCATAACTTTTTGACAGGATGGCTCCCAGTCTTAAGATGGAATTAGGCTGGTTTATCATTCCCCCCCCTTTTTTTTTTTACTTTTCAAATCTTTGAAAGGGAGTAATCGTATAGGCTAATTTTATCAATGGTACATAATAGAATTAAATTGCAGCCCAATAAACCAGAGCATATAGTTAATAACACATGGGACAATAACTAGTAAGAGAAGGATACAAATTATAGGACCTAAGAGAGAAGTTAACCATGGAAACCAATCTCCCAAGCCTAACCAAGAATTACTCGTTTTAATTTTGTTAATCTCCTGTCTTATCTCATCTACCTGTTGTTGGATAACGTTAGAATAATCTGTAACATTAAAACAGCACATGCCTGGGAATTGTTGGCAACCCAAGTGATGTTTCAATAAAAGAAAATCAATAGCCGCTCTATTTTGTAACATTGAGGTTCGAAGTTCTTTCATCTCTTGATTAATTTCTGCCAAAACTTGTGCAGTAAGGTTAGCTGTTTTGCTAAAACTACAGGCTAATTTTGTGATTTCTCTTTGTATTCCTACAACTAGACCCGGAAGTGGCAAAAGAAAGGCTGCTGCAATTGCAGTGTCTAGTGGGTCTAGGAGGATTAAATTGTCATCGCAGTTGGAGGGCAGACTTCGGGCCATTCGGTGGGGAGCTGTCAGAGATGGCAGTAAAGGAAAGATCCGTCCAATAGAACAGATCCCAGAAAAGTTTGTAGGCAAAGCCTGGAAAGTTGCTTTATTACAGAGAAAAACCCATCCTGTTGGCAGTCGTTTGCCATTGGGTAGGGAGATATTTTGCTCAATAGAACAATTGGGGGGGGATCGGGGAAGGATGCAATCTATGCATAAACAATGCTTTTGAATAACCAGTGAAGCTGACAAAGCTGGCTCTGCATGGTATACTGGCCAGTCTTGCTGTGTTGCTCTATCACCAGTGACTTTAACATAGTCAGTATATTTTACAGATAGACCCATAAGATTGTTATCTAGCAATTGATGGATGGAGTTTCCTTCTTGTACACAGAAGGAACTTTTGTCCATAGTGTCAACAGCCAATTGTAACCAAAAATTTTGAGTAGTTACAGAATTTAGGGGACTCACAGAAACATCCACCTTTAAAGTAGCTTTTGAATAAACAGTATCTATTGGGGCCCCCTTTTTTAGCTTAGTACAGGAATACTGTCCTGAATCTTGAGGGTGAGCAGAGTATTTATAGATTCCAAAATTTATATTATCCCCTCGAGATTGGTCTGTAAGATTTCTCCATGGTCCCTCCCTGAATATCTGACTAAAAATTTCTTGGTTATCTTTATACCATTTGATAGGGCCAATTACTGGATCTTGACAAGTGTAAGTACAATTTAGTATTAGTGGAGATCCTGCAATAGCAGGTCCTTCTTGGGCTACAGATGGGGTACAAGGTTTGTTGAGGCCAGCATAGCTAAAACCCAAGGATACATGTATACTCCAACAGGCAAAAATTATTAGCATAATGCTTATAATAACAGGGAAAGCAATAAGAATCTAGTGACAAAATATTAAACCTTAGTAATTTTAACTTTAAAAGGCCCACGCTCAGTCATTTTCCACCTCTGGCTGCTGGATTCTCTTCCAGTGGGTTCTTCCTCCGTGGTTTCTGTAGGTGCCTTCTTTAGCTGTGAGTGATGGATCCAGGCAGGAATACCAGCAACTTTGATGGCAGTAGGAGTGCAGAGAATCACGATGTAACGGCCCTTCCACCTGGGCTCAAGGCTGTTAGTTCTCAAACGTCGTATCAGCACAGCATCGCCTGGTTGGAATGAATGATCGGGCAGTCTGTGTCCAACAGGCTGAGCAGCCTGGACCTGGGGAAAGATCTTATCTATGATTAGTTGTAGCCCTTTGAGTGTTTCTGAGATTGGAATGTCTCCCACCAGATCTTGGTGTACTCTGGGAACCAAAGGCAGTGGCCGCCCATAAATTATTTCATAAGGAGTAAATTTTTCCCAGTAAGGAGTGCAACGGGCCCTTAAGAGAGCAAAAGGCAGGAGATCAACCCAGTTACCACCAGTCTCAAGTATTAATTTAGTCAAAGTTTCCTTTAATGTTCTATTCATCCTTTCTACCTTCCCTGAACTTTGAGGATGGTACATACAATGTAATTTCCAGTTTATATTCAGGGCTCTTGAAATTAATTGAGATAATTTGGCCGTGAAGGCCGGGCCATTGTCAGACCCCAAAGTTAGAGGAAGGCCAAATCTAGGAACAATCTCAGTTATTAGTTTTTTAACTACTATTTGTGCTGTTTCTGTTTGAGTAGGAAAGGCTTCTACCCAGCCTGAGACAGTTTCAACAAAGACTAACAAGTATTTATATCCATATAGTCCTGGTTTAATTTCAGTAAAGTCCAATTCCCAAAATTCACCAGGTACAGTACCTTGACTTCTGTTTCCCTGTGGAAGATGGTTCTTTTTAGCATTTACCTGTGCACATGTCATGCAGCGATTTGAAATGTTCTGGAGTATCCCTCGGTGTCCCGGGAACCAAAAGTGGGGTGAAATTAGTTCTGAAGTCTTCTTGGGGGATAAATGTATCGCCTGATGAAGATCAGTTAACCATTTTCTTCCTAAAAGCTTAGGCATGCAAATTTTCCCATCTGGGAGAGTCCACCAGCTGTGACAGTTTTGTTGGGCTCCCATAGAGGAGTATAAGTTTATCTCTTCAGTAGTGTATGAAGGAGTTTCTTCCTCAATTTTAACTGGGAGTTTGGGGCAATTTGAGAGTTCAAGAATAGTTTGACATTTTGACTCCCCAAGGGCTATTTCCCTGGCTGTTTGATCGGCCAAGTTATTACCTTGGGTCTGGGGGCTATTGTCTTTACGGTGTCCAGGCCAGTGGATAATAGCCAGTTTATCTGGCAACCAGATAGCCTCCAGTAATTGAAGGATTTCTTGTTTATTTTTGATAGTCTTTCCATCTGAAGTTAAAAATCCCCTTTGTTTGTATATCTGTCCATGCACATGTACTGTAGCAAAAGCATAATGGCTGTCCGTGTAAATGTTTACCCGTTTTCCTTCTGCCCATCTCAATGCCTGTGTTACTGCAACGATTTCTGCTTTTTGGGCTGATGAGCCTCTGGGCAAAGCCTGTGCCCAGATAATTTCTTTTTGGCCCATTACAACTGCTGCTCCCGCATACCTTATTCCATCCCGGACATAACTGCTACCATCGGTGTAAAGGTCTGCGTCTCTGTTGGTGAGAGGAATGTCAGTCAGGTCTGGTCGGTTACCTTGGATGACATCCAGCATCTCTGAGCAGTCATGAATTGGCTCCTCTGGGTTATCATCAGGCAGCAGGATTGCAGGATTGATTGCCAGGGATTTACTGAAGGTCAATCTGTCCTTGTCTAGGAGGAGAGCCTGGTACTGAGTGAGACGGGCATTTGACATCCATTGACTGGTGGCATCCCTCAATAGGGTTTCCACTGTGTGAGGGGCAGTCACAGTGAGAGTCTGACCCAGAGAAAGTTTGTCTGCTTCCTTTACCAGTATTGCAGTAGCCGCTATGGCTCGTAAACAAGGGGGCCATCCTGATGCTACAGGATCCAGCCTTTTTGAAATGTAGGCAATTGTTCTTTTCCATGGCCCTAAATTTTGGGTAAGAACTCCTTTAACAATACCCTTTTTCTCATGAACATAAAGATGAAAGGGCTTAGATATATCAGGGAGGGTTAAGGCAGGGGCCTGAACCAGAGCCTCCTTTAAATTTTTGAAGGCCAATTCATTTTCCTCAGTCCAAATTAAAGGTGACTTGCCTCCTGCAGTTGCAGTATATAACGGCTTGGCAATTTCAGCAAATCCAGGTATCCAAAGGCGGCAGTATCCAACTGCCCCTAGAAATTCCCTAACCTGCTTTTTAGTGGTTGGGGTTGGGATCATCATTATGGCTTCTATGCGGGATTGGGATAACAGTCTTTTCCCTTCCCTCAGCTCATATCCCAAATAAGTAACCTGAGAGGAACAGATTTTTTTCCTTTTTCTTGGAGACTCGGTACCCCAATTGAGCCAAGGTTCCTAGCAAACCCCGAGTGGCCCTTAAACAGTCCTCTTTGTCTTTTGCTGCTAACAGGAGATCATCCACATATTGGAGCAAGGTTACCTCAGGGTACTTACTGCGAAACAGTCTCAGATCTTGATTGAGAGTTTCATCAAAGATAGTGGGGGAATTTTTAAATCCCTGAGGTAGTCGAGTCCAGGTCAGTTGTCCTGATATCCCCATCTCCAAATCCGTCCATTCGAAAGTGAAGATAGGCTGACTCAGTTTTGACAAAGGGATGGAGAAAAATGCGTCTTTCAAATCCAATACAGTATAAACTGTATGTTCTGGTGGCAACAAACAGCAAAGTGTAGGTTTTAGGGACAGTTGGGTGTATAGTTTCTACCCATTTGTTCACTTCCCTTAAGTCCTGTACTGGTCTGTAATCTTGAGTCCCAGGCTTTTGGACAGGCAGCAAGGGGGTGTTCCAAGCCGATTGACATCTAATTAGTATCCCCACTTCTAGGAGACACCTGATGTGGGTTTTAATTCCTTCTTTGGCTTCAAAACTGATGGGGTATTGTTTAACCCGGATGGGCATAGCCCCAGATGTTAGTTGTATTACAACTGGTGGCACATGCTCAGCTAGCCCTAGAGGGTTATCCTCAGCCCAAACTGTAGGAATTTCTTGAATTAATAATTTCTCCCATTTTCCTTCTGAAGTTTGGATAGGATTTTGAAAAAGCAGATATTCCTCACTTAATGGGCAGGTTATAGTTAGGGCCTTTGCAGGATTCCCCAATTCTAATGTAGGCATATCTCCAGAAAATGAGATAGTTGCCTGAAGTTTGCTTAAAAGGTCCCGTCCCAGCAACGGGAAAGGGCATTCAGGGATAACAATGAAGGAGTGAGTTACAGTTCCTCGTCCTATGTTAACAGTCCAGTCTGTAGTCCATTTATACTTTTTAATTTCTCCTGTTGCCCCTTGCACTTCCATGGTTTCATTAGTGAGGGGTCCTATGGGCTTCTGTAACACTGAATGTGAAGCTCCTGTATCCACTAGGAAATTTACAGGATGGCCCCCAATTGAGAAAGTTACCATGGGCTCTCAGGAGCCCAGTTTGAAAGAGCCATGGCCCCCCTATTCTTCTAAAGTTAAAACTGGTTTTGGCTGAGGAGCTCTGGCCTGTGATCGGGGCAAGCTTTTCGGATTACGTTGGGGGCATTCATTTTTCCAATGTCCAATTTCTTTGCAATAAGCACACTGGTTTTGTAGCAGGGAAGACCGCTTTTTGTCTCTGTTGTATGTGGTCTGCCTTTGTCTAGGATTCGAGGTTTCAGAAGCCTGTAATGCGGCCACTGTGACCCTGTTACTTTCCTTATCAGTAGATCATCTCGGCTATCTCTATTTTCAAACACCTTTTGGGCTATTTCCAATAATTCTGACCTGGTTTTTCCTGCAAAACCATCTATCTTTTGAATCTGTTTACGGATGTCTGGGGCTGACTGAGTCACAAAAGCCAGATTAATCGCCTTGAGGCTTGTCGGGTCCTCAGGGTCTATAGGAGTATATACACGGTATGCCTCAAGGAGGCGCTCGAGAAACGCTGAAGGCGACTCATCTGGCCCCTGTTTCACATCTGCTACCTTAGAAAGATTTGTGGGTTTTCGAGCTGCCCTCTTAAGGCTCTCTAACAGAGTCTGGTGGTACTCACCGAGTGCTCTCCTACCTTCAGTTGTCCCATAGTCCCAGCTTGGTCTTCTCCTAGGTAAAGCTCGTTCAATCACTTCTGTTTTTTTCGTCGCTTGTAAGAGCACTTATCCCAGGCAGCGCTTTAGCCGCTTCTGCCAGGATTCGCTCCCTTTCCTCCGTGGTGAAGAGAGTATGGAGAATCTGTTGACAGTCATCCCAGGTGGGGAGGTGATTAAAGAAAATGGAATCAACCAGAGAAATCAAGGAACTAGGATCCGTGCTAAAAGGGGGATTCTGGTTTTTCCAGTTATAAAGGTCTGTTGTGGAAAATGGAACATACACGTAGCAACCTTCTGGAATCTGGCGGAGAGGAAGAACAGGGGCCAGAGTCGGTTCCACTTCAGGGATATTAATAAAAATGGAGCCGGCAGGTCGGCCAGGGGAAGCAATTGAGTCAGGCCTTCCATAAGGGTGGCCCTGTCAGGTATGGGGAGGAGAAAGAACAGGGGCTGGCTCCTTTGGGAAGACTAGAGTTGGAGGAGTGGATGAGTGGGGCAATTGAAGAAGCGGTTGAGGGGAGGGAGAGGGAGATGGTGGAGTAGTTAGTGGAGCAGCTGCGACTGCACCCAAGGCAGGAGGATAAAGAGGAGCCGAAGCATCTGGGGGAAGGAGGGAATCCTCTGGAGAGTCCTGTAGGACAGGGCTCTTAGTGGATTTATGGTTTGTTTTTGAGGGACCCTGGGGAGTTCTCCCAGCCATAACCAGGGCTTGCCCTCCCTGTCCGTTCCAGACCATCCAAACCTTCATCCAGGTGGGGGAATTAGTTGTTGCCTCCGCCCAGGGTAGAATATATCCTATTTGATGTGGGTGGCCAGGATTACCAAGAGTGATGTTAGATATAGCCCATGCCACTTGGGGATCAAAGGTGCCCTCAGGGGGCCAGCCGACTCCGAATGTGGGCCATTCTACCTCACAGAATGTTCGGAGGCGTTTCTTGGTGATGGGATAATCATAATCCTGCTTAACAAAATGGGGATAAAGTTTGTCAAAATTCCTTAAAACACAGTTCAAAGGAGCATCAGGCTTACTTGTCTTATTACCCATGTTGTTCAATTTTTTACATTTGCAACAGAGAAGACACAATGAGAAAGCAGAAAACAAACAAAAACAAAACAAAACAAAACAAAAAAACAGAACACAGGACAATACACAAAAGAACAAGAACAAGGCGCCAAACCAAACAGGGAGCAGTGCAACGTCTTGCTAATGCTCCGGACAGGAGTGCGTGTGTGCCTCGTCAGGCACCTCTCTGTCCCCAGTGGAAATTCCCGACCAGAACCAGAAAGCAGTGCGACCTTTTGCTACTGCCCTGGACAGGAGTGTATGTGCCTCGCCAGGCACCTCGCTGTCCCCAGAAGAGATCTCAAAGCCAGATACCAGATGTTACTAGGGCGCCAATTACCTGTGGAGGTTTTTTTTTTTTTTTTTTTCCCCACTGGATGCTTGCTAATTTTTGATGTGGCAGTTCACTCCAGTAGTCCAAAGGACTGAAGGCACACCCTGGGGCCTTGGAACGTCTCAAGGTGCGCACCCCCTAGGGTAGCACTCCGCCCCGGAGTCCCAGAGCGAAGGTCCGGCTTCAGAATTTGTAGTGGTCTGAATCTCACTGGGGCCTCCAAAAATGTTGATCCAAGACGCAAAGAAAAGACCACCAACTCCAATTTTAGATTAAAGCAAGCCTATATTGTATACATATAAAGAGAGCTGGCCAGGGCTGCCCCTCCCAAACACTGGGCTTGGGGTCAGCTCCGCTCTCCGGGAAGACAAGGGTTTTATAGTTCAAAGAGTTACAGAAAATCTTGGGAACTTACAGCTAGCAAGGTCAGACATGTGTAATTCAAAGCAAGTAGCAAACTAATATCTACATAGCATTGAATTCCAAGAAAAAAGGGGAATAAAAGTCAAACCCCACATCAAAAGTTTATGAGGCATCAATAGTTTGAGAGAGAGAGTTGTTATCTGGTCAAGGAAAGCCAGGCCTGAGCGAGCTCAAGGCCTGAGAATGAATGCCAGACAATAAGCTCAAGCCAAATGAGAATCCTAGCATTTCATAGAAAACTGAAGTGGGCTTTTCATAACTTTTTGAGAGGATGGCTCCCAGTCTTAAGATGGAATTAGACTGGTTTATCAGAACCTGGTCTAGGTGAAACTTCCTTCTACACCACTCATGTTTATTCAGGTGGGGCTTATTTCGTCTTCACGGCTCTGTTGTACCCCGACTATCTTAGGATCAATCCCTTGGGTGAAGGAGACAACTGAGGAAACTTCTGACCCTGGAGCAGATCTTTTCCAAGTAGCTACTCACCCATCTATGTGGTCATCGACCTGGACATGCGTCAAGGTCAGCAGGGATGCCAGCAAGTTTTGATTTCACATCTCATGAACTCAATGGAGGCAACAAATACTCATGCGTCACCTGAGGAGGTCGAAGACTGTGGGCTTCAACTCACTGTGGCCTGCATTTTCACCTTCTTCTCCTTATCACCCATGAAAGCATGACATTTCCCCAGGACATGAAGTATGCCTCCACTCCAAAACTTATCTCGAGGCACTAAGCATGCTTATACATTTTATGCACATTTCAGTCTTATACATAATATGTGACCACACCTTTTACACAAGTGTATGCAAATGAGCCAGCAGATTGATTTCCTCCTCTATTTCGATTGTCCTTCACAGACGTTTTTCCTTGGTTCTTTCTCTTTGTCCATTGATGGTTTTAATTAAAATCAACTTGCACAGTCCTGAGTGACTTCACAGGAGCACATTGAAAATAAAACTGATAGATAGATATGCAGAATAAAAAAATGAAAAACAAAAAACAAAAAACAACAACAAAAAAAACAGTGCTACCTTCAAAGACCTACACCTTTCTCCCTCTACTGTCCTCAACAATTGCATAGATTTGGCCTCCCTACTGATAGCGGTGATACATTTG
This sequence comes from Tamias sibiricus, assembly GCA_025594165.1. Taxonomy (NCBI): domain Eukaryota; kingdom Metazoa; phylum Chordata; class Mammalia; order Rodentia; family Sciuridae; genus Tamias; species Tamias sibiricus. The sequence goes on from CM046671.1 coordinate 81,980,246, forward strand.
AATGGATCTTGCCACCATCTCTACCAGAAAACAGGTTTCCAAATGGAGTTTTGACTCTGGGTCATGTCTGTTGTTCTTGGTGCTTGGACACAGATGCTGATGCAGTCCTGTGCCACCTACAATGGTTCTGTTTTGTCTGTTCTACTTGGACCCTGAATGGCCTAGAGCACAACAGCATGGTGACTACAAAATAAGCATTGTTGCATCTTTCACCAATGAACCCGGGCCAGAACATAAGTGTGTCAAAGCACCTTCATTATCCCTTTGACAGTGTCCCTCAGGTCAAGGGCACAGAGCTTAGCACCAAGCCACAATGGCAGGACTTCCTGTGGAAGCACCTTCAGTCTCTCCTGGTCTGCTCTGAGCAGGTTTCATGCTGAGGATTCACCACGACTCAGTTCTCCCTCAGGGCCCTGGGAAAATTCAGGGAGGTCTACAGGGTAGCCCAGGCCTCTTGCAACTAATTTTACACAAGCCAGATCCTCCACAACAACCAGCACTTCTCCTATACTAGGCCTCAATGGAGCACAATATTGAAGGGCTTTTCCAAGACAGCACTAGAACTCCATCAGTTCCCCCAAGGCGCTCAGGCTAGGCTGCTTCCCCCGCCCTTCCTGTGTGAAAAAAATGCCATTCACGCAAAAAAGCCCAAAAAGGTGTGACTGGCTGGTAGGTTGTCCTCTGAGTGACCCAGCTCTCCAAGATGCCTTTTGGGTTTGAAAATTGGATTGGAAATTTCAAATACTTGTCCATTTTCAAGTGGGATCACAGCATCTTGCATGTTGGCCACATTGGCCTCCAAATTGAGATCATTTTCTGTCAAACTCCATCCCAGGACCCCTTTCATGTCTACTTCAGAAACCTCTCTGGGGCCTGAGGGCACTCTCCTTTCATTAGAACCTGGTCTAAGTGGAACTTCCTTCTCCACAACTCATGTCCATTCAGGTGGGGTTTATTTTCTCTTCTCGGGTCTGTTGTACCCTGACTATCTGAGGATCAATCCCTGGGCGAAGGAGACAACTGAGGAAACTTCTGACCCTGAAGCAGATCTTTTCCAAGCAACTACTCACCCATCTATGTGGTCATTGACCTGGCCATGCCTCAAGGCCAGCAGGGATGCCAGCAAGTTTTGATTTCACATCTCATGAACTCAATGGAGGCAACAAATACTCATGCGTCACCTGAGGAGGTCGAAGACTGTGGGCTTCAACTCACTGTGGCCTGCATTTTCACCTTCTTCTCCTTATCACCCATGAAAGCATGACATTTCCCAGGACATGAAGTATGCCTCCACTCCAAAACTTATCTCGAGGCACTAAGCATGCTTATACATTTATGCACATTTCAGTCTTATACATAATATGTGACCACACCTTTTACACAAGTGTATGCAAATGAGCCAGCAGATTGATTTCCTCCTCTATTTCGATTTGTCCTTCACAGACGTTTTTCCTTGGTTCTTTCTCTTTGTCCATTGATGGTTTTAATTAAAATCAACTTGCACAGTCCTGAGTGACTTCACAGGAGCACATTGAAAATAAAACTGATAGATAGATATGCAGAATAAAAAAATGAAAAACAAAAAACAAAACAACAACAACAAAAAAAAACAGTGCTACCTTCAAAGACCTACACCTTTCTCCTCTACTGTCCTCAACAATTGCATAGATTTGGCCTCCCTACTGATAGCGGTGATACATTTGAATGGATCTTGCCACCATCTCTACCAGAAAACAGGTTTCCAAATGGAGTTTTGACTCTGGGTCATGTCTGTTGTTCTTGGTGCTTGGACACAGATGCTGATGCAGTCCTGTGCCACCTACAATGGTTCTGTTTTGTCTGTTCTACTTGGACCCTGAATGGCCTAGAGCACAACAGCATGGTGACTACAAAATAAGCATTGTTGCATCTTTCACCAATGAACCCGGGCCAGAACATAAGTGTGTCAAAGCACCTTCATTATCCCTTTGACAGTGTCCCTCAGGTCAAGGGCACAGAGCTTAGCACCAAGCCACAATGGCAGGACTTCCTGTGGAAGCACCTTCAGTCTCTCCTGGTCTGCTCTGAGCAGGTTTCATGCTGAGGATTCACCACGACTCAGTTCTCCCTCAGGGCCCTGGGAAAATTCAGGGAGGTCTACAGGGTAGCCCAGGCCTCTTGCAACTAATTTTACACAAGCCAGATCCTCCACAACAACCAGCACTTCTCCTATACTAGGCCTCAATGGAGCACAATATTGAAGGGCTTTTCCCAAGACAGCACTAGAACTCCATCAGTTCCCCCAAGGCGCTCAGGCTAGGCTGCTTCCCCCGCCCTTCCTGTGTGAAAAAAAATGCCATTCACGCAAAAAAGCCCAAAAAGGTGTGACTGGCTGGTAGGTTGTCCTCTGAGTGACCCAGCTCTCCAAGATGCCTTTTGGGTTTGAAAATTGGATTGGAAATTTCAAATACTTGTCCATTTTCAAGTGGGATCACAGCATCTTGCATGTTGGCCACATTGGCCTCCAAATTGAGATCATTTTCTGTCAAACTCCATCCCAGGACCCCTTCCATGTCTACTTCAGAAACCTCTCTGGGGCCTGAGGGCACTCTCCTTTCATTAGAACCTGGTCTAAGTGGAACTTCCTTCTCCACAACTCATGTCCATTCAGGTGGGGTTTATTTTCTCTTCTCGGGTCTGTTGTACCCTGACTATCTGAGGATCAATCCCTGGGCGAAGGAGACAACTGAGGAAACTTCTGACCCTGAAGCAGATCTTTTCCAAGCAACTACTCACCCATCTATGTGGTCATTGACCTGGCCATGCCTCAAGGCCAGCAGGGATGCCAGCAAGTTTTGATTTCACATCTCATGAACTCAATGGAGGCAACAAATACTCATGCATCACCTGAGGAGGTCGAAGACTGAGGGCTTCAACTAACTGTTGCCTGCATTTTTCACCTTCTTCTCCTTATCACCCATGAAAGCATGACATTTCCCCGAGACATGAAATATGCTTCCACTCCAAAACTTATTTCAAGGCACTAAGCATGCTTATATTTTTATAAACATTTCAGTCTTATATACAATATGTTACCACATATTTTACATAATTGTATCATTATCCAGCAGATTGATTTCTTCTTCTATTTTGATTGTCCTTCACAGACGTTTTTCCTTGGTTCTTTCTCTTTGTCCATTGATGGTTTTAATTAAAATCAACTTGCACAGTCCTGAGTGACTTCACAGGAGCACATTGAAAATAAAACTGATCGATAGATATGCAGAATAAAATAATGAAAAAAAAAAAAACAGTGCCACTTTCAAAGTCCTACACCTTTCTCCCTCTACTGTCCTCAACATTTGCATAGATTTAGCCTCCCTACTGATAGCGGTGATACATTTGAATGGATCTTGCCACCATCTCTACCAGAAAAAGGTTTCCAAATAGAGTTTTGACTCTGGGTCATGTCTGTTGTTCTTGGGGCTTGGACACAGATGCTGATGCAGTCCTGTGCCACCTACAATAGTTCTGTTTTGTCTGTTCTACTTGGACCCTGAATGGCCTAGAGCACTATAGCATGGTGACTTCAAAGTAAGCCTTGTTGCATCTTTCACCAATGAACCCGGGCCAGAACATAAGTGTGTCAAAGCACCTTCATTATCCCTTTGACAGTGTCCCTCATGTCAAGAGCACAGAGCTTAGCACCAAGCCCCAGTGGCAGGACTTCCTGTGGAAGCACCTTCGGTCTCTCCTGGTCTTCTCTGAGCCCAAAGTACAGGTTTCATGCTGAGGATTCACCACGACTCAGTTCTCCTTCAGGGCCCTGGGAAAATTCAGGGAGGTCTACAGGGTAGCCCAGGCCTCTTGCAACTAATTTTAGACAAGCCAGATCCTCCACAACAACCAGCACTTCTCCTATACTAGGCCTCAATGGAGCACAATATTGAAGGGCTTTTCCCAAGACAGCACCAGAACTACATCAGTGCCCCCAAGGCGCTCAGGCTAGGCCGCTTCCCCTGTCCTTCCTGTGTGAAAAAAATGCCATTCACGCAAAAAAGGCCCAAAAAGGCGAGACTGGCTGGTATGTTGCCCTCTGAGTGACCCAGCTCTCCAAGATGACTTTTGGGTTTGAAATTTGGATTGGAAATTTCAAATACTTGTCCATTTTCAAGTGCTATCACAGCATCTTGCATGTTGGCCACATTGGCCTCCAAATGGAGATCATTTTCCGTCAAACTCCATGCCAGGACCCCTTTCCTGTCTACTTCAGAAACCACTCTGGGGCCTAAAGGCACTCTCCTTTCATTAGAACCTGGTCTAGGTGGAACTTCCTTCTCCACAACTCATGTCCATTCAAATGGGGCTTATTTCCTCTTCACGGCTCTGTTGTACCCTGACTATCTGAGGATCAATCCCTTGGGTGAAGGAGACAACTGAGGAAACTTCTGACCCTGAGCAGATCTTTTCCAAGCAGCTACTCACCCATCTATGTGGTCATCGACCTGGCCATGCGTCAAGACCAGCAGGGATGCCAGCAAGTTTTGATTTCACATCTCATGAACTCAATGGAATAAATAAATACTCATGCGTCACCTGTGGAGGTCGAAGACTGTGGGCTTCAAATCACTGTGGCCTGCATTTTCACCTTCTTCTCCTTATCACCCAAGAAAGCATTTCCCCATGACATGAAGTATGCTTCCTCTCCAAAACTTATCTCGAGGCACTAAGCATGCTTATACTTTTATGCACATTTCAGTCTTATACACAATATGTGACCACACCTTTTCACAAGTGTATGCTAATGAGCCAGCAGATTGATTTCCTTCTCTATTTCGATTGTTCTTCACAGACATTTTTCCTTGCTTCTTTCTCTTTGTCCATTGATGGTTTTAATTAAAATCAGCTTGCACACTCCTGAGTGACTTCACAGGAGGACATTGAAAATAAAACGGATAGATAGATATGCAGAATAAAAAAACGAAAAGTCAAAAAAAAAAAAAACCAAAAAAAAAAAAAAAAAAAAAAACCAGTACTACCTTCAAAGACCTACACCTTTCTCCCTCTACTTTCCTCAACAATTGCATAGATTTGGCCTCCCTACTGATAGCGGTGATACATTTGAATGGATCTTGCCACCATCTCTACCAGAAAACAGGTTTCCAAATGGAGTTTTGACTCTGGGTCAGGTCTGTTGTTCCTGGGGCTTGAACACAGATGCTGATGCAGTCCTGTGTCACCTACAATGGTTCTGTTTTGTCTGTTCTACACTGACCCTGAATGGCTTAGAGCACTACCACATGATGACTTCAAACTAAGCCTTGTTGCATCTTTCCCCAATGAGCCTGGACAAGAGCAAAGTGTGTCAAAGCACCTTCATTATTCCTTTGACAATGTCCCTCAGGTCAAGTGCAAAGAGCTTAGCACCAAGGCTCAGTGCCAGGACTTCTTGTGGAAGCACCTTCGGTCTCTCCTGGTCTGCTCTGGGCCCCAAAGTCCAGGATTCAGACTGAGGAAACACCAGTGCTCAGTTCTCCCTCAGGGCCCTGGGAAAAGACAGGGAGGTCTACAGGGCATCCCAGGCCTCTTGCAACTCATTTTAGAAAGGCCAGATCTACATAACAACCTGTACTACTGTTATACTGGGCCTCAATGGAGCACAAAATTGAAGGCTTTTCCCAAGAAGGCCCAAGAATTACATTAGTGCCCCAAGGCGCTCATTCCAGGCCGCTTCCCCCGCCCTTCCTGTGTGAAAAAAACGCCATTCCCAAACAAAGGCCCCCAAAAAGGACTGGCTGGTATGTTGCCCTCTGAGTGACCCCGCTCTCCAAGATACCTTTATTTTTTTTGAAATATGGATTGTACATTTCAAACACTTCTTCATGTTCAAGTGGGATCACAACATCTTGCATTTTGGCCACAATTGCCTCCAACTTGAGAACTTTTTACCTCAAAGTACATCAAAGGACCCCTTTCATTTCTAATTCAGAAACCACTCTGGGGACGGAATGCACTCTAATTTTCTTTAGCACCTGGTCTTGGTGGAACTTCATTCTCTACAAATCGTGCCCATTCAGGTGGGGCTTATTTCCTCTGGAAGGCTCTGTTGTACCCTGAGTATCTGAGGATAAATCCCTTGGATGAAGAGGACACCTCAGGAAACTTCTGACCTTAGAGCAGGTCTTTTCCAAGCAGCTAGTCACCCACTTATGTGATCAGTGACCTGGCCATGCATCAGGTCCAGAAGGGATGCCAGCAACTATTGATTTCACATTTCATGAACTCAAGGGAGGCAACAAATTCTCACGAGTCACCTGAGGAGGCCGAAGACTGTAAGCGTCTACTGACTGTTGCGTGCATTCTCCCCTTCTTCTCCTTAACACCCATGAAAGCATGACATTTCCCCGTGAAGTGACATATGCTTCCACTCCAAAACGAATCTCAAGGCACTATGCATGCTTATACTTTTATGCACCTTTCAGTCTTATACACCATAAGTGACCACATATTTTACACAAGTGTATCATTCGCCAGCAGATTTATTTCCTTAATTATTTTGATTGTCCTTCACAGACCTTTTCCCTTGGTTCTTTCTCCTTGTCAATTGATTGTTTTAATTAAAATCAACTGGCCCAGTCCTGAGTGACTTCACAGGAGCACATTGAAAATAAAACTAATAGACAGATATGCAGAATAAAAAAAGGAAAAACAAAAAAACAGTGCCAACTTGAAAGACCTACACATTTCTACCTATCTAGTCTCAACAATTGCATCCATTTGGCCTCCCTAATGATCCCGGTGAGACATTTGAAAGGATCTTGCCACCAGCTCTACCAGAAAACCGGTTTCCAAATGGAGTTTTGACTCTGGGTCATGTATGTTGTTCTTGGGGCTTGGACACAGATGCTGATGCGGTCTTGTGCCACCTACAATGGTTCTGCTTGGTCTGTTCTACACTGACCCTGAATGGCTTAGAGCACTACCACATGATGACTTCCAACTAAGCCTTGTTGTATCTTTCCCCAATGAGCCTGGACAAGAACAAAGTGTGTCAAAGCACCTTCATTATCCCTTGAACAGTGTCCCTCAGGTCAAGGGCACAGAGCTTAGCACCAAGGCTCAGTGCCAGGACTTCTTCTGGAAGCACTTTCGGTCTCTCCTGGTCTGCTCTGGGCCCCAAAGTCCAGGATTCAGACTGAGGAAACACCACTGCTCAGTTCTCCCTCGGGGCCCTGGGAAAAGACAGGGAGGTCTACAGGGCATCCCAGGCCTCTTGCAACTCATTTTAGAAAGGCCAGATCTACACAACAACCTGTACTACTTTTATACTGGGCCTCAATGGAGCACAACATTGAAGGCGTTTCCCAAGAAGGCCCAGGAACTACATTAGTGCTCCAAGGCGCTCATTCCAGGCTGCTTTTCCCACCCTTCCTGTGTAAAAAAAGCGCCATTCGCAAATAAAGGTCCCCAAAAGCGGGACTGTCTGGTATGTTGCCCTCTGAGTGACCCTGCTCTCCAAGATACCTTTATTTTTTTGAAATATGGATTGTACATTTCAAATACTTCTTCATGTTCAAGTGGGATCACAACATCTTGCATTTCAGCCACAATTGCCTCCAACTTGAGAACTTTTTACCTCAAAGTACATCAAAGGAACCCTGTCATTTCTAATTCAGAAACCACTATGGGGCTGGAATGCACTCTAATTTCATTAGCACCTGGTCTTGGTGGAACTTCATTCTCTACAAATCATGTCCATTCAGGTAGGGCTTATTTCCTCTTGAAGGCTCTGTTGTACCTTGAGTATCTGAGGATAAATCCCTTGGATGAAGAGGACACCTCAGGAACCTTCTGACCTAGAGCAGTTCTTTTCCAAGCAGCTAGTCACCCACCTATGTGATCAGTGACCTGGCCATGCATCAAGTCCAGAAGGGATGCCAGCAACTATTGATTTCACATTTCATGAACTCAAGGGAGGCAACAAATTCTCACGAGTCACCTGAGGAGGCCGAAGACTGTAAGCGTCTACTGACTGTTGCGTGCATTCTCCCCTTCTTCTCCTTATCACCCATGAAAGCATGACATTTCCCCGTGAAGTGACATATGCTTCCACTCCAAAACGAATCTCAAGGCACTATGCATGCTTATACTTTTATGCACCTTTCAGTCTTATACACCATAAGTGACCACATATTTTACACAAGTGTATCATTGGCCAGCAGATTTATTTCCTTAATTATTTTGATTGTCCTTCACAGACCTTTTCCCTTGGTTCTTTCTCCTTGTCAATTGATTGTTTTAATTAAAATCAACTGGCCCAGTCCTGAGTGACTTCACAGGAGCACAATGAAAATAAAACTGATAGACAGATATGCAGAATAAAAAAAAGGAAAAACAAAAAAACAGTGCAAACTTGAAAGACCTACACATTTCTACCTATCTAGTCTCAACAATTGCATCCATTTGGCCTCCCTAATGATCCCGGTGAGACATTTGAAAGGATCTTGCCACCAGCTCTACCAGAAAAACCGGTTTCCAAATGGAGTTTTGACTCTGGGTCATGTATGCTGTTCTTGGGGCTTGGACACAGATGCTGATGCGGTCTTGTGCCACCTACAATGGTTCTGCTTGGTCTGTTCTACACTGACCCTGAATGGCTTAGAGCACTACCACATGATGACTTCCAACTAAGCCTTGTTGTATCTTTCCCCAATGAGCCTGGACAAGAGCAAAGTGTGTCAAAGGACCTTCATTATCCCTTGGACAGTGTCCCTCAGGTCAAGGGCACAGAGCTTAGCACCAAGGCTCAGTGCCAGGACTTCTTCTGGAAGCACTTTCGGTCTCTCCTGGTCTGCTCTGGGCCCCAAAGTCCAGGATTCAGACTGAGGAAACACCACTGCTCAGTTCTCCCTCGGGGCCCTGGGAAAAGACAGGGAGGTCTACAGGGCATCCCAGGCCTCTTGCAACTCATTTTAGAAAGGCCAGATCTACACAACAACCTGTACTACTTTTATACTGGGCCTCAATGGAGCACAACATTGAAGGCGTTTCCCAAGAAGGCCCAGGAACTACATTAGTGCCCCAAGGCGCTCATTCCAGGCTGCTTTTCCCACCCTTCCTGTGTGAAAAAAATGCGCCATTCGCAAATAAAGGCCCAAAAAAGCGGGACTGTCTGGTATGTTGCCCTCTGAGTGACCCCGCTCTCCAAGATACCTTTATTTTTTTGAAATATGGATTGTACATTTCAAATACTTCTTCATGTTCAAGTGGGATCACAACATCTTGCATTTCAGCCACAATTGCCTCCAACTTGAGAACTTTTTACCTCAAAGTACATCAAAGGACCCCTGTCATTTCTAATTCAGAAACCACTATGGGGCTGGAATGCACTCTAATTTCATTAGCACCTGGTCTTGGTGGAACTTCATTCTCTACAAATCATGTCCATTCAGGTGGGGCTTATTTCCTCTTGAAGGCTCTGTTGTACCCTGAGTATCTGAGGATAAATCCCTTGGATGAAGAGGACACCTCAGGAAACTTCTGACCCTAGAGCAGGTCTTTTCCAAGCAGCTAGTCACCCACCTATGTGATCAGTGACCTGGCCATGCATCAAGTCCAGAAGGGATGCCAGCAACTATTGATTTCACATTTCATGAACTCAAGGGAGGCAACAAATTCTCACGAGTCACCTGAGGAGGCCGAAGACTGTAAGCGTCTACTGACTGTTGCGTGCATTCTCCCCTTCTTCTCCTTATCACCCATGAAAGCATGACATTTCCTTGTGAAGTGACATATGCTTCCACTCCAAAACGAATCTCAAGGCACTATGCATGCTTATACTTTTATGCACCTTTCAGTCTTATACACCATAAGTGACCACATATTTTACACAAGTGTATCATTGGCCAGCAGATTTATTTCCTTAATTATTTTGATTGTCCTTCACAGACCTTTTCCCTTGGTTCTTTCTCCTTGTCAATTGATTGTTTTAATTAAAATCAACTGGCCCAGTCCTGAGTGACTTCACAGGAGCACATTGAAAATAAAACTGATAGACAGATATGCAGAATAAAAAAAGGAAAAACAAAAAAAAAGTGCCAACTTGAAAGACCTACACATTTCTACCTATCTAGTCTCAACAGTTGCATCGATTTGGCCTCCCTAATGATCCCGGTGAGACATTTGAAAGGATCTTGCCACCATCTCTACCAGAAAACCGGTTTCCAAATGGAGTTTTGACTCTGGGTCACGTTATGTTGTTCTTGGGACTTGGACACAGATGCTGATGCGGTCTTGTGCCACCTACAATGGTTCTGTTTGGTCTGTTCTACACTGACCCTGAATGGCTTAGAGCACTACCACATGATGACTTCCAACTAAGACTTGTTGCATCTTTCCCCAATGAGCCTGGAAAAGAGCAAAGTGTGTCAAAGCACCTTCATTATCCCTTTGACAGTGTCCCTCAGGTCAAGTGCACAGAGCTTAGCACCAAGGCTCAGAGCCAGGACTTCTTGTGGAAGCACAATCTGCTCTGGGCCCCCCCAAAGTGCAGGATTCAGACTGAGGAAACACCACTGCTCAGTTCTCCCTCGGGGCCCTGGGAAAAGACAGGGAAGTCTACAGGGCATCCCAGGCCTCTTGCAACTCATTTTAGAAAGGCCAGATCTACACAACAACCTGTACTACTTTTATACTGGGCCTCAATGGAGCACAACATTGAAGGCGTTTCCCAAGAAGGCCCAAGAACTACATTAGTGCCCCACCTCAAGCTACATCAAAGGACCCCTTTCATTTCTAATTCAGAAACCACTGAGGGGCCGGAATGCACTCTAATTTCATTAGCACCTGGTCTTGGTGGAAACTTCATTCTCTACAAATCATGTCCATTCGGGTGGGGCTTATTTCCTCTTGAAGACTCTGTTGTACCCTGAGTATCTGAGGATCATTCCCTTGGATGAAGAGGACACCTCAGGAGACTTCTGACCCTAGAGCAGGTTCTTTTCCAAGCAGCTAGTCTCACACATCTATGTGATCAGTGACCTGGCCATGCATTCAAGTCCAGAAGGGATGCCAGCAAATATTGATTTCACAATTTCATGAACTCAAGGGTGGCAACAAATTCTCACGAGTCACCCAAAATGAGGAGGCCGAAGACTGTAAGCATCTACTGACTTTGCGTGCATTTTTCACCTTCTTCTCCTTATCACCCCATGGAAGCCTGACATTTCCCAGTGAAGTGACATATGCTTCCACTCCAAAACGTAATCTCAAGGCACTATGCATGCTTATACTTTTATGCACATTTCAGTCTTATACACCATAAGGGACCACATATTTTACACAAGTGTAATCAATTAGCCAGCAGATTTTTTTCCTTAATTATTTTGATTGTCCTTCACAGATATTTTTTTTCCTTGGTTCTTTCTCCTTGTCAATTGATTGTTTTAATTAAAATCCACTGGGCCCAGTCCTGAGTGACTTCACAGGAGCACATTGAAAATAAAAACTGATAGATAGATATGCAAAATAAAAAAATGAAAAACAAAAAAAAACAGTGCCAACTTTAAAGACCTACACATTTTCTACCTATCTAGTCTCAACAATTGCATCGACTTGGCCTCCCTAATGATCCCGGTGAGACATTTGGAAAGGATCTGGCCACCAGCTCTACCAGAAAAACCGGTTTCCAAATGGAGTTTTGACTCTGGGTCTGTAAGTTGTTCTTGGGGCTTGGACACAGATACTTGATGCGGTCTTGTGCCACCTACAATGGTTCTGTTTGGTCTGTTCTACACTGACCCTGAATGGCTTAGAGCACTTCCACATGATGGACTTCAAACTAAGCCTTGTTGCATCTTTTCCCAGTGAGCCTGGACAAAAGAAAAGTGTGTCAAAGCACCTTTATTATCCCTTTTGACAGTGTCCCTCAGGTCACGGTGCACAGAGCTTAGCACCAATTCTCAGTGCCAGGACTTCGTGTGGAAGCACCTTCGATCTCTCCTGGTCTGCTTGGGCCCCAAAGTCCAGGATTCAGGCTGAGGAATCACCACTACTCAGTTCCTCCCTCAGGGCCCTGGGAAAAGACAGGGAGGTCTACAGGGCATCCCAGGCCTCTTGCAACTAATTTTTAGAAAGGCCAGATCTACTACACAACAACCACTACTACTTTTATACTGGGCCTCAATGGAGCACAACATTGAAGGCTTTTCCCAAGAAGGCCCAAGTACTGCATTAGTGCCCCAAGTGGCGCTCATTCTAGGCCGCTTACAACCGCCCTTCCTGTGTGAAAAAAATGCCATTCGCAAACAAAGGCCCAAAAAACCTGACTGGCTGGTGTTGTTGCCCTCTGAGTGACCCAGCTCTCCAAGATACCTTTATTTTTTTGAAATATGATTGTCAATTTTTCAAATACTTCTTCATGTTCAAGTGGAATCACAACATCTTGCTTTTTGGCCACAATTGTCTCCAACTTGAGAACTTTTTACCTCAAACTACATCAAAGGACCCCTTTCATTTCTAATTCAGAAACCACTGTGGGGCCAGGAATGGCAGTATAATTTCATTACACCTGTCTTGGTGGAACTTCATTCTCTTACAAATCATGTCATTCGGGTGGGGCTTATTTCCTCTTGAAGGCTCTGTTGTACACTGAGTATCTGAGAATATAATCCCTTGGATGAAGAGGACACCTCAGGAAACTTCTGACCCTAGAGCAGGTTTTTTTCCAAGCAGCTAGTCACCCATCTATGTGATCAGTGACCTGGCCATGCATCAAGTCCAGAAGGGGATCCAGCAAATATTGATTTCACAGTTCATGAACTCAAGGGTGGCTACAAATTCTCACGAGTCACCTGAGGAGGGCCGAAGACTGTAAGCATCTACTGACTGTTGCGTGCATTTTCACCTTCTTCTCCTTATCACCCATGGAAACATGACATTTCCCACTGAAGTGACATGTGCTTCCACTCCAAAAGTAATCTCAAGGCACTATGGCATGCTTATACTTTTATGCACATTTCATTCTTATACACCATAAGTGACCACATATTTTACACAAGTGATCAATAGCCAGCAGATTTTTTTTCTTAATTATTTTTGATGTCCTTCACAGAGATATTTTCCTTGGTTCTTTCTCCTTGTCAATTGATTGTTTTTAATTAAAATCAACGGTGCCCACCAGTCCTGAGTGACTTCACAGGAGCACATTGAAAATAAAACTGATAGATAGATATGCAGAATAAAAAAATGAAAAACAAAAAAAAACAGTGCCAACTTTAAAGACCTACACATATTCTACCTATCTAGTCTCAACCAATTGCATCGATTTGGCGTCCCTAATGATCCCGGTGAGACATTGGAAAGGATCTTGCCACCAGCTCTACCAGAAAACCGGTTTCCAAATGGAGTTTTGGACTCTGGGTTCCCCGTAAGTTGTTTCTTGGGGCTTGGACACAGATGCTGATGCGGTCTTGTGCCACCTACAATGGTTCTGTCTTGTCTGTGTTCTACACTGACCCTGAATGGCTTAGAGCACTTCCACATGATGACTTCAAACTAAGCCTTGTTGCATCTTTTCCCAATGAGCCTGGACAAGAGCAAAGTGTGTCCAAAGCACCTTCATTATCCCTTTGACAGTTTCCCTCAGGTCACGTGCACAGAGCTTAGAATCAATTCCTCAGTGTTCAGGACTTTTGTGGAAGCACCTTAGGTCTCTCCTGGTCTGCTCTGGCCCCAAATTACAGGATTCAGGCTGAGGAATCACCACTACTCAGTTCTCACTCAGGGGCCCTGGGAAAAAGTCAGGGAGGTCTACAGGGCATCCCAGGCCTCTTGCAACTCATTTTAGAAAGGCCAGATCTACACAACAACCAGTACTACTTTTATACTGGGCCTCAATGGAGCACAACATTGAAGGCTTTTCCCAAGAAGGCCCAAGAACTACGTGCATTAGTGCCCCATGGCGCTCATTCTAGGCCTGCTTCCCCTGAACTTCCTGAGTGAAAAAAATGCCATTCCAAACAAAGGCCCAAAAAAGCGTGACTGGCTTGTGTTGTTGTTCTCTGAGTGACCCCGCTCTCCAAGATACCTTTATTTTTTTGAAATATGGATTGTAAATTTCAAATACTTCTTCATGTTCAAGTGGGATCACAACATCTTGCATGTTGGCCACAATTGCCTCCAACTTGAGAACTTTTTACCTTAAAAATACATCAACGGACCCCTTTCATTTCTAATTCAGAAACCACTGAGGGGCTGGAATGCACTCTAATTTCATTAGCACCTGGTCTTGGTGGAACTTCATTCTCTGCAAATCGATGTCCATTTTGGTGGGGCTTATTTCCTCTTGAAGGCTCCTGTTGTACCCTTGAGTATCTGAGGATAAATCCCTTGGATGAAGAGGACACCTCAGGAAACATCGGACCCTAGAGCAGTTCTTTTCCCCAAGCAGCTAGTCACCCATCTATGTGATCAGTGACCTGGCCATGCATCAAGTCCAGAAGGGATGCCAGGAAATATTGATTTCACATTTCATGAACTCAAGGGAGGCCTAACAAATTCTCACGAGTCACCTGAGGAGGCCGAAGACTGTAAGCGGTCTACTGACTATTGTCGTGCATTTTCACCCGTCTTCTTCCTTTATACACCCATGAAAGCATTGGACAATTTCCAGTGATGTGACATATGCTTCCACTCCAAACACCGAATCTCCAAGGCCATACTATGGCATTGCTTATACTTTTATGCACATTTCAGGTCTTATACACAATAAGAGCACCACACTATGTTACACAAGTGGTATCATTAGCCTGCAGTTTTTAAATTTCCACTTAATTATTTTGAATGTCCTTCCACAGACTTTTTTCCCTGGTTCTTTCTCCTTGTCCAATTGATTGGATTTAATTAAATATCCACTGGCCCCAGTCCTGAGTGACTTCACATGGTGCACACAGGAAAATAAAACTAATTAGATAGTTAAATGCCAGAATAAAAAAAATCGAAAATCAAAATTAATACAGTGCCAACTTGGAAAGACCTACACATTTCTAACCTAACATAGTCACAAACCAATTGCATCGACTTGGCCTCCCTAATGATCCCGGTTGAGACATTTGAAAGGATCTGGCCACCAGCTCTACCAAGGAATAACCGGTTATCCAAACTGGGAGTTTTGACTCTGGTCATGTCTTGTAGTTGTTCAGGGTACTTGGAACCACATGATGTTGATGCAGTCTTGTTCCACCTACAATGGTTCTGTTTGGGGTGTTCTACTCCATGAAACCCTGAATATGGTTCTTAGAGCAACTTACCTCTATGATGGACTTCAGACTAAGCCACTTGATTGCATCTTTCCCCCAATTGAGCCTAGGTACAAAGAGCCCATTGAGTGTCAAAGCACCTTCATAATCCCTTATTGACAGTGTCCATTAGGTTCAAGTGCACAGAGTTTAGCATTCAAGGCTCAGTGCAAGGACATTCTTCTGGAAGCACCTTCGGATCTCTCCTGGTCCTGCGCTGGGCCCCAAAGTCCAGGATTCCGGATTGAGGAATCACCACTACTCAAGTTCTCCCTCGGGGCCTGGCGGAAATGACAGGGAGGTCTACAGGGCATGGCCAGGGCCCTCTTGCAAACTCAATTTAGAAAGGGCCAGATCTACACAACAACCTGTAACTACTTTTATAACTGGGGCCACATGAGCACAACATTGAAGCTTTTCCCAAGAAGGCCCAAGAACTACATTAGTGCCCCAAGCCTCATTCTAGGCACCTTTAGCTCGCCCTTTCTGAGTGAAAAAAACGCCCTTCTCAAAACTCAAATAAGGGGGACCCCCAATAAAGTGTGACTGGCTGGTATGTTGCCCTCTGAATACCCCGCTCTCTAAAGATACCTTTATTTTTTCGAAATATGATTGTAAATTTTCAAATACGTTTTTCATGTTAAAGTGGGATCACAACATCTGCATGTTGGCCACAATTGCCTCCAACTTGAGACTTTTTACCTCAAACTACTTCAAAGGACCCCATTCATTTCTAATTCAGAAACCACACTGGGGCTGTATGCACTCTAATTTCATTAGCACCTGGTCTTGGTGGAACTTCATTCTCTGCAAATCATGTCCATACTCTCAGGGGGCCTTATTTTATCTTGAAGGCTCTGTAGTAACCCTGGAGTATCTGAGATAATCCCTGGATAAAGACAACCTTCAGGAAACTTCTGACCCCAAGAGCATCTTTTTCTAAACAGCTAGTCACCCATCTATGTTGATCAGTGACCTGGCCATTGCATCAAGTCCAGAAGGGATGCCAGCAACTATTGATTCACATTTCCATGAACTCAAGGGAGGCAACAAATTCTCATGAGTCACCTGAGGAGCCGAAGACTGTAAGCGTCGACTGACTGTGGCGTCAATTTTAATACCTTCCTTCTCCTTATCACCCCAGTGAAATATGACAATTTCCCAGTGAGTGACATATCTATCCAACTCACAAAACAATCCAAGGCACTATGCATGCTTTATACTTTTTATGCACCATTTCAGTCTTATACACCATAATGACCACATATTTTACACAAGTTGTATCATTAGCCAGCAATTTTATTTCCTTAAGTATTTTGATTGTATTTCAGAGATGATTTTTCCTTGTTCTTTTCGCCTTTCAAGTGATTGTTTGAATTAAATCCACTGGCCCAGTCCTGAGTGAATCAACAGAAGCACATTTGAAATAAAACTGATAGATAGATATGGCAGAAATAAAAAAATGAAAACCAGAAAACAGGGCCAACTTGAAAGACTACAGCATTTTCTACTATCTAGTCTCAACAATTGCATCGAATTGCCTCCTTAAGATGCCCCTGGGGAGACATTTGAAAAAATCTGGCCACCAGCCTCTAGAAAAACCGGTTTTAATGGCTTAGTAGCACTACCACATGATGGCTTCAGACTAAGCCTGTGCATATTTTCTCAATGGTTTGTTTTAATTAAAATCCACTTGCCCCAGGGCCGAGTGACTTCCACAAGCACATGGAAAAGAACACTGGATAATTAGATATGCAGATTTAAAAACATGAAAAAACAAAAAAACAAGTTACCAACTTTAAGATGTACACATTTCTACCTATCTGTGCTCAACAATTGCATAGATTGGGCCCTCCCTAATGAGCCCCGTGGGATACTTTTGAAACGATCTTGCCACCAGCTCTACCAGAAAAAACCGTTTCCAAATGGAGTTTTGACTCTGGTCAGGTATGTTTGTTCTTGGGCTTGACACAGATGCTGGATAGCGGTCTGTGCCACCTGCAATGTTCTGTTTGGTCTGTTCTACTTTTTGAAACCCCTGATGACTTAGAGCACTAACCACAATGACTTCAAAACAAATGCTTATGCACTCTTTCCCCAATTAGCCTGGACAAGAAAAAAGTGTGTCAAAGCACCATTCATTACCCCTTTGACAGTGTCCCCTCAGGTCAAGTGCACAGAGCTTAGCAACCAAGGCATCATTGCCAGGACTATGTTGCGGAAGCACCTTTTGGTCTCTTCCTGGTTGTCGGGCCCCAAAGTCCAGATTCAGGCTGAGGAATCACCACTACTCAGTTCTCCATCGAGGACCCTGGACTAAACAGGAGGTCTACAGGGCATCCCAGCCTCTTGCAACTCATTTTAGAAAGGCCAGATCGACACAACAACCAGTACGAACTATGATACAAGGCCTCAATGGAGCACAACCATTGAAGGCTTTTCCCTAAGAAGGACAAGACTACCTTGTGCCCCTCGTTGCTCATTGTATGCAGCTTCCCCCGTCCTTCTTGTTGAAAAAAAACGCCATTCATAAACAAAGCCCTTAAAAAGCAGGACCTGGGCGGGTATGTTGCCCTCTGATGACCCCCGCGCTCCAAGATACCTTTTTTTTTTTGAAATATGGATTATAAATTCAAATACTTCTCCCTGTTTCAGGGGATCATACAACATATTGCAGGTTAAGGTTGGCCACAATTGCCTCCAACTTGAAAACTTTTTACCTCAAACACATCAAAGGACCCCTTTCATTTCTAAATCCAGAAACCACTCCTGGGTCGGAATGCACTCTAATTTCATGCACCTGTCTGGGTGAACATCATTCTCTATAAAACATGTCCCGTTCACGTGGACTTATTTCCGCTTGAAGGCTCTGTTGTACCCTGAGTATCTGAGGATAAATTCCCTTGATGAAGAAGATAAATCAGAAACTTCAGACCCTAGAGCAGGTCTGTTCCAACAGCTATCACCCATCTAATTATCAGATGACAAGGCCTGCGTCAATCAGAAAGGGATCCAGCAAGTATGATTGCACATTGTTCCTGTACTCAGGAGCAACAAATTCTCACGAGTCAACCTGAGGAAGGCCGAAGACTGAAAGCGTCTACTGACTGTTTCGTGCTTTTTCACCTTCGTCTCCTTATCACCCTGGAAAGCATGGACATTCCCAGTGAAGTGACATATGCTTCCACACTAAAAACAAATCTCAAGGCACTACTGCTGCTATACTTTTATGCACATTTTCATCCTTATACAACCATAAGTGACCACAGATTTTACACAAGTGATCATTAGCCAGCAGACTTATTTCCTTAATTATTTTTGATTGTCCGTCACAGACATTTTTCCTGTTCGTTCTCTTGTCAATTGATTGTTTAATTAAAATCAACTGGCTCAGTCCCTGAGTGACTTCACAGAGCACATTGAAAATAAAACTGATAGACAGATATGCAGAATAAAAAATGAAAAACAATAAAAAACAGGGCCAACTTGAAAGATCTACACAATTTCTACCTATTATCTCAAACAATTGCCTTCGACGTGCCTCCCTAATGATCCCTGTGAGACATCTGAAAGGTCTTGCCACCTAGCTCATACCAGAAAACCGGATCCAAGGAGTTTTGACTCTGGGTCACGTTTGTTGTTCTTTGGTCTGGACACAGATGCTGATGCGGGTCTTGTGCCACCGACAATGGTTTCTGTTTGGTCTGGTCTACACTGACCCTGAATGGCGTAGAGCACTACCACATGATGACTTCAAACTAAGCCTTGTTGCATCTTTCCCCAATGACCGGGACACGAACAATGTTGTCAAAGCACCTTCATTAGCCCTTTGACAGTGTCCCTTAGTCAAGTGCACAAGTTTAGCACCAAGGCTCAGTGCAAGGACTTCTTGTGGAAGCACTTTGTATCTCCTGGTCTGCTCTGGCCCCAAATATGTCCCAGATTCAGACTGAGAAACACCACTATCAGTCTCCTAGGGGCCCTGTGAAAAGACAGGGAGTCTACAGGGCATCCCAGGCCTCTTGCAACTCCATTTTAGAAAGGCAGATCTACAACAAAAACAGTACAACTTGTTATACCGGCCTCAATGGAGCACAACTTGAAGGCTTTTCCCAAGATAGCGCCCACAGAACTACATAGTGCCCCAAGCGCTCATTCTAGGCCCCTACCCCACTTTCTGAGTAAAAAAACGCCCTTCTCAAAAATGGCCCAAAAAAGTGTGACTACTGGCTGGTATGTTGCCCTCTGAATACCCAGCTCTCATAAGATACCATTTATTTTTTTGAAATATGGAATGTAAAATTTCAAATACTTTTTTCAATGTTTAAAGTGGGATCACAATCATCTTGCATGTTGGCCACAATTGTCCTCCAACGTGAGAACTTTTTACCTCAAACTACATCAAGGACCCCTTTCATTTCTAGTTTCAAATCCACTCTGGGGCCTGAATCACTCTAATTTCATTACACCTGTCGTGGTGGAACTTTATTCCTCAAATCATGTCCATTCAGGTGGGGGCTATTTTCTCTTGACGGCCTGGTTGTACCCTGATATCTGAGGAGAAATCTCCTTGGATGAAAGAGGACATACCTCCAGGAATATTCTGACCCGAGAGCAGTCTTTTCTAAGCAGGCTAGTCACCCATCCTATGGGATCAGTGACCTGCCATCTATCAAGTCCAGAAAGGGATGGCCAGCAACTATTGATTGCACATTTCATGAACTCAAGGAGGCAAACAAATTCTCCAATGATCACCTGAGGAGGCCGAAACGTAAAGTCTACTGACTGTCACGTTCATTTTTACCTTCACTCCTTATCACCCATGAAGGCATGACATTTTCCCAGTGAAAGGACATATGCTTCCACTCAAAACGAATCTCAAGGCACTAATGCATGCTTATACTTTTATGCACATTTCAGTCTTATACACATAAAGTTGACCACAATTT